>JAJLTV010000021.1:0-187395 GCA_030568405.1 Myxozyma monticola
AAGAGATCTCCAATATTGACAGGATGAAATCCACCTGGTTTGTAATGTAGCAGCAATTCCTCCTCGGGCATTATCATCCCATTGCCGCATTCAATTTCGCCAAGACAGGTTGGAAGATGAGGCACGGTAATGTCCTCCGCGGGTGGTGGCTGGTGCAATTCCGGATATATGGCGTCCGGCCTAGTAGGATGTTCAATAGCGGCATATGACCTGAACAAGCGCGCGAAATTAGGCCTATGGTCAAACCTGTACGGCTTGCAGAATTTCGACTGCATGCACCTAGATACGACAGAAGCTGCTGCGCACATACTAGTTTCTATAAGGAGCAGCGAAAATAACGAGAAAAAGGAGAAGAGAAAAATTTTAGAAAGGTAGGCCAAGTTGTGGTATTCTTCCCAAGGGATCGTCATAGTTGTCACAAAGTTGTCACAGTTTTGAAGTTGTCACGGCATGCTATGCGCCCTGCTTAAGTGACTTCCGACTTCTGGTCAAAGCTTCGAATTTGGTATGTTTACCATTGGCGCCCGAGTATAGGACCGATTAAAGGCAATACCGGTTACATGGGCGTCTATGGTTGGAGGGAACCTTACGAAAGGAAGCCAAAGGGGGGTAGAGGGGGGGGGGGAGGTAATGGAGGAGAGAGTGGAGGAGAGGGGACTAGTGTCGAATAGGTTCGAGACGCTCTAGCATTCAGATCGGAAAGTGCAACAACGCTGTTGAACGTGCTTTGGTCGCAAGTATAAGGCCGCTATACTCTATATCAGTATCGCATCTGCATTCGCGTTTGCTTTTTTATTACGGTGTTGGTTCATTTGCTGTTTTGTTTTTTCAATATTATTATATCATGGGCAAGGATCAGTTCCAATTCGAGTGAAGTGTGACGTGTCGATGGAGGTTTTTATCTGTATTAGCTCTGTGTCCTGGAAACTATCAATTTGTCTAAGTTAATTTTCTGTATCTCATTAAGATAGTCTTCTGTCTGTCAGCCTGTAATGCAAAGAGGGCGTAATGCTATTTTTAATTGAACTAGTAAACTATACTATGTGCATAACATGTGCATATGCCGCGACCCGAGATACTGTAAAATTAAAGACATTCAGGATTCATCGCGTCGGGAGCAAATTATGTATTTGAAATACAGGAGTATTCGTACAACTCGAGCCACTCAGTTGAACTCTCGTGTCTATTCACAAAACGTCATATATAGCAAAGCCCGTCATGTGCACGTACGATCTTAGAGTATTGCATTCATTTGCTAGATATCACTGCAAGAAATACAGGCTTCCAACTACATAATCAATCTAAACGCCGTCCAACCTCAGCAATACACCCTACGCAACCGGACACCCATCCGGAGGCCGTGCAAACCTCGGATCATCATCGTCGTCATACTCGCCATTCTCGTCAAACTCGCCATGATGATGCTCGTGCATGTGCCCGCCGCCCATCTGATCACCCATATGCAGCGCCAAATCCGCTAGCAAGTTCCGAGCAAGCAACGTCTCCCGGAGCCCGTTCATGTTATTCTGCCGATTCCGCTGCGTGATTTGCACAGCGTCCGTCATCCGTCTCCGCGTGGGTCCCAGGTATACGCGTGGACCGAGCCCGTTCCGGATTTTGGTCATCAGCAGGTTTTGCATTGCCTCAAATTCAGCCTTGGGCATGCGGGATACGCCGCCTGTCGAGGTCGGGACACCGGTTTTGTAGGCTCTTGTGATCGATAAAAGCCTTTCCTTGGTCTCCTTAATCTGCTCCTTATTCGGGTCGCGTGCGAGTTTGGTTGCGAAATCACGCGTGTGGTTCGGATCGTTGCGTCTCTGGACCATGCGTGTCGGCACGAATGCGCGCGGCGGCGTGCCGGGCTTGTAGTCGAGCGAGTACGGTGAAAAGATCTTGATCGTGTCTGACATTCCGCATGCCGCAATCTGCGGTAAAACCGGATTTGCCTCAACCGCGTTCACAAGCTCGCCGTCCGCGTGCAGGATGTTGACGATCTTGCCTGTGCTCTTGTCCCAGATAAACACGTTGCCGCAGTCGGAGCCGGACATGACGTATTCGTCGTTTGCACCAAAGAAGCTCACGCTTCGGACTGTCTGGCTGCTGCCGTGGCCGCTGAATGAGCGGATTTCTGAAACCTCTGGGACATTGTGTTCGGGCAATCTCACTTTCCGACCTTCGATTTCTGGGCGCGTCCGTCCGAGGCCCAAATGCTCGTAGACGTCGTCGAATTCGCCGTAGTCGTTTGAGTCAGATTCATCTTCACTGTCGTAATCGTCGTAGTCGCCGTCATCATCATCTTCAGAATCATCCTCATCATAATCCTCTCTATTTTCACCATCCTCGTCGTACTCATTATCGTCATGCTCGGCATCTTCGTCGCTATCTGACACATCGCCATCATATTCTTCAGACTCGAGAGGAGCCTGTACAATACTCAATTTCTCAAAATCCTTCAGAGCTGATAGACTATACTTCCCAGCCGCGCTCTGCCCGAGTAACTCTATGGAAGCCACCGCGGGCTCGTCCAGTTCATAAAACTCAATTTCAGACTCGGTGTACGACTCATACTGATCCGCAAAGTCGCTTTCCAGCCCGTTCTCATCGAATACTAGGACCATATCGTTCTCCGAATAGTGAGACCCTTGTTCGTCATACGAGTCCCATGACAACTGCGACGTATTGTCGTCCGGAGGATCACGCGTACGGTCTTCTGCAGAGCCGAGTACTTCTTTTCGAAGCACACGAAGAAATTTGTTGTAGGCGAATAAAACATCAGCCGGGTCACCGTCCATGCCTTTAGCCCACGGTCCATTCACTGGCGCATTATATTCGTATAACGATTTCCGCGTGTTTAGCGGCTCCGATGCTTCAGTCAGCCCGCTTGGCCATTCTTTGCCAAACGCAGCAGCCACGTCCGCGCTTGTGATTTTCCTCATTTCAAGACGGAGCAATGCCATAATATAAGGCTTCCAGAGTGTGCTTTCCGTCGCCAGTAGCGGCCCATCACTGTCGAGCGAAACATCTCGATTCATGTAAAGCGCAAGCTGATACTCCGACGCTGCGAGAATACTCGGAAAATCGTAAAAATGGACCGGTCCAAACAGCGGCTTCAGGTTCTCATATGTTGGTTTTCGAAAGAGATCCGGATTGGGCGGCTTGACGACGCGTTTGCGAACAAGATAATTAAAACAATGCTCGTATAGCGCGCGCAACAGATCGTATCGAGGCGACCAGCCCTCCTGGATGATCGGAAGAGCACTGTCGTCTTCTGAATCTGATGCCGGAATTGTATTGACAGGATAGTTATCGGGGTGACGACTGATAGTTCTCTGTTGCCGCACCGAGTATCGGTCGCCGGCTTCAGCCGCCTCTCGCCGGAAATACTGAGCAAGCGCGACAACGAACCGGTATATTTTGAACTGCGCCTCGGTAAACGGCAGGTCGTACGCGATCATATCGTCCAGGAAGTCATCTACTTTGATCACCGACTTTGCGCCCTTCATGTAGTCATAGAAATCATGTCGGATCTTGTTGAACGCCTGGTGGAAGTGAGCGAGCGAACGGCGCGTGCGGCCCTTGGGCGGACAGGGAATCTGTGCCTGCGTCGGCCGAACAGGGTGCTCGCCGACCAGAGGCCTTTTCCGCATATCAGAAAACTGCGGTCGTTTACGAGGATCGTTGATGTAATTGCCCGACGAGCGGATATCAAAGAGCTTGATATCCTGGGAAGACCAGGACCCCAACAGTTCATTCGGATTCGCTTCGGAGAATCTCGCACCCGAAACGTGGTGCTCTTTGACGTTGCCTGAGGTGAATTTGCGAACGCACTGCGTGCTTTTGCTGCTGTTTGTCGGCATGCCCCATGATGTGCGGATATCTTCTTTCAGGTATCGTCGGTCGTGTAAGAAGATTGCGTCTGAGCCGCCCCCAACGGCGAAATACTGAGGCTGTGAAGATGCAAGTGTGATCGCGTCGAGCGCGACGCGCTCTCTACGATATGACACCAGGGGTGGTGGTGAAGTATCTGCCGAGCGGTAGCGCCTAGGTGACCGTAGATCGAAGTGGCGTACGTCGCCTGGTAATGTCAGCCCTGGATATCAAGCGTATACAAGAAACAAATAGAGCTCTCACCATCTTCGCCGCAAGTCAAGAACATGTAAGGGCTGTTGCCATCCGGCACGATTTGCTTGACGCGATCTGAATGACACTGAAAGTTATGTCGCAACTTGCTCGAATCCTCCGCTAAATCGAAGACTCGGATCGATCCGTCGCCTGCGGATGAGACGAGGACCGAATTTTGCGTATGAGGCATGAATCGCACGGCAAACACATGAGACACGTGGCCGGTCATGAACCGCGTGCGAAGTGGATACTCGGGATACTCAGTCGTGTAGATGTTGATGGATTTGTCGTGCGAAGAAGACGCGATAAGGCGGCCGTCGTTGGACCAGCACAGGTCGTTCACATTGTCGTGATGGCTGGATCGAAGAGTTAGGTTGACGTGTACTCTGGCAAGGCTGCAAGACTCAATCTTACCCGTAAAGCTGGTGCGTGAGCTCAAATTGCTTGATATTGTTTTCGGACGAGTACAACTCCGGGACCTGGTTGCTGCCTCCGAGCTCGCGCTGGTGCAGGCCTCGGAGGCCTGACATCATCTTGGCGGCTATACCGGTCTGCGAATTCGACGAGGGTCAGTTTCTGAACTCAATCTATCGTATATCGCTTTGCAATGGCAAGAGCCAATACTAGATTACATACCACGAGACCGTGAGACGTGCCGCAGAATAAACAATTGATGTACACGGCTTTGATCAAGTTAGATAGGGACATAAAGCCCCTGACGAAGCGGAGGCTTGATATTTAAAGTTAGAGTTTGGAGGTTTAAGTAGATATTTCCCTTTTAGGCAATCAATGCATTGAAATAGTAAATAGAGGTGTAGAGCGAGATACGCTCAAATACGCATGTCTAATTAAGTATAACTAACTATACGACAGACAATTAAACCAACTGAACGCCAAAGACCAAGAACCAAGTATCAAGAAGGCAAAAAGAATCAAAAAAAAGTCAAAAAAGAGCACCAGCATATACTACAGCTTCGCGCGCAGATTCAGCGGACGCGTCTTCTCGTAGAACTCTGCGCGCCGCTTGAGCGCGACGAGCGCACGGTCGCGCATGCGGGCCGCGTTCCAGACGGACTCAAAGCTCCAGGTAAGCTTGGAAGCTCCACGCATAAAACCGGTCTCCCGGTCAAACTGCTCACTGAACTGCGCGTTTGCGTCGGCATGTTTGCGAACGACGCGCATGAAACCGTCCGCGTAGCGCAGCACGTTATGGATCAGCTCGTGCGTGTGGATCGAGTCTGGAGCGAAGGCGAGCTGGACGGCTGAAGGGATCTGCTCGGCTGAGAAGTCGGCGTAGGCGGCATCCAGAGCACCGACGGATGCCGGGATTAGGGGCAAGTAGAAGGGTGCGGTCAGGTTTGTGATGGCAAGGTACTGGTCGGAGAGCGCGAGGTGCTCGACGAGAGCGTACAGGGCATGAGCTACCGAAGCTGTGCACAGAAACCAAGGGTTTCCAAGCTCACCACCCTCTCGGTCGCCGCCAGAATAGACGTCCTCGGGGTAACGGCCGATTCCAACTGAAGACGGAATGTCGAGCTCGGAGAGGTTGAAATCGCGCGAATCAAGAGTGTTGATAGTAAACCGCGGGCGCATGTCCTCGACGAGGGCATGAATCGTCGCGATCAGTGCGTCCGAGTGCAGCGTGTATCCCGAATTGCTGGATCCGGCATGGATCGCGCCCAGAACAGCAGCCGCGTCGAGTCCGCTGCGCGATGAGCCCAGGGTTTCGACGATATGGCCCTTCTCGTCGTGCCAGAACGCCCGCAAGAACGCGCGCGCGCCAGCGGCCTGCAAGTGATACCATTTCGCAGCACCAGGGTCATCAAACAACGTTGCGATAACCTCTCCCAGCTCAAGAGCTCTGTACTGCACCATCGCGGTGAAAAAGTGCAGGCCGTGGACCTCTTCCCAGAGATCAAAGCCCGGCATGGCCCAGAAGCGCGCGACGTACTCGAGATCCGGCTTGATGGTGGTGTACATGTCCTTGAACTCTTCCGCCGGTCGTCCAGTCCGCTCGAGCTGTGCCGTGACGTACTCGATCAGCGCAATCGCCCGCAAAGCCGGCCCGTCCCGTTGCGGGCGGCCCCATGCGTCCGTGAACGGCGTTCCGTCTACTGGGAACTTGGGCTCGCCTAGTCCCTCCAGCGAGTCAAAGGTTCCGGAAGGGTTATCCATACGCTGCATCGCCGGCACACTGTGGACGTAGTCATCGAGGACGGCCTTCACGCTCTGGTTTCCGGACTCGGCGTACTCCGCCACGAGCGCGCGCATCGTGATCGCGCCGTCGCGGACCCAGTGGAAGAAGTAGTCCGGATCCGCGCGCGACGGGCTCGCGATCGCGATTCCGGACGCAGCGCCGGAGCGACCAATGTTGGCAAGCATGCCATCAAAGGCGGATGTCTGCTGCTGGACCAGCCAGGCCGAAAGCCCGTCGTCGTCGTGACTTGGCGTGCGGAAAGGAGCCTGGTGCTGCTGCTGCTCGCGGACGGCCGGGTCGACGTAAAGCGCGGCGACGGAGCCCGCGGAGGCTGCGAGCAGGGCAAAAGTCGTGTCGAAACGCATCGTGAGGTGGTGATTAGGGGTGTGGAGGAGGTATTCGGAGCGGACTTGCGAGATGAAGCGGGACAGGAACGCGTACAGGCACGATCAGGGCGTGGAGCTGGAGCTGAGCGGATCACGGAGCAGAACAGGACGCAAACACACGGCAAACGACCCGAAAAAGATAGAAGAAGAGCGTGGAAGTCGCAATTCAAGAGAAGCTCGAGAGCAGCAGCACGAACGAGAGAAAAAACCGGCAGCGCGGGAAAGAAAAGCAGGATGGGACCAGGCAGACGGCGAAGCGTTGCGGGCGGATTGGCAACAGCGCGTGTTGGGAGTTCGGCGCGGGCCACCGCTCACGGGTCACGGGTCACGGAACTGGGCCGCGGCGTGCGGCGCGCGGTGGCTGTTCACGCTCGAGTCACGCGCGGCTGCGGTTTGCGGGTTTGGTGCGCTGGGCCACTGAAACGGGCCGGCGCGCACACGTGCGCTGCGCTTTGCCGCTTATGCTGGCCGCCCGATCCGGCACGTGCGGGTCACAGTCACGCCGGGTCACGCGCGGCTCACAGCTGTTACATAAGCGCTCATAGCATACATTACTCAGGCTAAACATGAGGCGAGACGGGCCCTAGAATACAATAACAACAAATACAAACACAAACACATACACGCAATCGTACACGCTCCTGGGCCTAAACCCGTCTGAAAACCGTCCTGACCACCATCAGACTCTACTCTACTTGGTCTTCTTCTTGTCCACCTTCAGCAGCGCCTTGTTGATGTGCGGCAGCACACCGCCGTACGCGATCGTGGCCTTGATCAGCGTGTCCAGCTCCTCGTCGCCGCGAATCGCCAGCTGCAGATGGCGCGGCGTGATGCGCTTAACCTTGAGATCCTTCGCCGCGTTGCCGGCGAGCTCAAGAACTTCAGCCGTGAGGTACTCCAGCACGGCGGTCACGTACACGGCGGCTGCGCAGTCAGTTAGCATTCCATTCCATCCGCCTGCTGTAAAACACAACGAACATAATCGGCAAGAAAAACTCACCCTTTGCGCCAACGCGGATCTTGTTCTGCGTGTTGTTCTTGAGGAAACGCTTGACACGTCCGCAGGGGAACTGCACAACCTGTTAGTCTTCGCCGATGACCACGGCGCGCTGCCAGCACGCGACAATACAGCGAATCGCAGCGGACAAAACACAAATAAGCAAAACAAACAAAACAAGTAAAACAAGCAGAGCAACAAAACAGCATCAGTGTTTTGCATTATTGCAGAAATGCAGTGCTTCCCGCTGCGTCTTCGTCGCGCACGTCGCGCGCCCGCGCGCGCACCCACAACAAACAATGCACTAACCTGCAACCCAGCACGGGCAGAGTGCGAAATCTGAGCGCGTCCCTCCTTCATTCCGGCCTTGCCGCCGTGCGACTTTCCCTTTCCTCCAGACATGTTTGTATGGGCTGTGTATTGGCGGGGTGGTTGGTGATGGCGGTGTTGTTTGGTGCTGGCGAGGTGGCGAGCTGGTTGTGTTGTTGTTGTTGACGACGCGGCAACTGGGCGCCGCGATGGATGGAATGTTTCCGGGCCGGGTAACTTAACACTCACGTGATCGCGATTTATGATAAATTCAGTTTCAACACAAATTATACAAGAACCAACTGGAGAAAAGATATGTACTATTTACTATTCATTGCCAGGAGAGATACGGCATACTTTTGTCTATGTTACATCTAGAAGCCCATGCCGCCCATGCCTCCCATGCCGCCCATTCCGCCAGCAGGCGCGGCCGCCGCGGGCCTCTCCTCCGGCACCTCCACGATCGCGCACTCGGTGGTTCCGAGCAGCGACGCGACACCGCTCGCGTCAATCAGCGCCGTCCGGACGACCTTGAACGGGTCAATGATTCCCGAGGCAACCATGTCGGTGAACTCGCCCTTGGACGCGTCATAACCGCGGTTAAAGTCATCGCCAAACTCGTCAACCAGCTTGCCGACAATAACCGAGCCCTCGCCGCCCGCGTTCTCGACAATCGTTCGCGCAGGCTTCGTGATGGCAGATCTGACGATCGACACACCCAGCGACTGGTCAAAGTTCGCAGTAGGCAGGTCCGCAAGCGTGCGCGAGGCCTTCAGCAGCGCGGTGCCACCGCCGGGAAGAATACCTTCCTCGACAGCCGCCCGCGTCGCGTTCAGCGCGTCCACGAACCGGTCCTTCTTCTCGCCGACCTCGACCTCGGACGAACCGCCGACGCGGATCACGGCAACACCGCCGGAAAGCTTGGCAAGACGCTCCTGTAGCTTCTCCTTCTCGTACTCGGATGTGCTCGAGTCGTTCGCAGTCTCGCGGATCTGCTCACAGCGCTGGACAATGTTGTCCTTGTCTCCCTCGCCGTTCAGGATGATCGTGTCCTCCTTGGTCACCGTGATCGAACCACACGAACCCAAAAGTTCCGGCGACACGCTCTCGAGCTTGATGTCGAGTTCCTCAGTGAACACGGTACCACCGGTCAGGATCGAGATGTCGCCAAGAATGCTCTTGCGGTTGTCTCCGAATCCAGGAGCCTTAACAGCCGCAACCTGCACCTGTCCGCGCAGCTTGTTCAGGATGCACGCAGCCAGCGCCTCACCGTCAATGTCCTCGGCAATCACAAGCAGCGGGCGACGCAGCTTGTTTGAGATCTCGAGCGCGGGGATGATGTCCTGCAGCTGCGAGATCTTCTTCTCCGACAGCAGAATCAACGGACGCTCAAACTCGACCTTGCCGGTCTTGACGTCAGTGATAAAGTACGGCGAGATGAAACCACGGTCGAAGCGCATGCCCTCGGTGATCTCGAGCTCGTCATCAATAGTCTTGCCCGCCTTAACCGTAATAACACCCTCCTTGCCGACCTTCTCCATCGCGTTCGCAATCAACCGGCCAATGTGCGTGTCACCGTTAGCCGAGATCGTAGCAACCTGCGCGATCTCCTCTGAAGTCGTGATCTCACGCTTGTTCTTCTGCAGAAACTCAACCACCTTCTCGACCGCAGCCTGGGTTCCACGACGGAGATCCATCGGGTTGCAGCCCGCAGCCACGTTCTTGACCGACTCGGCGAAGATCGCGCGAGCGAGAACGGTCGCGGTCGTGGTACCGTCACCGGCAATCTCGTTCGTCTTCGACGCAACATCCTGCAGGAGCTTCGCTCCCAGGTTCTCAAACTTGTCTTGCAGCACGACGCTCTAAAAAAGTCTCTCGTAAGCAACTATTCACTCTGGTATAGTATATCACTGACAATCCCAACGTACCTTAGCGACCGTAACACCGTCCTTGGTAATCTTAGGCGACCCGTAGCTCTGCTCAATCAGCACGTTCCGGCCCTTCGGTCCCAGCGTGACAGCTACCGCGCGCGCAAGCACGTCGACGCCCTTCAACAGCGCAGCGCGGCCCTCGACGCCGAACTTGAGCTCCTTGTGCGAGTACAACCGGGTCTGCGCGATGGCGTTGCGCACAGCCGCGGACGACACCAGCGGACGCGAAGACGCGACAAAGCGGTTCATCGTGGGTGGTTTAGGTGTGTTGGAGGAAAGGAAGGCGGGTGTTGGTGAAGGAAGAATTGCAGGTCGGATGGCTGTAAATTCGCGATCGGGTCGCGTCGGTTAAGAAAAAAAAGCGGAGCGGGCCGGGTAAGTCCGGGTGCGGCGGGCCGAGAAACGCTGACCACGCACTACTGGAAACTTCGAGATCTTTGAGGTTCGTGAGATCATGACAAAACGGAGAGCAACACTCTGAGCTGGCTATTACTTGCGGGATCATGTTGGACTTAAGTTCAGACTTTTTGTTGTCTCCATGAGTCGAGAGTCGTGCTTGATAGCCGGTAACTCTCTTAGGGTTGCTGGAAGTTGATCTGCGGTGTAGCACGCTGCGTTTTGGGCATCGATCGTTGGCCGTTTTCCGGATCCCGCTGCGGCCTGTGTAGCCTGTGTACGTTCTTATACAAATACCAAATACTGTGGAGACTACGGAATACACCGAGGCCGATCTGAGCACAAAGCCGATTATCATCACAAGATACCATTCTCAGATGATTTAGTCGTGGTGTGAGTTCGATTGTGGAACCGTGATTCACCTGTGCGGTGTGCTGAAAGTTGAGTGGATCGTCAGTACTACGGGATCTGCATGAGTTGGTCTACTTGAGCCATGACTACGTTGGACAGCATGTGAGACGCATTCCACTATTTTTGTGTAACGATTTAATAGCTTTGTGACTGCATGATGAAAAATAGAAATTGTTTACTCTCGTACTCAAGTTTAAATAATCAAAGATGTGGCATCTACATCCACCATCAAATCTAGTGCACCCAGGATATAATTAACCGGCAGCCCCTTTGAAGACATTATACTTCAACCGTCTCAGGCGCGGTTGCCTCGTCTTGATCATATATCTGAAATCTTTTGCAAACTGAGCGTTACAGGTATCCAGCACATTCGCCGCAGCCTGCCGATTAGACTCGATCTTCCCGTCGCTGCAGTCGTGCAACCGCGTGATTAGCGACTGCGTGTGCGCGTTCTTGATAGCTGCGACGTCCAGCCCGCGGCCAACTTTACCGGCGCGCTCGAGGGGTATCACGTAGTATATCGGCAGCTCGACGACTGCGTCCGGGAAGACTTCCTGCGAGAGCGGCGATTTGGATGTTGCTTTCCTGGCCCATGGCGGAGGAAGTGTGATTGGGATTTTGGCAAGTTTGCTCGGTAGCTCCAATCTGCTTTGCAGGGTAGGTTGTATGACTGGCATGGTATCATCGTCCGAGGTATCAAGTTCTTCGTCGCTCGATTCTTCGTCGCTCGTAGATTGCTGCTCTGTGGTATCTGGCTCTGTGGTGTCTGTGGGGTATATAGTGATCTCTAGCTCTGCAATTGTATCAGCGGCAGCGCTGTCCATCACACTGTTGTGATACGGCTCGTAAGCTAAACGTTCCACTTTACAGGCAGCCATTTCGTCAACTGCGTCGATGAGACTGTCGAAAGGAAATGTCGAGTCACTTGGTAGCTCTTTGCGTGAACGGGCTGGACTCAGTCTGATTCAGGTCATTCAAGTGAAGAGTATCGTTGCTGGGGAAAAATGAAAGCTGGGGAGAATTCATATCACGCGTCGCAATTTCTTTTATAGCTGCATTATCACTACATGTGTGACAGCGACAACCGAGACAACCCAGCACTAGCTCCATACTTACCCAATTAGGAAACTAAGTTTCTGTATCCGGCAACAGGAAAACAAGCTACTGCATAGCGTTTAACTATAGATTCGAGTTTATTTAATCAGTAGCAAACTGAGTGTTCTACTGTGAATAGCCGGTGCGGTCGGCATGCATATGTGTATTTCAACTCCCAATCTTCAGATGCCCTAGTCCATATCCACGTAGTCAAAATCTTCATCGTCGAGTTCTTCATCTTCATTGTCGCATCGCCAACATGGACTCTTCACTCCCCCCTTTCGCCACGGACGCCCCGTCCCCGACATCCTACGCCGATGTCGCCGCCGCTGCTGCCACGTCGCTACAGTCGTCGTATCCGCCACTCTCAACAGTTGAGACCATACGTCTCAATACGCATCTTCAAATTCAACTTCGTCGTCATCGCCATCACTGTCAAAATCAGCGACATCGGAGGTATGAGGCATGTCGCCAGCCAACAGCTGCCAAAACGCCGCTAACGCCCTACTACGCGACATCTGCCTCGAGTTTGACCGTAAAATGACGTCCAAGCTCCCCAGTTTTCTATGCGAAGGTCCCAAATACACTCGAGGCGCAAGCTCTTGATCAAGCACAGCTTTTCGTTTGTCAATCTTGTCCTGCTCGCGAAGCAGCTTGCGTGCGCTCATCTTTTTCTGACCAGTAGGCTTGCCCGGTCCCTGGAGCTCTTTCTCACGCTTCGAGAGATCAACCTCTGCTGAGCTGGGTTCGTAATTGATGAATGTAGGCATTTCGCCTGGCATGTCGTCCCTGTGGCCGTCAAGACCAGGCCTACTTAGCGGTCCTTCACGTGCCGGAGTCAATCGCGTCGGCTTATAGTCCATTGAGTACGGACTGAAAATCTTGATAGTGTTGTCGATGCCGGAGACTGCGATCTGCGGAATATGAGGATGGGGTTCCATGACATTCACAATATTTGAGTCCGCGTCCAGAATGGTGACGATCTCGCGTGTCTTTTTGTCCCAAATGAAAAGATGACCCGAATCGGAGCCAGACATGATATACTCGTCGTCCAGTCCAAAAAAATTCACGTCCTTGATCGTTTGCAAGTTCGAATGCCCGCTGTAATTTGCAGATTCAAAGACAACGGGAACATACTTGGGCGAATATCTGGCGGGGCCCGTACGCATGAAATTTTTCCGTCGCTTCTTCTCGCCCTCTGGTGGCTCAAAAACGTGCTCGTGCACAATGTCATCATCGTCGTCATCGTCATCCGCCATGATGCCGTCGTCATTATCATCATCCGCAAAAATGTCGTCGTCATTATCATCATCCTCGGAGCTGCCTGTGCTCCCATTATCTTCAGACTCTGAGCTATCACCGTCATACATGTTGTCATCAAGTTCATCCACCGCTCTACCAGCTGTGTGTTTCACTTTCTTGACTGGTATGAACTCAGGACCTGGCTCTTCTTCCAGAAGATGCACTGAACTCCCGTCTCTGGATCTCTGACCTTGCTCGTTGACAGCCTGTGATAGCTGAACCGGATAATTCTGATCAATATAGTCTACCGGAGAATCATCTCCCGTACTATAAGCGGCCATGAATTCATCACTCTCGTTTGCGCGTTCGTGGTCATCATCCCAGTAATTAACCTCGATTCCGCTCTTAGGAACTCTAGGTCCATCTTCATCTTCCTCAAGATCGTCCGAGTTCTCTACAGACTCTGATTCTGACTCTTGACCCTTGCTTTGTACTCGTTTAGATTTGCGCTCCTCCAAAGTGTCTTTGTATATCATACGGCGTGTAAGTTTCGTCGATTCCCTAATCACCTTCACGGTTGCCAATGCGCTTACGCTCGGCAGATTTTTGCCCTCAAACTTTGATAAATCGCAGTATACGTGTTTCCGTCTCTTGCGTGTATTAATCGGTTTGGCATCCTCATCGAGTCCAACCGACCACTGTGATCCGAATGCCGCGTACCGTACCTCTCGAGTGATTTTGGACATTTCAAGTCGCAGCAAACACAGCAAAACCCTCCACCAAAACCGGATCTCGACGCCCTCGGTGAGATCGTCCCGAGTCATATCATCCTGCAAAAAAAGCGCAAGATGGTATTCTGATTCCACATAAGCGCCATTAAATCGCTTATCCATGCGAACTGGGATTGATCTTTCGGACTCGTCATGCTCAAGGTCAATGAAATAGTTTGGCTTTGGGGGTCTCACACGGCGATTCGAAGCACCGGGATGGGAAGCATGCTCGAGAAGTGCCCGCAATAAATCGTACCGCGGTGACCATCCTCCTGGTATCACCGGAATCTCAGCGTCGTCTTCGGAATCTGAAGCGATCACCAAGCCATTAGAAAGAACGTCGTACTGTCTCTGATTGTCGTCCTGCCGTTTCTGGGCGCGACCAGATTCAGCCGCGCGCACGCGCCGAGCATACTGCGCCAATGCCACCACCATACGGTATATCTGAAACTGGTCTTCTGTGAGCGGCAATCCAAACGCCCTCATATCCTGGACCAAAGAGTCTGCGTCCCAAAGTCCTTCCAGAATCTTGCTGTTACTTTTTACCCTGCTATACAAGACTAACTCATGTTGCAGTTTTTTGAAGCGCCTGTGGAAACTTTCCAGCGAGCGATCATTGCGACCTTTCGGCGGTACTGGAACATTTGCCAGTAAAGGCCGATCATGTACACGTGCGCGTTGGGGCTGCAGTACAACGTCATATAGTTGCAGTTTTTTTATCGGTTCAAAATGCAAAGACGGCGCCGACCGGATGTCAAAGAGGTAAACATCACCGCCACTGTAAGACCCTAGCAATTCATTCGGGTGTGCTTCTGAAAACTTCGCACTCGTGATGTGGCCTCCCCAAGGACTATCTTCTGATGAGAATTGCGAACCTGTCAATCGGCGCACGCATTGCGTGCTCTTGGTCCGATCTGTTGGCAAGCCCCAGGTAGCGCGAATATCAGCCGGCAAGTAACGACGGTCATGTAGGAATAGATGACGATCGTTGCCGCCAACAACAAAATATTGGGGTTGTGTAGACGCAAGCGTGAGAGTGTTCAACGAAACTTTGTCGCGGTAGGAGACTAGGGGAGGTGGTGCAGAGCCTACTGAGCTGTAGCGCTCCGGGGAACGAAGGTCAAACTGACGTATATCGGCTTCAATTGACGTAAGCGCATGATTTCAATCTTCATTCTATAAATACATACAGTCCTCGCCGCATGTAAGAAACACAAACGGACTATTTCCGTCGGGCACGATCTTCTTGACGCGATCCGTGTGGCCAAGAAGGAGGTCGCGCGACTGGCCCCTATCGGCCACAATATCAAAGACACGAACCTGATTATCGCCAGCGGCAGAGGCAATCACAGAGTTCTCACTATGTGGCATAAAGCACACTGAGAAGATGTTGGCGGAGTGCCCGGTGGGGAACCGTGTTAGCAGCGGATAACTGGGCTGGTCGGTCGAGTAAACGTTGATGTACGTGTCGTCGGATCCTGATGCAAGCAGTCGACCGTCCTTAGACCAACATAAAGCATTGACACATCCAAGATGTCTGATGTCAGGTTAGAAAGGGCTCAGTGTAGGCTGTAATATCTGGATCGCAGCTCGTACCCGTACAACTGGTGTGTCAACTCCAGCTCTTTAACGAACTTGTGCTTCGAGTAGATTTGAGGCACCGCACTGCCAAAGCGGGTCTCGCGGGCAAGCAAGTGGTCATGTATCGCAGTCATGGTAAAGGGGTATACATGTGTACATGGCAGCTGCGGTAACCTGCACGAACCGAGGGTGTAGTATAGCAACGCGTACGATCGGATCCCTCCATATCGCGACGCGGTCCCAGTTAAAGACGCGTTCTGGCCATCACATGCAATTATTCAAAGTGATCTTTAAAGCGCATGACGCACGCCAAACACGCAACCCTGACCCTCAGGGCTGGGGTTGCGACTAGACGTCCGTTCCTGGCGGTTCCCGTCCACTGGCGACGCTCGTCCATCAACTTCCCCGTTCATCAGATTGCAGTCTCGCTTTTCCCTCTCTTGTTCGGTCTCTTAATCTTAATCTTTCTTCCATCGACAGCTTTTTCCATCAATTTTCCACTCGCAATGCCGTCTATGCCTCTTATCTACGTCTTCAACGACGCCGACGACATGGCCCCGGCCCTCGCGGACTACGTGCTCTCCGCCCAGGCGGCCGCCCTCCAGCGTCACGATGCGTTCAAGATCGGTCTTTCTGGCGGCTCGCTCGTGGCAAATCTGAATAAGGCTTTGCTTCATGATCCCAAGGTTGAATGGTCCAAGTGGTATGTTGTCTTTTTGGTGTTTTCGGCGTAATTAGTGCATCGAATCCGCTCCTTCTCCGCGTCCGGCCGGTGACGGTCCGTTCGTGTCGTGTGCCGACCTGTAACACCCAATTGACTTGGTGCTAACTTGCATTTGTTCTACAGGCAGATCTTTTTTGCCGACGAGCGTCTTGTTCCTCTCGAGGACCCCGAGAGCAACTACGGTCTGCTCAAGAAGGGCCTTCTCGACCAGCTCCCCGAAGGCACCGTACCCCCCACAGTTCACGGAATCGACTACACTCTGCTCGAGGACGCCGCCGAGGCCAGTGATGCGTACGAGAAGGTGCTGATTAAGAGCTTCGCTGCTAAGGGTATGTTTACCTGTGGTTGAATGTGTATGTTTACTAGCTAACATTATCTTTTTTTGTTGGTAGACTCCGTCAGATTGCCGGCTTTCGACCTGTTGCTGCTCGGATGTGGACCGGATGGGCATACTTGCTCGCTTTTCCCCGGACATGAGCTTTTGCGGGAAAACATCGCTTGGGTTGCGCCTATTGAAGACTCGCCCAAGCCTCCCCCACGGCGTATCACGCTCACCCTTCCTGTCGTCACACAGTCACTTCGGTATGATATTTTTTGCGTGATTCTGGGATTGATTGAAAAAGTTTACTTACTATCTTAGTATTGCATTTGTTGCCGTTGGTGAGTCAAAGGCGCCTGTGTTGAAGACCGTTTTCGAGAACCCGGAAGCTGGTCTTCCGTGCACTCTTGTGAACGACGGTGCGCGCGGCAAGGTTACCTGGTTCGTGGACAACGCTGCGGTGAAGGGAGTTTCTGTTCAGAAGAAGGAGTACAAGACGCCGTCGCTGTAAATGTGCATCCATGATTACGAGGAACCGGAGCTGACGAGTTTGCGCACCGAGGGAGGAATTGCGGAATGACGACGACGAAGACAGAGTGCGACGAGTGCCCCATGCTTACAGTTTTTATTTGCCTCCAACGCGGTTTGGTGGGCACCTTGGCACTATTATTCAGCGCAAGTATTACAAATAATATTTATTGCAATTGTCCATCAGCGACATCTCAACCAACCACCCCCCAACAAAAAATTGCGCGGTTAGGGAAAGCGGTGGTTGTACGAAAGGACTGTTTGTCAGGTTTTACTAGAACTGGTGTCTTATACATGCGTATGTAGGAGTAGTGCTATTTGTTGTTTTCCCTTGCTTTTTTTATTATTACTTTTGCAGGGCCTGAATTGCGGGATCACTGTTGGCGATGGTCCATAGTTGTTTTCATGTGTTGCTTGTGCAGTGCTAGTGTTTTTTTTTATTCCTGAATCGTTTCCGGGTCACACTTTGTCACATTTTGTACTCCGTATTTACTTTTCTTGTCGATTATTATTTTGTGATTTGACCTTAGGCATTACGTTCGCTGTCTCCCGTTTTTTCCTCTCGTTTCTCTTGTATGCATGCATTTTGGGATTCTGTGAAACTGCTGTAGTAGAGCAAGTTCGCAGCGATTTGAATATATTTGGTATTACATTACGCGCCTTTCAAATCCTGTCGACTGACTTTCATTACCTGAAGTTCTTATTACCAAAGCCCAAAAGTAAGCGTGACCTCAGAACGATCGTAAAATTCGCCGAACATCCGATTTTGTTGCCAAACTCCATTACATAGAATACATCCATCCAAATTCATAAAAATATCATGCCGCAGCAAGGAGCCATAACTTCGTCTTGAGATCACCATTAACCACCATACTGCCACCTCCCGCTTCAATCTCAACTAAAGCCTTCTTCCGTTCGATGCCCCACCTATAGCCGCCTCCCTTGTCTCCCGTCTTTGCACGAATACGATGGCATGGCACCAATAACGCAATCTGATTCCGACCGCAAGCAGTACCAACAGCACGAGCAGCACCAATCGGAAGATTAAGTTGACGAGCAAGATCGCCGTATGAGATGGTTGTACCGTAGGGAACGTTGAGAGCTAGATGGTGCCAAACGCGTCTGGTGAGAAGTGGGACCGAGTCGGGAAGACTGATGCCGCCGACGGCGCGGAGAAGAGCTCGCAGATCACGATTCTGAGCCGAAGGACGGGATATGAAGAAAGTTGAGATTAGAGACAGCAGAGCTGGTAATGTCGAAGTTTGTGAAGCTGGAACGATTGTACGGTTGGGGTAGGCAGCGGTGAGGTGAGAAAGAAGCGGGGCGGAAGAAGAAGCCATTGCGAGGAAATTGATGCCGTACGGTGCGTACATCAATGATATATCGGACTTCATCTCAGCTTCACCCTCATCGTCGTCTTCGAGCGCGGAAATTGAGGACTCGTAGTCTGTTGGCGGTTGATATCGTGAGACTATTATGTATCCGAGACGCGGCACAGGTTTCGGCGAGACGGAGTACTCAATAATGCCCGTCATTGTACTGCTAAGCAAGGGTGTAGCTGTCTGTTGTATACAATATCAGTACCGTAAAAAGTGAACTTGAAGTATTTCAGAGGATGTACACATATATACGGGGGCAAGAGCAGATGAGTCTTTGAATAGATCCAGTTGAACTCTCGACGCGTCGAAACTCCGCGGAACGGCGTAGTCGCGCGTGATCACGTGTTTTGAAATGGCCGAAAACACGCCCATACTTTTCGATTTCTACAACGATTTTGAGAGTTGAGAGCAGAGTTAGGAGTTTACGATAAATAATTGCCATTCGTATTTTATTTTTGGTGACCCAATTGTATGCGGGTCACACGGTTGTTATGAAAATGCCGTTAATGTACATCAACAAATACCAAACGTCGTGAGGTCGGCATCACGCGCAAGTATATAGTCCTGAAAACTTCCAAGTACCAGGATATCAACCATGAAAATGAAAACTGATAAAAAAGACCTGAAAAGAAAACAAACGAAAAAGTTGTTCACCGTGTAGTGACCGCCTTGGCCAGGTTACGTGGGAAATCGGGATCGTGTCCCTTCTTGACCGCAAGCCAGTATCCGAGGATCTGCATGACGAGAATGTTGAGAATAGTCTGCAGGCAGTCAACAGTCTCGGGGACCTCGAACTTGACGTAATCGGCCTCGGACTTTGCCGGAGCAGAGGATGTAGCCTTGGTAGGCTCTACCAGAGTGGGACCACCGGTGGTCGAAATGAACATCGGCTGGCCGTGCCGAGAGACAATTTGGTTGATACCAGACGATACCAGGTCGAACATGCGATCCTTAGTCGCGATAATAATGATTGGGATCTCGTCGTCCACGAGCGCGAGCGGACCATGCTTCAGCTCTCCAAGTAAGATACCTTCTGCCAAGATGTATGAGATCTCCTTAATCTTGAGAGCACCCTCAAGCGCAGTCGCGTACTGGTATCCACTGCCAAGCACAAGCATCTTGTCCTTGTTCGCAATACGGTCTGCGCTATCGCGAATCACATCGTTCAGCTCGAGGACCTGTGAAAGCTTTGACGAGATGTCGCGCAGGCCGTCGATAATGGCATGCCGGCGTTCAAGCTTCGACATACGATCTTCAGATAAAAGCAGAGCCATCATGACAAGCGCGACGTACTGAGACGTGAAAGCCTTAGTGGACGCGACACCGATTTCGGGTCCCGCGTTGATATGTACACCACAAGACGTGAGACGCGAGAGACTCGATCCGACGACGTTGACCACACCGACGCACATGGCACCACGCTCAAGGCAGTACTTCAGCGCCATCATAGTATCTGCAGTTTCGCCAGATTGCGAGACAAAAATGCAAGTGTCGTCGCGGAAAAGTGGCGGTTTGCGGTCAATAAAGTACGAAGCAATCTCAACGGAGATCGGAATGTCGGTCAACTCCTCAAAAAGATCACGCGCCGCAAGACAAGAGTGATATGAAGTGCCGCAAGCAATCATGACAATCCGACGAGACCGACGGATCGTAGTGAGGTAGTTTGACAGACCACCGAGCTTGACGGTCTTGGTGTCGAAGTTGATGCGGCCACGCATGGTGTTGATGATCGAGTCCGGCTGCTCGTAGATCTCCTTGAGCATGAAGTGGTCGTAACCTCCTCGTCGCAGCTCCTCAAGTTCCATCTCAATAGTCTGGATTGAGCGGATCGCGGACTGGCCCTCTTCGCGACGCAGGCGGTGGACGTGCAGACCGCCGTCGTAAATGTGCGCAATGTCATCATCCTCAAGGAAGATAACCTTCTTCGTCTTCTCAATGATAGCAAGCAAGTCTGAAGCCAGGAAAAATTCGGTGGGGATTGGCATGCCGTCGTCGGAAATGAAAGCACGAGACTGCGAGTGCCGGAGCTCGGTCATGCCGCCAGTAGGCACAAACAGGCCGTCGTCTCCAAGCAGCGTGTTTGAGTGCCGCAAAATTCCAGACGCGGACGGTCGCTCGATTGAGAGGTTAGACATGGTGATGGACGGCAGACCAGAGGCGGGGGCGGAAGTGCTGAACTCAAAATCGTCGAACTCGTCGTCGACGACACCTGGGCCGGAGAAATCAGGGAACTCGACGTCGACAAAATCGACACGCAGCTTGCGTTCCGATTTTACGCCAACCAATAAGGGCGAGCCCTTACACGTGGCGATCAGCTCGCCGGGGTAGTGTACGGACTTGACGAGGATCGCGTACGCACCCTCGAGCTCGCGCAGCACAAGCTCGATAAGCTTCTTGAAATCCAGACCGCGGTTGGAGTCGTACACATATTTGAGCAGCTTAGCGATGCACTCGGTGTCGGTATCAGATTTAAACACGAAGCCCTTGCTCTCGAGGATGGCCTTGACGGCGGGCGAGTTCGTGATGATGCCATTGTGCACGACGAGGAACTCGGAGGTCGGGTCGGATCGGTGGGGATGCGCGTTGCGCGTTGCGGGCTCTCCGTGGGTGGCCCAGCGGTTGTGTGCAATGCCGACGTGGGAGGAGAAAGTGCGAGACATGTCGTAGCCGGAAGTCTTGACGAGCGAGCGCAGCTCGGCGACCTTGCCGACTTCCTTGACGATGTAGCTCTCGCCGGGCAGATCACCGTCGACGGCAAGACCGGACGAGTCATAGCCGCGGTACTCGAGACGCGAGAGCCCGCCGAGCAGAGTGTCCAGGACCTCGCCGCGACTCTTCTCGACGAGGTAGTTCACGTAGCCAAAGATTCCGCTGTGGATATATGTCAGCACGAAGTCCGAGGGAAAACAAAAAGGAGAAGTGTCGGTTTCATACCACATGATGGCGCTCTAGGATGTGATGGCTCCGAAGAAATAGAAAATACAAGAAAAGAAAAAGGTACTAGAAAAAGAAGGCGACAGGAAGAGCGTGAATAGAGAAAAGGGGGGAGCGCGTGGGGAGCAGGACGGCGTGGGAGGTGTTTATATATGCGCGACGCGTTTGGCGTTTTGTTGCGGACTGAGCGCGTACGAAGTTTGTTTAGGCTTGGCTGCTGCGGCTGCGGCCGCGGACCCGGCGAGGGAAACAGCAAGCGGCTGCGGCGGCCATTTTCACGTCATTTGGAGCCCATTTCGAACCCATTTATTTTGCGAACCCATGAGGCGCTGCATTACGCTCTATTTTGGACGGCTTCCGCGGCGAAGGTTAGAGAACAAGACGGCAGACACGTGCGCGGGCTTGTTTACGTGCCATCCGAATACGAGGACCCGAACACGAGCGCTGGTTTCTGCGACTTGTAAACAAAACAATAAACAGAAACATGATCATAAGACTATCTTGACTATATTGACTATATCCAAACATAGACAATTATAAATAGCCCGCTCCAGGGCCCGCTGCCCGCCGCCCGCCAGCCGTGCGACGAGGCAGGGGCTCACACACCTATTAATAGCGTGTTGACTGCCTGCCGCTTCGGGCCGCACCGCCACCACCGCCGCGCGTGGCGCGGTGTACACACGGCTGCGCGGCGCAACAACGCGGCTGCGGGATTCGTTTAAAAGGCCCCGTGCCCGCCGTGTTTGCTGTCCACCGCGTCTTATGTCCGGCTCGTCGCGCTTGCTCTCTGTGCTTCGTCTTTTCTCTCTTTCTTTCTTCTGCTGGGTCTTGCTAGTTCCTGCTAGTTCCTGCTGCCGTCGTTCCCCTGCTCTGCTCACCCCGGCTCCGCAACTGCAATGTGGTACGTGGCTCCCTGGCCGAATCAACTCGCGCCGACCCTGGCGCATGTTCAGACCAGCTAACACCCGCACAGTGGAATTTTCGGCTACGTGAACTACCTCGTCGAGAAGAGTCGCGGCGAGATCGTCAACACCGTCCTCGATGGTAAGCATACTGAGCTCCATCCACCTCAAACACAGCCGCTAACCAGACCCAGGCATGGCGCGTCTCGAGTACCGTGGCTACGACTCCGCCGGCATCGCCATTGACGGCGACAAGCCCGATGAGGTCTACATCATCAAGGAGGTCGGCAAGGTCGCCGCCCTTCGCAAGTTGTACGAAGCCTCCGAAATCGACAACCAAAAGACTTTTGTCTCCCACGCGGCGATTGCGCACACGCGTTGGGCCACTCATGGCCAACCGTCGCGCAAGAATGCGCATCCTCACAGATCGGATCCCAACAACGAGTTTGTCATTGTGCACAACGGCATCATCACCAACTACCGCGAGCTCAAGGCGCTGCTCACCTCCAAGGGCTTCGTCTTCGAGACTGACACCGACACCGAGTGCATCGCCAAGCTCTGCAAATACGTCTACGACATGAACAAGCATCGTGATCTGGACTTTACAGAGCTGGCAAAGCTCGTACTTGTTGAGCTGCAGGGTGCATACGGTCTGCTGCTTAAGTCTGTACACTACCCGAACGAGGTCATTGGAACCCGCAAGGGTTCGCCTCTGCTCATCGGTGTCAAGACCGAGAAGAAGCTCAAAGTCGACTTTGTCGACGTCGAGTTCCCTGATTTCCCTGAAATCACGATCGATGGTGGTGACCCATTTCCGGCTGCCGCGACCAACGGCCTCACGGTGCCCGGCGGCGCCTCAGACCTGCGCCGGTCGCAGTCACGTGCGTTTGTTTCTGACGACGGCATCCCGATGCAGGCCGAGTTCTTCCTTGCGTCTGATGCTTCGGCCGTGGTTGAGCACACGAAGAAGGTGCTGTACCTCGAGGACGACGACATTGCTCACATCTACGATGGCGAGCTGCACATTCACCGCGTCCGGCGTGAGGAGGGGCTTCCCACCTTCCGCTCAATCCAGACGCTCGAAATGGAGCTGAACGAGATCATGAAGGGATCGTTCGACCATTTCATGCAGAAGGAGATTTTTGAGCAGCCTGAGTCGGTCGTCAACACCATGCGTGGCCGCATTGACTTTGACAAGAAGACGGTCACGCTTGGTGGTCTGTCTGCATATCTGAACACGATCCGGCGGTGTCGCCGCATCATCATGGTTGCCTGCGGTACATCGTACCACTCGTGTTTGGCTACTCGTGCTATTTTTGAAGAGTTGACCGAAATTCCAATCACGGTGGAGCTTGCGTCAGACTTTCTGGACCGCAGATCTCCGGTTTTCCGAGATGACACCTGCATTTTCGTCTCGCAATCCGGCGAGACCGCGGATACCATGCTTGCTCTACAGTACTGCATTGAGCGTGGTGCCCTTACTGTCGGAATTGTGAACAGTGTTGGTTCGAGCATTTCGCGCCAGACAAACTGCGGCGTGCACATCAACGCGGGTCCTGAAATTGGTGTTGCCTCGACCAAGGCATACACGTCACAGTATGTGGCGCTTGTCATGATGGCTCTCTCGCTCTCTGATGACCGCATTTCTAAGCGGGCGCGTCGTCACGCTATCATCGACGGCCTGTCAAAGATCTCGAGTCAAATCAGCGAAGTGCTCGCTCTCAGCGACATGATCAAGGCTATGGCTGAGACCGACTTGAACAACAAGAAGTCGCTGCTACTTTTGGGCCGTGGTTACCAGTTTGCAACAGCGCTCGAAGGTGCGCTTAAGATTAAGGAGATTTCGTACATGCATTCCGAAGGTGTTCTCGCGGGTGAGCTGAAGCACGGTGTTTTGGCTCTTGTCGACGAGGACCTGCCGATCATTGTGCTTGCGACTCATGACTCGCTGTTCCCGAAGGTCATGAGCTCGGTTGAGCAAGTCATTGCTCGCTCGGGCAACCCGATCATTATCTGCAACAAGGACGAGGCCGCGCTGCAGAAGTTTAAGAAGACCTACCGGACGCTCGAAGTTCCCGAGACTGTCGACTGCTTGCAGGGTCTGCTGAACGTGATCCCGCTGCAGCTGATGAGCTACTGGCTGGCGGTTAAGAAGGGCTTCGACGTTGATTTCCCTCGCAACCTGGCCAAGGCTGTGACGGTCGAGTAAAGAGCGAGGTTACTGAATGACGAGGAGTACGTACGCTACATGCCGCATATAATGAGGAGGGTATGGTAATTGGTGTGGACATTGGATTTTATACATAAATACGGGGCGTATCCTTCCCCAACACTCGTTTAACGTGGCGTATGTTTTTTTGGCTGCCATTCGGAGTACATTCCTTTAGTATTTGCTGATTTATGAGTTTTGTATTTTTTGCACTGTTGCTCAGCTCTGTAATAAATCTGTCCATATATCTTGTGTCTGATGATCCAGGCCGTCTTCGGATTCGCGCGGCAATATGGCGCAGGCGGCGTGTTTACGCGCTGCCGCTTCGGGCCAGAAGTTAGGGCTGACAAACGGCCACCGGCGCTAGGCCGGATGCGGACGCGGCGGACGCGGGCGCGGTGGCCGCGCAGGCGCGCGCGGCGGATCGCGGGGCGCGCATATATAAACACGAGGCGCAGCCCGCGTCGTCCCGCTCCCGGAGCCGCAGACCGCACGTGACTTTGTTTACCCGCCCTGCGCGCGTCTACCTCGCACTCCTCGAACCCTCCCCCGCCAGCCAGACTCCCCCCCGGCGCCTTCCTGCCGGCGAGCGATGCCGTACTGAGCCGCCTGCGATGTCGAGACTCGATCGCCTGGTCTCGCTGCTGGACACGGGCTCCACGCAGCTCGTGCGCAACACGGCCGCGGACCAGCTCGCGGACGTCCAGAAAGCCCATCCGGACGAGCTCTTCAACCTGCTTGGTCGCGTGCTGCCGTACCTGCGCTCGCCAAAGTGGGATACACGTGTTGCCGCAGCTAGGTCACTGGGTGGAATTGCTGATAATACGCCGAAATGGGATCCCAATGGCCCCGACGGGGACCGTGACCTGGGCGAGGATCTGAACGCAAGGCTGAAGGATGAGGTCAAGACGGAAGACGTCAAGACCGAGGAAGGCGAGATTACGCCGGAAGCCAAGGAACCGGTGGTCAAACATGAAAAGATAAAGAACGAGGATCTAATGTCCCCGAGATCCGGCACGCGGACGCCGGCAGAGCAAGATGATGACCTGCTCTCCTTTGCGACCGTCGACATTGGTATCGTATTGAAGAACGGCAAAAAACTGCTTGGTAGCGGCGGCCGCGAATACGATTTCAACTGGGCGGATCTGGATCCTGCAGAGCGTCTTGCTTTGCAGAAGCGTAACGTGACGTCCCGGCTTGGACTGGGAGGAGAGTACATGGAAGACATTGTCACTGCGTCCGATTTTCAGCAGAAGACGCCAGGACTGCTCACCCCGCTTCATGCAGTGCCAGAGACACCCTCTGCTGACGACGGCGGACTGAGCTCTCGCGTGCGCGCAATGGCGAAGCGGAAGGCTCGGTCGGACGCGAAGAATCGCAGTAATAAGCTGCGCAACGTGGATTTGTCTACTAGTACGGCCTCACGTAAGTTGTCTGCAATGGAAACGCCAGGCGACCCCGGACAAGGTATGTACTATCATTCTAGCCTCCATGAGTATTAAGCTAATACCTCGCAGCACAAGATTACTTCTCGATTACTCCCCAATCACAGTCAGACCGCGTGGTAGTCGAGCACCGAGCTCAGCCGAATCCATCCAGCGCTCTCCAGAACACAGCCGCAGGCCAAGTCTGGCCATTTGAAGGTCTCGCCGAACTGCTCATGGTGGATCTATTTGACGATGCCTGGGAAATACGGCACGGTGCTGCTTCAGGTCTGCGAGAGATTGTGCGTGGTCATGGCGCCGGAGCAGGTCGTATTATGGGCAAATCTAAAGCACAGAATGACGCTCTGAATAAGTTGTGGCTGGAAGACTTGTCATGTCGTATTTGTTGTGTGTTTGCACTCGACCGATTTGGTGATTACGTGTCTGACCAGGTTATTGCGCCAATTCGCGAATCAGTGGCGCAGACGCTCGCTGCGTTGCTGCTGCATCTACCGAACGACATCGCTTTACGCACTTACTCGGTTCTGTACGATCTTGTCATGCAAACCAAATTCGACCTTCCGTTTTCTGTGTGGGAGCCGTGTCACGGTGGCATGCTTGGTCTGCGCTATTTTGTTGCCGTACGGAAAGACTTGCTTTTTGAAGATTCTGGAAAGAACGGGCTTTTAGACGGCGTTGTTGAATGCGTTTTGCACGGTTTAGATGAGCAGGATGACGACGTACGTGCGGTTAGTGCTGCAACGCTTGTGCCTATTGCGGCAGAATTCGTCAGCTTAAGGCCCCAGTCGGTTGAAAAACTGATCAGTGTCGTTTGGGAGTGTCTTGCTCATCTCAAGGACGATTTGAGCGCGAGTACGGGTTCGGTTATGGATCTTCTGGCAAAGCTGTGTTCGTTCACGGAGGTGCTTGAAAAGATGCGCGAGAGCGCGTTGAGAGATCCGATGACTAGCTTTGGCATGCTGGTGCCGAGATTATACCCGTTTTTGAGACACTCGATTATAAGTGTTCGGCGCGCAGTGTTGCGTGCTCTTATCACATTTCTGAATATTGAGGGAGATAGCGGAGCAGAGTGGGTTGATGGTAAAGCATTGAGGCTGATTTTTCAGAATTTGCTCGTGGAGCAGAATGAGGTATGTTTTGCAAGTTTTACTGTCAAATCGTGCTGTGCTAACTTTCTTTTAAGGGCGTTTTGGAATTGTCATTAGAAGTATTCAAGACTTTGGCCATGAGACTCTCTCAGCAAGGTGAATCAAAGTTTGCGGAGACGTTCAGTTCACATGTGCACCCGCTTTTATCACTTTTGATGACACCGATTGGCATTAACCGCAATACCTACTCTATGGATACTTCTCTCTTCTTGCGTCCGTCTGGTGTTACCTTTTCCGCACTTCCCTCATCTGTACATAACAGCGTGCCGCCACCAACCCCGTCAAGCGGTTCATTGGATGGTGCGCCACCTCCTAAGCGACGGAGGAAATCTGAAAAGAGGGACGTGGTTGAGCCCGTGTCGTCACATAACATTGACAGTCCTGTATTCCTTGGTGATGTTGAACTTGTCGGCTTTGATGTGTTGATGCGCATGAAGATTGCTGGTGCTAAAGCGATGGGTCTTGCTATAAGCTTATGGCCAGAGAGCAACATCATGACATTCAGAGACGTCTTGCAGCAATATATCGGCACAGTTAAGGCTCCTCCGGTGTTTTCAGTGTCACGCATGATCGCAGCTATGATTTTCGAGGAATACGGCTTCAACTCTATTGGCCGCGTGTCTGAGTTCAAAACTATATTTGCAAACCAGCTGTTTGACATTCTGAACGCTCCAACTCCGGACATGATGTACCAAGACCTCGCGCCGTGTCTTAAAGTCGTGCGCACGCACGCGCAAACACTGCTTAGCGTGTTTTCTGACGTTGGACATGTATCATCTCACAAATTACCGCGTCTTGCAATCGTTGTGAAAGGTGATCCTGATGCGGGTCCAGACGCGTTTTCGTTGGCGGATGCGGAGCATACTCTTGGTCCTGATGTCGAGAAATTGCGGAAGAGTATACAAGCATCTTACCGCTTCGCGTTGATTGAACCTCTCAAGTATGCGCAAGCAAGTCTTCGGACCTCTATTGATGACGCTAAGCACACGATTGAGTTGCGCAATATTCGTATTTCCGCGGCGGTCGCAGGAGCGTATATCTCTTTACTTGCTTCCCTGCCGAAGAAGTTGAATCCCGTGATTCGCAGCTTGATGGATTCCGTCAAGGAAGAGGAGAACTTTGATATGCAGAGACGGGCCGCTGGATCGATTGTTGCGCTTGTGCAACACTGTTCAAATGCGGGTAAGATGGGTGCTTCGGACAAGATGATCAAGAACCTATGCGCCTTTTTGTGCGTAGACACATCTGAAGTTCCCGAGTTTCACCATCATCAAAAGCTGGATAACAAAATTCTATCATTGTATAAAGAGGAGGATAGACGAGATCCGAAAGATGCGGCAGCGTATCAACGGGAGGTTATGAAAGCGCGCACTAAGCGCCGTGGAGCAAAGACCGCGCTCGAAATTTTGGCTGACCGGTTTGGTGAAACACTGTTTGTCAAGGTGCCAAAGTTGCGAGAATGTATGATTAGTCCGCTGGTGTCGTTGAAGGATCCGTTACCGGAAGATATTACGACGCCCGAATCGACATTGGGTCAGGAGATTGTGGATGGATTATCGGTCATCCGGGCGTTGATGCCACGATTACATGTCGGCCTGCTAGATATTTTTGTCGAGTATTTCCCCTTGATGGCTGCGGCGCTAGAATCGACATACTCTGTGCTACGATATGCGGCGGCGAAGTGCTTTGCTACTGTCGGTAGTGTCATGAAAGTCAAGGGTATGACATTTTTGATTGAGACCGTGCTTCCGATGTTCAACAACGCGTTGGAGTTACGTTGCAGACAGGGTGCTGTTGAGTGCGTGTATCATTTGGTGCATGTGATGCAGCATGAGATTCTGCCATATGTTGTGTTTTTGGTTGTGCCGATTTTGGGTCGTATGAGCGACTCTGATAATGATATCCGATTGCTCGCGACGACTACGTTTGCGCAGCTTATCAAACTTGTTCCGCTAGAGGTGAGCGAGCTTTTTTGTGGATGATTATATTTGGATCTAAAGACTAACTTGAATATAGGCCGGTATCCCGGATCCTCCTGGTCTGCCTCAGTCACTCCTGGAAGGTCGCGACCGTGAACGCAAATTTATCTCGCAGATGCTTGATCCTACTAAGGTGGAATCATTTGCGTTACCGGTGGCTATCAAAGCCGATCTGCGCAAATATCAGCAGGAAGGTGTTAACTGGCTAGCGTTCCTCAACAAGTACCATCTTCACGGAATTCTTTGCGATGACATGGGTCTCGGAAAGACGCTTCAAACGATTTGCATTGTCGCTAGTGACCATCATTTGCGTGCAGAAGAGCATGCCAAGTCTGGCAGTATCGAGACCCGAAAACTGCCATCTCTAATCGTGTGCCCGCCAACTTTGACAGGCCATTGGGAGCACGAACTGAGACAGTATGCGCCTTTTCTGAAAGTGGTTGCGTATGTTGGTAACCCTGCCCAGCGGTCTCGTGTTGCGGATCAGTTTACGCAAGCCGACATTGTCGTTACGTCATACGATATTTGCCGTAATGATGTTGAAGTGGTCGCGGCACAGAACTGGAACTACTGCGTACTGGATGAAGGTCACATCATCAAGAACGCGTCGTCGAAGCTTACAAGGGCCGTTAAGCGCGTGCCTGCTGATCACCGCTTGATTTTGTCGGGTACACCGATTCAGAATAATGTGCTTGAGCTTTGGTCGTTGTTTGACTTTTTGATGCCC
Source organism: Myxozyma monticola (assembly GCA_030568405.1). Taxonomy (NCBI): domain Eukaryota; kingdom Fungi; phylum Ascomycota; class Lipomycetes; order Lipomycetales; family Lipomycetaceae; genus Myxozyma; species Myxozyma monticola. The sequence continues at coordinate 29,732 of JAJLTV010000021.1, forward strand.
GGTTTTTTGGGGACTGAGAAAGTGTTCAATGATCGATTTGCGAAGCCTATCGGACAGAGCAGAAACAGTAAGAGTTCGTCGAAGGAGCAAGAAGCTGGTGCGCTTGCACTGGAAGCTTTGCATAAACAGGTGTTACCATTCCTGCTGCGAAGACTCAAGGAAGACGTGCTTGCGGATTTGCCACCTAAGATTATTCAGGATTACTACTGCGAGTTGTCAGATCTGCAGAAGCAACTGTACGAAGATTTCGCCAAGAAGCAGAAATCGACGGTGGAAGGCGAGATATCTGAAGGCGGGAAGGAGAATAAGCAGCATATTTTCCAGGCCTTGCAGTATATGCGTAAGCTTTGTGACCATCCTGCCTTGGTTTTGAACGCCCAGCATCCTCAGTACCTTAAGGTTACACGACAGTTGGCGAACGAGAAAAAGAGTATCCGAGACATTTCCCACGCTCCGAAATTGAAGGCGCTCTATGCTCTTTTGTCGGATTGCGGGATTGGAAAAAGTGGCGTAAATGCGTCTACGTCATCGACTGCTGCATCCACGGGAACGGTTGAGAGTCTTGGTGGCGACGTGATTGCGCAACATCGTGTTTTGATCTTTTGTCAGCTCAAGGAGATGCTGGACATTGTCGAGCAAGATGTGTTCAAGAAGCTGATGCCTACTGTGAGCTATATGCGTATGGACGGTGGTACGGATGCACGAAAACGACAGGATATCGTGCAGACGTTCAATGCGGATCCGTCGATTGACGTGTTGCTGCTTACGACTCATGTTGGTGGACTTGGGCTTAATCTGACTGGCGCGGACACTGTCATCTTTGTCGAGCATGATTGGAACCCGATGAAAGATCTACAGGCTATGGATCGCGCTCACCGTATCGGACAGAAGAAGGTCGTGAACGTATACCGTCTGATTACACGCAGCACGGTGGAGGAGAAGATCATGGGTCTACAGCGGTTCAAGCTCAATATCGCGAGTACGATTGTTAATCAACAAAACTCGGGTCTTTCAACTATGGATACCGACCAGCTATTGGATCTGTTTGATACGAACGCTGCGGGCGGTAGCGGCACGAATGGCAATGGTACTGCTGCAATTGCGCCTGTGAATGAGGCGGACGGAGAAGAAGTTATCGACGAGCAGGGCCAGATCATTCGGAAGGGAGATAAGAGCGCCGTGGCTGGACTCGCCGACTTGTGGGATGAGCGCGAGTACGAGGAGGAGTACAATCTCGACTCGTTTATACAGACGCTCAAGTAAGAGGCGTTGAATTGTATTGTCGGAATTTGGAGATACAAAAGTTTGGGATGGATAGGATTCATTTGTACATTTTTTTTTAAACTTGTAGGATATTTTATGAAGTAAAGTTATGTAACCCCTGAATTACTCAATCTCTGATTGGCTGTTAAGAGTGGCGCTAGTTCGGTTTAGGACACAGGTCTCCCGGCGCCGCTAACTCCCGGCGACAATTTTTCCCGCCGCATAAGAGCTCTCGAGCAAAACTCGACACGCGCTGTGCCTGCAAGTTCCACTTAATTGCATCTGTATTCTTCTTCGCGGCCCTGTTGTCGTGCGGATTTATTCAGACTTGTTTTTAGAGGCGACAGAATGAGCGGTTCGCTGCGCACGCTGCTTCCCGCGGCGCGTCGGACGCTCACGCGATGGCCCGCCGCGACCATCGCGCGGCGGATGCTGTCGACCGCGACGGCGCCGGTGCCGGAGGAGTCGGCGGTGGTGCCGCAGGAGAGCATCATCGCGAGCTTGAACGACACCGACCGCGCTCATCTTGGTCGCATGCGGAATATTGGAATCTCGGCGCACATTGATTCGGGAAAGACGACGTTTACGGAGCGTGTGCTGTATTACACTGGACGTATCAAGGCTATCCATGAGGTTCGCGGAAAGGATAACGTCGGCGCAAAGATGGATTCTATGGATCTTGAACGTGAAAAGGGTATCACCATTCAATCGGCCGCGACCTATTGTGACTGGGACAAGGTTGAGGACGGAGAGGTTAAGAAGTACCATTTCAACTTGATTGATACACCCGGCCATATCGACTTCACGATTGAAGTAGAGCGCGCGCTGCGCGTTCTTGACGGTGCGGTGCTTGTTGTATGTGCGGTTTCAGGTGTCCAAAGTCAGACTATCACTGTCGACCGACAGATGAGACGGTATAACGTGCCGCGTATCACCTTTATCAACAAGATGGACCGTATGGGCGCGAACCCGTGGAAAGCGATTGACCAAGTCAACCAAAAGCTCAAGTTGCCCGCTGCTGCTCTGCAGGTTCCTATTGGTGCTGAAAACGACTTGCAGGGTGTCGTTGATATTGTGAACATGCGCGCGCTTTATAACGAGGGCTCCAGCGGTGAGAACATCGTCGAGAAGCCTATTCCGGCTGAGCTGGATGCAATTGTCGCTGAAAGACGTAACATCTTGATTGAGACTCTTGCTGACGTCGATGACGAAATTGCCGAGATTTACCTCGACGAGCAGGTACCTACCGCCGAGCAAATGATGGCTGCTATCCGTCGTGCCACTATTGCGCTGAAGTTCACTCCAGTTCTCATGGGATCTGCTCTTGCCAACAGATCTGTGCAGCCCGTTCTTGATGCTGTCTGCGACTTTTTGCCTAATCCGTCCGAAGTCCCTAACGTCGGCCTGGATCTGGCCAAGAATGAGGCACCTCTTTCGCTGTTGCCTTACAGTAACATGCCATTTGTTGGTCTTGCGTTCAAGCTTGAAGAAGGCCGTTTCGGTCAGCTCACCTACGTCCGCGTTTACCAGGGTACCATGAAGAAGGGAATGACCATCACCAACACTCGCACTGGCAAGAAGACCAAGCTCGCGCGTCTTGCTCGTATGCATTCGAATGAGATGGAGGATGTTGCCGAGGTTCACGCTGGTGAGATTTGCGCTACGTTTGGTGTTGAGTGTTCATCCGGTGATACGTTCACGGATGGCCAGGTTTCGGTTGCCTTGACTTCCATGTTTGTGCCCGAACCTGTTATTTCTCTTTCAATTGCCCCCAAGTCTCGTGACAACGGTAACTTCTCAAAGGCTATCAACAGATTCCAGAAGGAAGATCCTACGTTCCGAGTTAAGTTTGATCTCGAAAGCAAGGAGACTATTATCTCTGGCATGGGTGAATTGCATCTCGAGATTTATGTCGAGCGCATGAAGCGCGAGTACAACGTCGAGTGCGTGACTGGTCAACCGCAGGTTGCTTACCGTGAGGCCGTCACGTCGCCAGCTGTCCTGGATTACACGCACAAGCGCCAGAGTGGTGGTGCTGGTCAGTATGCCAAGATTATGGGCTCAGTTGCGCCTATCAAGGACACGAACTTGTTTGAGTCTCACGTCGTTGGTGGCAAGATTTCTGAGAAGTTCCTTTCCGCTGTTGAAAAGGTAATATCAAATGCTCATGATTGTATAGCCGTGTCGCAATATTCTAACCTTTGTCTTTAGGGTTTCCTCGATTCTTGCGAAAAGGGCCCGCTTATTGGTCACAAGGTTCTGGGAGCTCATATGATTGTCAACGATGGACAAACCCACGTTGTCGATTCGTCTGAGTTGTCTTTCCGTACTGCCGGTTTCTACGGATTCCGGGAGAGTTTCCTGGCGGCCAACCCCGTCGTTCTCGAGCCTGTCATGGATGTCGCTATTACCGCGCCAATCGAGTTTCAGGGAGGAATCATCGGTCTGATGAACAAGCGTAATGCTGTCATCACGGATACTGATATTGGTACCGAAGAGTTTACTCTTCACGCCGAGTGCTCACTGAACGAGATGTTTGGATTTGCGACTGTGTTGCGTGCAAACACTCAGGGCAAGGGAGAATTTACTCTTGAGTTTAAGCATTATGCTCAAGCGAACCCGGCTTTGCAGAGACAGCTCATGGCGGAGTATGAGAAGAAGCAGAAGGAGGCGCAAAAATAGGCTACTTAGATAGCAGGTAGAGTGTACATTAGAACGAACTATAAGACGGACGCGCTGTCCTGAATTGTATGTGTGTGAATTTTCTGGTTTGGTGTCTTATTGTGAATCTTCTTCGGTCATCCTCTTTCTCTCGTACATAGTCTCAGAAGAACACGCAATGAATATTTAGATGAATTTAGTCGTCAGGTCGGTATATCTCAAGGATTGTCAAGAATCTATAATTGTGGCGCGCGATAGCTTTGTAGATATCACACAATCGGGTCATATTCAGCACTATTGGTAAAGATCTAGCATATTGTACAATCAGCCGTCCTCTATATCACCGCGGTCCTCCTCTTGACCGCTCATCAGGCGTCCCCAGAATTCTCAATCCGTTGGGATCTCCGGCATAAGCAAGCCAGTACTTAAGCGGGTGCCATTCCACGGATGGAACGTTAAACAAAGTCGTCCGTGCAATACCGAATATGTATTCTCCCGACTCGACATGTATCTATAAAGAATCGTCAGTAGATGCGTTGAGATATAACATGAAATTTAAGCTTGGCTCACAATTTCGACTGGCTCTCCGATTTCCACGGAAACAGCCAGATATGCTCCGTCAAATGAAAACGACAGTGCTCGGACAGGTTGTGCGGATTTCACAATTGTTCGTACACATACAAGCTCCTGTACATCCCAAATACTGACCAGAGAATCATTCGCCCCTAGCGCCAGGTACCGTCCGCGAGGATCGAATTCCATGCAATTAACAGATGTCCGGTGTGCATGTATAGACGCAAGAGGTTCCCGTCCGATTTCACAGATGGCACCGTCGCTATTGAAAGGGTAAAAGCTTACTAAACCAGAGGTAAACGCAACAGCGAGTACTGTGCCAGCGAATGCAACCGCTACGCATGTCACGTCACCACTATCTCTATTCCCCGCAATAAAAACTCCTTTTCCCGATAACGCCAGATTAGTAGAGTCAAGGATGATAATCTTGCGGCCTCGGGCACCGACGACAAGAAGCCACCGGCCGTCGGGGGAATGTCGCACAGTTGCCGGATTCATTGCTGTACTAAGCCCATCACTTCCATTTTTTGAAGATTCTGAACTGTTGTTGGAAGATTGCGCATTCGGTTGAAATACTCCAAGTGTTTGATTTGCCTTGACATTCCATAATCGGACAGAGCCATCCGCAACCGAACAGCTAACCAGCGCATCCGTGCTTGTCGGCCTCCATGACACGGAATCGACAGGACCGGTATGGCCCTTCAACTCTGTAGAAAACTTCACATCAGGTCGATCTGGATTCCATATCCTGATCGCAGTACCATTCGTGCTGGTGGCAGCTAACAATGTTCCAAGCGGATTCCACGCGACTTGACGAATTATCCCTGTCGCAGATCGAGGCTGGAGAGCATCTCGATATTCCCGCGTCACTTGAGATCCAAAGAACGACTCGGCAACTTCGCGACCAAGCGAATGGTGTGTCTGAGCCACATGGACCATTATATATAGATAATATACACGTGTACTACTCTGTTCTAAGTCTTTCAAATTATATATGATTTCTTATGATGGGTTTAAACACGATCCTAGCTTTTAGGTTGAACGCTTTGGTTTAGGGTAAATTTACAAAATTTCCGGTTCATGGGGCTTCTTCGATATACAAATTAACCTCGAGACATATGTTGTCTGTCTTAAATGTGGACCATTCAGATAATTGTCGAAAAACTTGGGTAATGAGTAATGGCGAATACTGAAAAGTCTAAGTCACGACTCACGAATACGGAATAACTGACGAATGAGGACTGACATTTGATGATAACGGATACCCGTATTACGTCGTGGTAAATGGCAGGGATGAAGTTTCTGGTTAAAGCAGACGGAATACTGATAATGAGAAATTGAGAATTACTGAGAGCATAACCATGTCATTTGTTTGATTCTGTTTACAGATTTATTTCCAATTTAGCTAAATTGCAGTGCTCATATCCCTCCTCCTACCATACCTCCAGCAAATCCGCCGGCATCAAATCCTGCCGCTCCCATAGCCAGTGCCATTGTGGCCCCTGCCGTCTCGGGAGGACGGAAGACCTTAGACTGAGCACCAGGATTTCCAATATATCCACCGGCCTGGCCCCCTGAACCTGTATACAGCAAAAATGTGCCTTCGTTGTCCACAGTACCGAATCCGCCGATACCGAATAATCCCCAAGCATATGCTTCACGATTGGTGCTCATCTTTGTCTCGGTTCCGCGTCCAGTAAAAACCGGATATTCTGGCAGCTTATCAAAGGCCGCACGCACTGGACCTCTGGATGGAAGTCTGAGAAAATACGGGTGCTCAAATATCGGATCTTTCTTGTTGATTAACGGTTTCGCCAAAGACGTTAACCGTATAATGTCCTTTCTACCGTCTAAGGTAGCCTGGGCACACGACTTGGCATAGAATTCGTCAACATTAGAACCGCGCATTTGAGTAATCTTAGAGAACAGCTTTTTCGACAATTTTTGATTTGAGTCGTACACCACCTTCGCCACACAAAATGCACACATACACGCATTGCAACCTAAGCTATCATTCGAATAGTGTCTCTTCCAACAGATATAAGTGATGTAACTTGAATATAGGATTGCGCCGGGTGCAGTGTTGGGATTATCCTCCAGCAGTGTGCCAAACAATACAAACGAGGACGCGAGGTAAGTTCCGAGGTTGAGATGCATAGTATACCATATGAATCCAGCCTCCATGGGAGGAGAAAATACCGTTGAAGGATAAGAACGAACAAGTGCTAGAAACTTTGCGAGTCTTGTAGTAGCGGTCGCAAAAATGGTTGATCTGAACGGAGACTCGAGAACCGCAAACGTTACCATCATGCCGATAAAATCGCATGTCCGAATCACTTCAGACTCAAGATCTGTACAAAAGACACAGTTGTTCAGCACGTAACGTTCGAGCACTGATGGAACGTTGACTGAGTCCGTCTTGCGCAGCTGCTGATTTTGGCGAGCGTTGAGCACTTGATTTTGGCGGGAGTTGGCAGCTTTTCTGAACTGGTCTTCCGTCAATGTGAGTAATCGAGCTCTCATAAGCCTGTTTTTCTCTTTCCACGTGTACGAGCTTGTCGCAAAATCTGAAAAGAGCTCTCCAATCACTACATTGATCTTCATGGGTTTCACAGTTGATTGTATAGAGGGATGAGAAACTCCCAGATAATCCAAAACCGCACCTCTATGTTCTTATCAGCACCGCTGAGCCAGTCACAAATTACCCACTCACTTACTTGATAGGCACTATATTCGCTATCGCGGCATCATCAAGGAACTGCGCAACACATAGCTCTTCCTTGGTGACTGTACCCTTGCAGTTTTGGCAATCGCCCCGGAAACCAGACTGAACCCATCCCGTCATTTCCGAATTGCATATTGGGACAGAAAAGAAGACGCCACAATTATAACACTTCACTTGAATAGTTATAACGTCATTTTTGTTGTGGAATGCACGCCCAGTTCTTTCTTCAAAGTATGCTTCCGCTTCCGTGGGAGGTTCGTATACATATGTTCCATGAGGATCACTTGGGGCAATAATTGCTTTGTCCTGTTGGTTAGCCTGCAAAGTCTCACGCTGATTATATCTCGTGACGTACTATAGCTATCCACGGAAATTTAAGAGTCGTTACTAATCCTCGTCGATTAGACCTGACTAAATCCTCCCAAAATGCTCTACTGTTCAGCATATGGGTATGCCAGACCATAAGAACATCAATTGGAGGCAGGGTTTCAAAAGTCACTTCGTAGGTCACTCCTCCTTGAAGTAAGATCTTTCCATCCTCCCGTAACCCGTCACTGGGAAGTGCAAGAAACCAGTGCCTGTATCGCTCCACCGCCCGCGCAATATACGCTCTCCATCGTAAAAAAGCTGGATCTGTGTCAGTGGGTTTGCTTCCAGGCTTTTGATATTCAGCGTTAAAAATCCCAAATGCGCCATCGCTGCCCATGACGATATCCCTGAGTTTCTTAAACACGCGAAGCAGTCGAAGATGAGTTATGAGCTCGAAATCGGTTGGAAAGATGTCGTCAGGAAGAAGATCAAACATCTGGCCGTCAAAGTCAGGCTTTAAATCTGCCTGGAAACGCTTCTTTGGAGTCGGCGGTGGCGGTAAAGTCTTGCTGAGCTTCAATTGAATAGCAGCCTTGGGCAAGACATTTGATGACCCGGTAAACGAGAAGGCGATGCCGAGTACGGTATCCACAAACTGAGCATGTGAAACATTCCGCTTGCTATCCATCGTTCAAGCCGGTAGACTGTCCAGCTTTATTAATGTAATATATAAATGTAGGCTGTGTGTAGTGACCGCGACTGTCATATCGTGGTGAATAGCGGGGGCAGTGCACGCCACCTTTTGCCCGAGGTGAACCACTAGTGTACTGTCACGGACGGGACATACAATCGCGCTCAGATCTAGATAAGCAATATTCAGGTTTTTAAGCATTTAATAATTATCTTGGCAAATCAAAGCAGACAAAGCCTTTCGTCCAAAAATAATCAATTTAGAGAATGTCGGTTAATCATTTTTGAATGCTTGCGGAGATATAGGAGACGTGCAGATTATAATCGCGATAACGATAAGATAAAAGTTAATCGGCAAAATACAACCCACAGGTGTTTACAAAATTCCAAATCAGACATTACACGCACCGATCCCTCCGTTCCCTGCTCCATCAACACCAGTATAGCCAAATCCTCCAACACCAGAAGTTGTACCGTACGTATTAGCAATACATGTGCCACCTAACGAGCCTCTCCCGCTATTCCCCATCGCGACTCCTACTTGGAACCCGTCGGCGGCAAATTGGTGCGCTGAAGACAGAACTGTACCGTCCGATCCACGCGAGATAGTTCGTATGTATCCAAAGCTGCCAAGACCAAAGAGACCCCATATATACTCAGTCCGATTGCAGTGCTTCACCGAGGCTAGGCCGCTCTTACCGCCCACTAAGGCCTCGTACTCAGGTTCCTTGTCAAAAGCGTCATGCAAAGGACCTTTGGAAGGCATTTCGAGATAGTATGGGTGCTCGTATAATGGATCTTTCTTGTTCTTGATGATCTTTGGCTTCACGGCTGACTTGAGACGTACAATGTCCTTTCTGCCCTGTACAGTTGCTTGAGCACATGCTTGAGCGTAGGACTCATCGATATTGACGTCTTGAATACGCAATGCCTTGGTGAATATCGATCGTTTCGTCGGCGGATGCTGGGCTTCATATCTGCGTTGAGCCTCGCAAAACACGCATGTACATCCATCAAAGCCTAGTACATCCGCAGGAAAGTGTCGTTTCCACACAATACGAGTCATGATATTAGAATTATGAAGTGTAACCTCTACAATACTGTCATCGTGATCAATCATAGTCCCAGTCATGGCAAACGTTGTGGCCAAGTATGCGCCAATATTAAGCTGGAAAGTATGCCATGCAAGATCGACATCAATAGGCGGTGACAAACTCATCGTAGGATAGGTGCGTAACAACAGCAAGAACTCAACGAGTCGAACTATCGAAGATTTGAGAACCTTAGGTCGATACGGAGATTCAAGGTATGCAAGAGCAGTCATTTTGTCAATAAATGAGCATTGTCGCACGACTCCGGCCTCAAGATCGGTACCAAAAACAGACGAGTTTAGTACGTAATGCTTCACGATGCCGTTAATATCAAATGAATCCCTCTTGCGTGTCACGTTCACACGCGGAATCCTAAAAGAAGTCGTTTGACGAGTCTGGCCTGGGGGCTGAGAGGAGATCTTCTCAAGTTGATCCTCTGCTATCTGACAAATTCGTCCTCGCATGTAGTTCTGTTTTTCTTCCCACGAGTACGATGAAATGGGAAAATCCGAAAACAAGTCAAGAATTACCTTGTTGACCTCCATAGGTTTAACAGTTGACGGCTCAGCGGGAAAGCTGACTCCAAGGTAGTCCGATATAGTACCTCTGGTTTTGTCAGCAAAGTACGTGGCCGCAGGGTTTTACTCAATTGTACTCACTTGAGCGGAAGAGTGTCGGCTAGCATTATATCGTCGATGAACCGAGCAACAGACAGCTCCTCCTTTGTGATAGTCTCCTGGCAACCTGGACAATCTGCTTGAAACCCATACTGAGCCCATCCCGTCAATTCAGGGGTACAGATCGGAACAGGGAAAGTGGTATGACAGTGGTAACATTTCACTTGAATAGCAATGACGTCCATCTCATTATCAAACGCTCGACCCGTACTGGTCTCAAAGTAGGTCTGAGCTTCCACGGGAACCTGATACACGTACTCGCTCTGAGGACCATTTGGAGTGAAAATTGCTTGGCTCTATAAATGTAATTAGTCGACACCCCTTTCAATACGTCCGTAGATAGTTGCCACTTACAATAGCAGTCCAAGGAAACTTGAGAGATGCTACCAAGCCTTGACGGTTTGATCGCACGAGATCCTCCCAAAATACTTTTGGATGCAGCATATGTGTATGCCAGACCATCAGCACATCAATGGGGGGAAGCGAGAGCAAGTCGATTCTGTATTCTGCGCTACCAAAAAGCTCAACTTTTCCTTTCTCTGGAGGCCGATCGCTGGGTAGTGTAAGGAACCAATGTCGATATCTTTCCACTGCGCGCGCGATGTACGCTCGCCAGCGCAAAAATGCCGGGTTTCTGTCGGTGCTCTTAGAATCAGTATCCAAATAATCCGAGTTCTTAATTCCAAGAGCACCATCCTCCGACATAACACGGTCACGAAGTTGTCTAAAAACACGCAGCAGCTTCAGATGAGCCAAGAGTTCATCCTCGGTTGGAAATATGCTGTCGGGAATAATCTCAAATACATCGGTACCGCCGAATATCTTCCCGAAACTAGACGATTGATATGCCGAAGATTTCTTTAAAGTCTTGCTGACCTTCTCAAGAATCGCTGATTTTGGCTGGATACATGAGGACGCTGTTAGCTCGAACGCGGCCTTCAGGACCGTGTTGATGAACTCCTCGTTCACGACTTCTCTCCTATCCATTGCTGCACGATATATGCGAACGCGTCAGCTCGAGTAATCTGTAGACCGTAAAGAGCAAAGCAGGGGGAACATGGTGGCCATTATGTATACCAAGCGCCCCACTGAGCTCTAGCGCTAGTGACATAGGCCGCGCGTTGTTGCATATGACTCGGGTTCGCCCGCACCAATGAGCAGCTGATACAGAGTTAACTGAGACACTTCAAGATTAGGCCTTCGCCTTATCTATTCTCATTATTGAGCGCAGTCGCTTTACATTTATTCTCCACATCAAAATTTACATGCATGAAATTGGCATATATAGGACACTGCACAGACTCAAAGGCTACAAGGGTTATCTCAGATTCTCTATCGGTTTCCTCGAGATCAACTCATGCTCAAAAACCCGTGAAGGCCAAGCTTTCGTCCGTGCGTGTAGCTTAAAAACGTGCCAGCCGCGCCGCTTATCCGCGATAAGCCTCGGAATTTGAGGTTTCGTTTCTGGCTTTCGAGAAGGCAAATTAAAAACAAAAATCGATTTATATCAGCAAGTTGCAACTCCCCGACCGATGACCATGTAGAAACATGGCCAAAAGTAATATCTACCAAATCAGACATTACATGACCCGCCTCCTCCACCCGATCCAGCGCCGCCAACTCCACCCTCACCAAGCTCAGCGCCAAACCCCGTAACACATTCTCCTCCAATAGATCCCCTACCAGCTCCAATTCCCGTCCCACTATCAATTCTATCAGAGGTCATGTACCCCGAAAACAGCATACTGTTAACACCACGCGTTCCCTCAGCTCTGCCGGTGGGCAAGTACTCCTTAAAGATCACCTTGTTGACACCGCGGGGCCCTGATCCCAAACCGCCGCCTCCCAAGCCGACCAGATCCCACGCATATGCAACACGATCAAAGCGTCGCGCGATAGACACTTCTGCACTCAGCGCGATTTCGTATTCTGGCAGGGTTTCAGCTGATTCGAGTAGCGGACCCTTCGGAGGCATTTCCAAATAATAAGGATGCTCATGAACCACGTCCTTCCTGTTGATCTTTGACTTTGAGGCAGATTTCAAGCGCATAATATCCTTTCTGCCTAGCTGTGCAGTAGCTCGAGCACATGCCTGTGCGTAAAACTCGTCGACGTTAGCGTTGCGAATATTTAGCACTTTTGAAATGATAGTTCTCTTCGTCGGCGGATTCTTGCGATCGTATCGACGTTTTGCATCGCAAAACACACAAGAGCAGCCGTCAAAACCCAAACTGTCATTTGGAAAGTGTCGCTTCCAAACAGTCTTGGTAATGACGCTAGCATTACGTACTGAAGGTGATGCAACATTATCGTCATGGTCAACCAGCGTACCAGTCATCACAAGCGACGTGGCAAGGTATGCTCCGGCATTAAGCTGAAATGTGTGCCACGCAAGGTCAACATCAAGAGGCGGAGACAAGCTTAAAGTCGGATAAATGCGCAGAAGAAGGAAGAACTCGACTAATCGCACTATCGCAAAGCTGAGAATCTTCGGCCTGAACGGAGATTCAAGATAGGCTAGAGCAGTCATCTTGTCAATGAAACTACCCTGTCGTATGATTCCAGACTCAAGATCAGTACAGAACGGTGAAGCGTTCAGCACGTAATGCCGCATAATTGCTGGAATATCAAACGAATTCGTCTTTCGTGCTGTGTAGTTCGTTCGGCGAGGCTGACCTGCAGCTGGTTTCTGAACAGTGATTTTCTCCAGCTGCTCATCTGCCAATTTCCCAATTCGTGCCTTTAGAAAGTCTTGTTTTTGCTTCCATGTGTAGTCGGTAACCAAAAAATCGGAAAATAAATCCGCTAGTAGTTCGTTGACGTCCAAAGGTCTAACTGTTGACGGCTCAGTGGGATAATTTACTCCAAGATAGTCCGATAAAGTGCCCCTAGTCTTGTTAACCTAAGCGAAACAAAGTACTTAAAAACTCTGTATGTACTCACTTAATAGGAACAGAGTCTGCAATCAAGACATCGTCAATAAATTGGGCAACTGATAACGTCTCTTTCATAATCAGGCCACCGCAGCTCGGGCAGTCAGCACGAAAATTAGACTGAACCCATCCAGTCGCCTCCAAGTTACACATTGGAACAGAAAGCAAAACGCTACAGTAGTAGCACTTCACACGAATATCAACAACATCATTAACGTTATCGAACGCGCTATTGGTCATAATCTCAAAATAATTGCGTGCCGCCAAAAATGGCTGGTATACTAGCTCCCCGCGAGGATCGGCAGGAATAACTATCGCCTGGCTCTATAAATTTGTGAGAATCCGCATAAAACTGGTTATATATACAACCGAGTCCGACAGCTAATACTCACAATAGAATTCCAAGGAAATTTGAGCGACGTTACTAGTCCTCGCCGATTTGATCGCACAAGATCCTCCCAAAATGCTTTAGGATGTAGCATATGCGTATGCCATACCATAAGCACATCAACCGGAGGTAATGTATCAAACGTCACTTCATAGGAGACCCCGCCCAAAAATGAGACTTTCCCGTTCTCCAAAGGACCATCGCTGGGTAGTACAGCAAACCAGCGTCTGTACCGTTCAACAGCGCGAGCAACGTATACTCGCCAGCGAAGAAAGCCCGGATCCCTATCGGTGGACTTAGAGTTGGGTTGCCTATACTGCTCATCGAAAATCCCAAAGGCACCATCATCGGTCATAACTCGATCACGCAGGAGTCTGAAAATGCGGAGAAGTTGCAGATGCGTCAGAAGCTCGTTCTCGTTGGGGAAGATCCGCTCCGGAAGAAGATCGAACACATCTGTGCCTCCGAAGATCTTGCTCAAGTGAGTCGGCTGAATATTGGATGCATCCTCGCGCAGAGATTTGTCCAGAGTATCAAGGATCTTTAACTTCGGCTGAATATAGGATGTGGAGGTGAGATTGAATGTGGTTTTGACCACATTTTCAATGAATTGCGCATTCGCAATCTCACTTTTGTCCATCTTGTTGTTGAAGACGACCGAAATCACAGAAGTGAGGTGTATAGACTTATAGGCTATGGCAATGGCACATATGTCAGGCTACAAGCTCATGACCAAAAGAAGTCAGCTGAAGGCGTGATGCGAAGTCGACAAGTCGTCAGCCAAACTCGAGTATGCAAAATCGCCTGGGGAAACGGATTCTCGAATTAAGTTTATGGCGTGCCAGATAAGCCTCGATAAGCCTGCTATCACGGATTTAAGACTGGCATCGGCCAGCGATTGCAGTTCAGCGAGGTCTTAGAATCGCGAAGTTACTTCATGGTTGCATTTAATTAGTAATACTGATCAATGCTTTATACGGAACTACAAAACAACTCTCTGGATTAATAAGACGTCTTGACTCTGCGGTCGTGCCCTCAATTCTAAGGACCTTGAGCTCGGCGCCGTGGCATGTGCAGCTCTCGAGCCCCCGCCGTCCAACATGCGGCGGCAGCTTACTGATGCGCGATATGTTCTTCACATTTCTCTGTTTGAGAGGGACAGTTGGCAAAGACTTTGCATTAAGCTGTAAGCATGGCCGTCGATTACCAGTTACACTTACTGACTTACAGCGACAACTGAATTACTGTAGCTTATAACGCGTCTTCAGCAGTCTATACCAGCTGCCCCTCGATCGAAGACGATGAATAGAGACTCATGAAGACTCAAGAGACCTCGAAAACGCGAGCGTGCACTGTCATGAAAGCCAGCGACATGAAAGCTTAGATAGAAGTGTCGTGCTTTTAGAAGCAACGACTCAGAAGCCATTAGTCAGTACTCAGAGTCAACGGCCGACTGTTTCGCCGTGTTGGCGTGCGATTGTATGATAGCCGACAGACATGAAGATAGCAGACATGGAGTCCATGAATTTGCGTTTGCGGCCGTGATATGGGCCGTGAGACACGCGATAAAACAGAGAGCCATGATATCGCGTGTGTCAGACTATGGGACTGTGCACTTATCTGTAAAGGTGCGGAGATTGCAGAGGGCGGGGCGACGTCGTACTCGTGTTCTTGTAGTGAACGGACCCTTAGTGCCATGGCTCCTTGTGCTCCAAGTGCCATTGTAACTATACGCACGGGCTCTTGAAGCCTTGCCGGAATGTGCTGCAGTGCGATGGTCGCGTGCTATCGCTAAGGACGGAGTTGTAGCAGAGCACTCGAGCTTCGTGGTGATAGTAGATAGCGGGTCCACATTCTTGCTAGTTCCCAGCTACGTTTGTAAGCTGCCGTAACTTGGAAGGGAGTCTCTGTGATGAACTGCGTGGCGGGTAGGCGTAGCCGACTCAGCCTGGAATTGCCGTCCCGTTGCGCAGTGGCGTCGGAGCCTTCCCGATAAGCATGCGTTGGCGACGGCTCTGAGTCCTCGCACCGGGCTGGCTGCAGCCGGAAACGGCACGACAAAGGGAAGCCGCAGACGCCAGTTGTGCGTACGTTGTCGAGTTCACTTCGTCGGCTCTGGTCTGCGATAAACGGACCTCGCGCTTGACGAGAGCGGGACTTGCGACGGCCTGTGCAAGCCCGTGCAGTAGTAGCGGGCAGCCTGTGCAGCAGCGGGCCAGCCTGTGCTCCGCTTTGTTGCAATCAAGTCTGGTTAGTGCGTCGCTACAGCTTATCATTCGCGCGGCTTTGAAAGCAAAGCGCAACCTTAGATACCAACCCAAGATACCAAAGCTCAAGGCCCAAGACGCTCGGAGCACGGTGCTGGGACAATGCGGAACGACAAAGTCGTATCGTACAACAGACGGGATAACAGCGGAGAGTACGATGTCTATTGTCTGATGCCAGAAGCTCAGAAGGCATCAAAGGTCTCTTCCAAGACCCAAGACGAGATAAGCCGTGCCTAGAACTGGGCAAGTTCATCTCAAGACCAGGCCGAGCCAAGTCCGGCGCAACGCGTGTGAGAAACTGAAAAGCAAGCTATACCAAGTCCGAGGCTTTGATTGTACTTGGGCTTGGCGAAAATACTCAGGGGCAGGTACGAAGATCGGCCGAATTGCCCTGACCGCCGGATGATAAGGCCCAATCGTGACGATCCCCCTTCCCGCACTTCATGGACGGCGTGATACTGATAAAAGGAAGTGTCGAGCTTATTGAATACCATAGTACTTCTGAGTTGTTGAAACATGGCATTACAGATTTACATTAGCAGAGTTGATGATATGCGCGTCGTGAGTCCTCCTAGGAAGATTACCATGCATCCGGCGCGAGTCACCAGTCAATAAACTGTGTCTGAGAGCGTGTCGTGTGCTTTTACTTTTACATACCCGCGTAATCTGTCTCCAAGGCGGTCTGTTCTCCGATGGCGCCCCCGTCCGATAAGGACTCAATGCTCGTGCCGTACCTATCCCATCGAGATAGACGCCTTCTCATCTGGCGCATATAAAGCGCCCCGTCCTCGCCCTCTGTGTCCTGCTCTCATCGTCTTCACACGCTCATATCAACCGCAACAATGGTCGAGAAAACTGAGCAAGTCGAGCAAACTGAGCAATATGAGCGAACCGAGCGGGAGAAGCTCAACTTCTTTATGCGGGGGGTGCATCGCTTCGCCGAGTTGATCGATTGGTATCCCAAGACGATGTCGCTGGAGGAGCGCCGGCTTGTCAACAAGGTTGACTGGCTTGTGCTGTCTTTCTCTTGCTTGGCATACTTCACCAAGAACTTGGACATTTCGGCTCTGAGCAGTGCCTACGTCTCTGGCATGGACAAAGACCTGGACCTCGGTGGCGACAGACTTAACTACGCCAATGCCATGTGTATGTATTGCGTTTCCGTATGCTTTGCTGCTGTACTAATTCAGACTAGACTATGTCGGATACTGCTTGTTCCAGATTCCTTCCAACATTGTGCTCACTCGTCTTCCCGCCCAGTACTACCTCCCGGCGGCCGAGGTAGCCTGGGGTCTCTTCACTCTTGCCACGGCCTTCGTCAAGAACTACCAGTCTCTGCTTGCTATGCGTTTTATGGTCGGCTTGTCTGCAACTGCTTGCTTTGTCGGTAACGCACACATTGTGAACTCGTGGTACACTACCCAGGAGCTTGGAAAGCGTAACGCTATCTACCAGAACGTGTACCCGCTTGGTGCTATGTTTGCTGGATATCTGCAGAGTGCCGCTCTTGCTCATCTTGATGGTGTTAGTGGCTTGGCCGGATGGCGTTGGCTCTTCATTATCTGCGCTATCATTACGATCCCTTGCGCGCTTGTTGGTGTCTTCTTCTGCCCTAACGTTCCCGATCGCACTACATCGCGTTTTTTGAATACTCGCGAGAGAGAGCTTGCCGTGTCTCGTCTCATGAAGGATGGATTTAGCAAGTCCAAGGGTGTTGATCGCAGCTTGTTGAAGCGTATCTTCTCCAACTGGCGTATCTACACTTTGTTCGTCGTCGGCAACCTGTTCTGGATGACGCCTTACCCTTCCACCACCCCGTTCTTGTTGTGGCTCGATGACAACCCGAAGTACAAGAACAACAAGATCTTGGTCAACAACCTCTCGACTATTTCCTACGCAGCGCAGATCGTCTCCAACACGGTCAGTGGCTTCTACTCGGACCTTCGCAAGAACCGTTGGGAGACCATGATGTACGGTGGTATTCTGATTCTTGTCTGCAACATCATTCTGGTCGTCTATGACGTTTCTGACGGAGCCCTGTTTTTTGCGTTCATTGGTCTTGGAGTGTCTAACGGACCTGCCAACCTTATCTTCCCTTGGTTGGCCGAATTCTACTCGCATGATCTTGAGGCGCGCTCGGCTGCTATCGCTATTGTTAACGTTGGCTGGGTCGTCGTCAACCTCGTTGTCCCGCTTGTTGCCTGGCCCACTGCCTCTGCACCTCGGTACCGCGGTGGATACATCTGGTCGCTTGTCATGTCCATCGTCGAACTCATCCTGCTGCCTCTGCCGGTGCTTCTCTACCGCCGCGAACTGCGCCAGGGTATTGACTACCGTAAGGATGTCTGGGAAAGCACCGTTGTCGGTCTTACTGAGAAGACTGATGGTGCTTCAATTGATGAAGCGGCGCGCGAGGATCTGGAGAGTGGCACTGTTGACAAGAAGGACCTTGTTACGGTTGAGATGACGAGTCTTGATGACGAGGAGTACTCCAAGAGCAAATAAGTCTCTGGGTGAATTCTAGTCCGGGCTATATATATAATTTACGGTGTTCGTTTGGTTTAAATTGTTGTCTTTAAGTTAATAGATATAATTATCTCTACACTACTAGTCTACTATGTAATCTTTTACGTCTTTACTCTTTTGCCTTTCGTCTTTAGTTACGCAACCTTTAAATAGGGGTTTAAGCAGTACTCACCCCAGTCTCGTAATGCAAGCGACCAGGCCTATAGTCTTGGGTCGTGGGAAGTGCCCTGAGGTCACGTGCGGTACGCGCTTGATTTAACCAAGCGATTTCACGCTCGGATTCGATTTGTACTTTCAAACTAACAACCTACAAGGATCTACAAGGATCTACTTGTTCTTGGGTTCTGGGTTTGCTTGCAATCACTGTAAGTCTGTGTCTGAGTGACAGTCTGACTCTGTGATAAGTGATTTTACTCTGTACGCTATTTTAATCACTTGTTCAAGGCCAACTATTGCCTCGTACGCGTCTGCAAAGCAAAGAAGCGCGACTAACACTACTTGATGCCTGATAATCTCGAAAAGCATGTAACCAGCCAACTTGAAGCAAATAAGGCTTTAGAGCATGCCTAAAGACTGAAGAGATTTGCTAACATTTTTGCAGCGCGTTACAATCAATGGCGAGTAACGGCAGCGATCCGCTGCAAAGACTGCCGTCAGAGTTGTTTGGCATGATTCTGTATTACGGAGGGATCGAATATAAAGATCGAATGCGGCTAAAGAGCGTATGCCGAGCGTGGTGCGAGTTTATTGATAAGGATGCCCATACATACGACCGATTTGAATTTACAGACAAGGATGTGTTTAATCGATATTGCCGTATACCGGCTGAGGAACTTGCAAGAATTGTGAAGAGCACTTTGGGAACAATGAAAGTGACGACCGAGCCGGATTATCAGAGTTCTATGCTTAGGAAGCATGCGTTTTCTCAACGTTATATATCTATTTGGAGCGTCATAGATTTGTATACGAATGCTCGAAGGATATACGATCAACGGCAAGAAGATTCCATTGAAGAAAATTTGCTGCCGGCAACTTGCTGGCCTTTTTTGTACCGAGTCCCTCAAGAAGCTATAGAGTCGACTGACCTGTCTGTTTTATACGGCGCGGGAATTGAAGAGGGGTTTTTCAAACACTTCATGCAACAGGTGACTGGCGTACCGGAATGGCATCGAGACAGCGACCTCGCAGTTCATATGAATGACTGGGCCTGGGACGGGTATAACCAAATGCTGTTGTGGGAAGTCGTCAGTTGGGTGCAGGCTTTAGATTTGGATATCAAATCGATGCACTCGTTTTTTGAGTCAGTCAGCAAGGATAACAAGGTGCTGAAGAGACTGACGAATCTCAAATTCTTTGGGTCTCTTGACACTATCACAGCGAAATCATTATCTGACAGGCAATTATTTCTTCCTTCTGATCGCGTTTTGTTTCCGAATTTGCAAGATCTTCGATTCAATGAACTCATGGTGTGCAATTCTGTCAATATTGATGACCCAATTTCTGATGTCACGGATGAAGGACGAAATACTATAAAGCATGCTATGTCCCGTGACCGCTCTCAGTTTCTAGTTGCGTTGGAGGACGTGAAAAGTATTCTGGCTCATACGCCGGACCTACACTGTTTGATACTCGATCACGTTTTGCTTCGCAGTCACGATTTCAAATCGAAACAAAAGACCGGCCGCACTCTTGATTTACGAAACTTACCATTGACTCGACTTGACTTGACTGGGTCATCGCTAGATAATATGCCGTTGACACCAAGGAAATTACAAGTGCTTATATTAGCTCAGTCAACTGTGCTTCCCGAGGAAACTTTTACGTTGGCTGAATATCCCAGTAGCCTTGCTCGTGATTATTCAAAGTGTCGCTTCAATGGATTACAGTATTTGAATCTCAGTTTCCACAAGACATTGAGTAACTCCAATATCGACCGGGTTTTCTGGGCGTGCCGAGGGTCTGTCAGATACATAAGTTTGAGCGGTATCAACGCAAGACCGCTTGACTTTCTTTTCCGTTTAGCTGCCAGAGATAAGCCAACGCGTCGGCCAATAGCGTGTTACATGCTTGATTTATTTCCTCATCTACTGGTGTTGGATCTCAGCCATCAAAAGGTCAAACAGTTTCTTTATCAGTCGTCCTTTTTCGAGGCTGAAGACGAGTTTAGAGCCCCGTATCGAGGCTTTGCGATAACTGGGCATCAGTGCGAAGGCGGCTCGACAGATCGGTGCGATGTCCCGCTTCGCGATGGATTTCGTCATTTAGTCAGGATCTACAATTTTAACAGGAACGAGAGAGGACCGGAAGGTCAGTGTCGGACATGTATCTGTTGTTCTGAGGTCTGGTAATATTATAATGGATAGCACGACACAATGCACAATAGTTATGGGCGAGTGTCACTTAGTTTAGTCCTGGATTGCAGCTCTGGATCAGTCAGAGAACGGCTTATAGGCGATATAGACTTGATATTTCACACGAACCATTGAGTTGTTGTACCCGAATTGGGAGAGGCACGCGGTCGCCGCAGCCTAGCTTCCGCTTTTATCGACTCGGTGCGGTGTGCGAAAACCTGTAGAGCAGAACTGCAGACATTAATTTGCTTGGACAAGAAGGGTGCTAAAAGGGATATATTTATTTTATAGCAATTTGCCAATATAATTAGGAGGATATAGGATCGATACCGAGATGGCGAGGTCTAGAGTTGGTCGAGCAAATTTGAGTTTCTGATAAAATCTTATCATCGATAAGGTCACGTGCGTGCTGAAATGATGAAATGACCGATCACGCGTCTCCCCGCGCTCTCGCGGATGATCCTGTATTGCCCTTTTATCGTATTTGGCTATACGTTCTGCATACAGATGGCACTCACTCAGCAATTCTATTTTAGAATTGATTAATGAATAATGGGTGATTGGGTATTCAAGCTTGATATAATTATCTACGTACACGGTCGCGGACAAGACGCACGGAGGTCACAGCTCAAAAGTCATCGATCGTGAAGCTTGAGTTCTCAAGCAGTGATTCTGAGTAAGTAATGCTAGGGGTGGATTTTTTTAGTTATCAAAAGCAGTTTATTAACATTGTACTAGCAGTTAGGAACAATGGCGACCTACGATCCGCTGCAAAGACTACCACCCGAACTATTCGGCTCAATCCTCTATTTCGGAAGGATCGAATACAGCGCTCGACGGCAGCTAAAGTCAATATGCCGAGCGTGGCTTGAGTATATTGAGAAGGATCCCCACACATATGACCGATTTGAATTCACGGACGAAGATGTTCACAAGTCAAATGAATCGCCAAAGGAGTTTGCAAGGCTTATCAAGAGTACAGTGGGAACAATGAGAATCACAGTCGCTCGCGCACGAAATACGGCGGACTCGCTGTGGCCTGCTCTAAGGGCGCGTGGAGTTTCTCAGCAGTACGTCTCATTTTGGCGTATTATAGACATTTACATGAATGCTCGAGGGATTTACGATCAAGAGCAGGATCCGACTGAAGAGAACTTAATACCAGTTGTCAGTTGGCCGTTTCTCTATCGAGTTCCTCCACGAGCTGCAAAGTCGACGGACTTGTCTGTTTTGTACAGGGCAGGGATTGATGAAGGGTTCTTTAAAACGTTCATGCAATTAGCGACGAGCGTGACGGGATGGTATCAGGATGCCGACCTTGCGATTCATATGAATGATTGGTCTTGGGGTGGGTGGAAGCAAATGCTGTTATGGGAAATTTTTGGCTGGGTACAGGCACTGGACTTGAATATAGAATCGATGATTTCATTCTTTGAGTCCATCAGCAAGGAAAGAAAGGTTTTAAAGAGACTGACGAATTTGAAATTTTTCGGATCGATTGATACAGTCTCGGCGGATTCACTCCCGGAGAGAACAGTTACTCTTCCTTCTGATCTCATCCTGTTTCCAAATTTGACGGATCTCCGGTTTAATGAGGTCATGGCATGTGATTATGTGAATGTCGATAATGACAGCCAAGAAGGAGGTCTGAATGATGGGAATAAGGCTCATGAGAGGTCTCAATATTTGGTCGCATTTGAGGATGTGAGGAGTATTCTTGTTCATACACCAAATTTACAATATCTGCTACTTGATCACGTTTTACTTTGTACTCGCGATGCAGAACATATTGGGCACACAATGTTGGATTTGCGAGATTTAAACCTGATTCGACTTGATTTGACTGGCTCGTCGTTGGATATTATGCCGTTAACACCACGGACGATGCAAGTACTGATATTGGCGCGTTCGAATGTACTACCGGAACAATCTTACACAGAGGCTGATTTCCCTAGCAAGGGTGTGATCAATTTTGCGGACTGCTGCTTTGACGGGTTAAAATACCTGGATCTGAGCTTCCATAAAACATTGAACGATTCTAATGTTGGCCGGGTTTTATGGGCATGCCGAGGATCCGTCACGAATTTATATCTGAGTGGCGTTAATGTGGCTTTGTGCGATTTCAAAGCTCCTGGATACAACGACAATAAGGCTGTGTGTGGTGGTATGAGTCGACCTGTAGCGGGCTACATGTTTGATTTATTTCCGGGTCTCGCGGTATTGGATGTCAGTCACAATGATCTGATTGATGAATTGTTTTTTATCCCTGCTCCGGAGAGAATAACCGAATTATCGGAACTAAATCTGTCGCACACTTGCGTCAACTACATAGCTATACGTGGGTTTATGGAGTCATGGGGGTTGGAAATCCGGCCAAGAAGGAATCCGGATGAACACTACGACGAAGGCCTCGAAGTTGACGCGGATGATCAATACCGGTTCGATAACAAGGAAGCGGACCGGGCGATCAACATAATCGCGCATCATTGTCCGGGTGACGCGTCGCTTATCCAATCTTGCACGCCGTTGCCGACGCGGTTTGATCATACATACAGGATTTACAATTTTCACCGGAAATCGGCGTTGTCGTCTGACCAGGGTCAGTGTCTGACGTGTAATTGCTGCTCTGAAGTGTGGTAAATTTGAGATGTACAGCTGCTATATATAGTTATCACACATGAGAATACTCAATTGGCAGATTCTCGCAAGTCAAAGTATGAGATAAACAAGAATTCTGGGTATTTTGTGTACCGTACTCAGATGTTGATAGAGATTAAGCGCACGCGAGGAGTGTGATTGAGCCGGCTGTTGTTAAGTGCCTGGATTAGGATAAGCACGCGGTCGCGCCGCATCATGCGCGGCGTGCGATGCTAAAAATGGAAGCAGAGTCCGTCTCTCTGGATTTACTCCGATATCAGCGTATCACATCTTTTGACTCTGCAGCTCTACAGTGTGCAGTGTGTGTCTATAGAAAAAAGCATTAGAATAAGAGTTAAGAGTTGAGACTCATGAGAGGTAAGATGTATTAATGGTTCATTCAATTAGGATTAGATTATTATACAAAGGGCGAAATCTAGCGCCACCGGACTATACACCAACAAGACAAGACAAAGACAAAACTATCATGATTTTAACAACAACTCCAAACCCGTAAATGCAATTAACAAGCAGTGTAGCCACCGTCGACAGCGATATCTGCACCAGTGACATAAGTGGATGCCGCGCTCGCGAGCCAGAGAGCCACGCCCTGCAGTTCATGCGCAGAGCCCATGCGCTGCATGGGGATAAGGTCGAGCCAGCGAGCGACCCATTCGCGGTCGAATGACTCGATGAGACCGGTCTCCATGTATCCCGGCGAGATGGAGTTGCAGCGGATGCCGTACTTTGCCCATTCGACTGCGAATGACTTCATCATGTGGATGACGCCGGCCTTGGACGCGTTATATGCGATTTGGGGTTGCGGGATGTTGACGATCTTGCCAGACATGGAGCCGACGAAGATGATGGAGCTGCTGCCGCGGGACTTGAGGTAGGGGAATGCGCACTGGGCGGAGAGGAAGGAGCCGGAAAGGTTGATGGAGACGAGACGCTGGAACTTGGCGTAGGGGTAGTCTTCCGCAGGGTGGTTGTCGACGATGCCAGCGGAGCAGACCAGCACGTCAATGCCGCCAAACGCTTCGTTGATCTCGGCGAAGGTGGCCTTCATCATAACCTCGTCGGTCACGTCGACACGGAAGAAGCGCGCGGCGGTGCCGTAGGAGAGCTTGAGCGCGGCAGCGGCGGGCTCGCCGACGGCCGGGTTGAGGTCCAGCAGCGCGACGCCGGCGAGGCCCGCGGAGCACAGCGAGGCGGCCATGGCGAACCCGAGACCCTGCGCGCCACCGGTGACAACGGCGATCTTGCCCTCGAGGGAGAACTGCGCGAGCGCGGAAGCCGCGCAGGACGCGGTGGCGGCTGCGGCGGGCGGCGGCAGCGCGGGCGAGACGGGGGCGACGGAGATCGAGGGCGGCATTGGAGCGGAAGCGGCAGAGAAGCGGACGAGAAGAGCGTGGCGATGGCGGAGTGGAGCAGGGAGGAGCAGGAAGAAGGGCCGGGCTTTATAGCGATCGGGCCCGGCAGCGCTGCTCTTTTCGGCTCGATCCGCGGCGCCTAAATCGGTGCGGCGCGTGTCTCGCGTGACAGCTGTGGCCGGCCCAACTCTAATTCTGCGGGGCAGCCGCGCTGCGTTGCCGGGGCAACCGAGGCAGCTGAGCCGCAGCGTCGTGGCCGGGCGCTCGTGGCCGCCGTGTACGCTGCCCGATGCGGCAACCGTAAACAGCACTCGCGACCGGTTACGACTCCGACCCGTGTTTGATTTTTTTTCGTTGTTCATGAGCTCGTCCATGGCCAGCCCGAGCCTGAATTCACGGTCTACCGGCCTCTGGCGCCTTTGCAGCGCACTCACTCCCGTGGCAAAAGTCCGCATTAGCAGTCCCCAAAGCGGCCGCGCTGCCGCCGCTATTTTTCCGCCGGCCGCCACTTCCGCCGGCTCGTGCCGCCGCGCCCATTTTTTTCCGCCACCACGGTCTGGCCCCACAACCGACTGGTCACCGGAACAATCGAGTAATGTTAATCCGCTCCACTTGTTATCACTATCAGCTATCTGCATTTGCTCTACTCTATATTGCGCTCTTTACTCTTATACTAATAATAACACCCGCCTGTCAATCAATATACCGTCTATGCTGTTACGCTATACTGCATACCACATACACCCCTCCGCCGCTCCACCATGATACACCCAACCATGCTCCTGTCCATAAAAAAGAGTGAAAGGAAAAAAGGAATGTGAATGCCAAAACGACAAAAAATACAAAAAATAAAACAAACAAAAAATTAATAAAAAAAAGACAAATGAACGACGACATCTACTTCATCTCCTCAAGCGCCTGCATCTGCACAAGCTCGTAGTACTTTCCGCGCTTGCCCAACAGCTCCTGGTGCGTACCAGCCTCGACCACGACACCCGCGTCAAACACGTAAATCACGTCCGCGCCCTGGATCGTGCTCAATCTGTGCGCAATCGCGATCGTCGTACGGCCCTTCGCCGCCACGTCCAGCGCGGCCTGAACGACCTTCTCGGACTCCGAGTCCAGCGCAGAGGTGGCCTCGTCGAGCAGCAGAATCTTGGGCTGTCTGATCAACGCGCGAGCAATCGCAACACGCTGCTTCTGACCACCGGATAACAGAGTACCCTTGGATCCAACAAGCGTCTCGTATCCATCCGGAAGCGACATGATAAACTCGTGGATATTGGCCTGCTTGCACGCCGCAATCATAGCCTCATCCGAAACATCCTCATCAA
The DNA here is from genome assembly GCA_030568405.1 of Myxozyma monticola. Classification (NCBI taxonomy): domain Eukaryota; kingdom Fungi; phylum Ascomycota; class Lipomycetes; order Lipomycetales; family Lipomycetaceae; genus Myxozyma; species Myxozyma monticola. The sequence goes on from JAJLTV010000021.1 coordinate 55,530, forward strand.
GAGTTCCCAGCTTCACGTTCTCGCGCACAGTGCCGGCGTACAGCGTCGGCTCCTGCGACACAAGCGAGATATGAGATCGGTACGCGTTCACGTTCATCGACGCGATGTCCACGCCATCAAGCAAAATCTGGCCAGACGTGGGCCGGTAAAAGCTCTCAATCAGACCGATCGTGGTCGACTTTCCGCATCCGGAAGCGCCAACCAGGGCCACGTACTGACCAGGCTTGACGGTAAGCGACAGCTGGTTCAGAACAGGCACCTGCGGCCGGGTAGGGTATCGGAAGACGACGTCACGGAATTCAATGCCACCCTGAACATCCTTAGGATCCTGTCCAGCCGACGACCACGAATCAATCTCCGGAACACGGTCAAACAGCTGCTTCACGCTGACTGCAGCCAGACGAGCCTTACCCATATCGGACGCGTACGAAAACACGATACCGGCACCCTGGGCACCAAAGATAACAGCCATGTACGCAATGTAGAACTCAAGCAGACCGTACTGACGGATGCGCAGCAAGTTACCACCGTACCAGAACGCAAGTGCGGTGATAAAGTACTGCATTCCCTGGGCAATAGCGTATAGAACGGCGGACTTGCGCGACGCGGCGCGCGACTTGAGGGTCTGCACGCGCAGAGTATCGTGGTACCGAGCGCACACATCGTCCTCACGCGTCAACGACACGACAGTCTTAACCGCGCTGGTAGCCTCACACGCGTACGAAGCAGAGGCCTCGTGCGATTTCTTGACAGTTTCCTCAAACTTGGACAAGATCCAGAACCGGAAGAATCCAGAAAGAACCATAAGCGGCACGCAAGCAACGCAAACCAATCCCAAGTTCCACGCCACGATGATCGACAGAATAGCAGACGACACAACGTTCACGATCGAGTTCATAATCTGTCCAAACGTAGCGCCGGAAAGACCGTCAATCGACTGTGCCTCGCGCGCAAGCGACATCGTCAGGGTTCCGGTGGTGTTCTCGTCACGGTCAAAGAACGCAACATCCTGTCGGAGCAAGTTGCGGAACATCTGGAAACGAATACGGCGAATCAGACGCTGAGCGACGTACGTGTAAAGACCAACTGAGGCGGTGGTAACAGCCAAAAGGAGGAACGCAAGGAAGATAAACAGACCGGCGTACATCTGAGTCTCGCGGTACATGCGCATGGGATCGGTAAAGGCAAACTGCAGACCCTGGATAGCGTGTCCGTAGAATTCACCAAGCGCGGGGTACGACATGCCCTGCAAAAACGAACAAAGGATACCAAAGTACAGGTACGTGTTCTCGGGTGTCGACAGCTTCGCGACAAACGCAATCAGTTCGCTCGTAGTGTACTTTGCATCCTCCTCGTGCATAACAAGGTACTCAGTGTCATCCGAGTCGCTCGAAACTTCCAAAGTCTTGACAGTCGCGCGCGTCTTGGACTTCTCCAAAACGACGTCGTCCACCTTCTCGTCCTCGGAAGAAGAAGCAGAGTCTTCGGTGCCGCTCTCTTCGCCCATGATCTCCTTCTCAATCATCTGCGACTGAACAAGCTCGTAGTACTCTCCCTTCTTCTCAAGAAGCTCGTTGTGCGTACCGCTCTCCATGATAACACCACGCTTCATGACAACAATCTGGTCAGCGTCCTTAATAGTCGACAGTCTGTGCGCAATGACCTAATAAGTTCTCGTTAGCACTACCCCCAAATTTCAAAAAAAAACACAGCGACTTACAATGGTAGTACGGTTCTTCGCAGCACGATCAAGCGCCTCCTGCACAATTCCCTCACTCTTGGTATCCAGCGCAGAGGTAGCCTCATCCAACAACAAAATCCGAGGGTTTGAAACAATAGCGCGAGCAATCGCAATACGCTGCTTCTGGCCACCGGACAACAGAAATCCACGCTCACCGACCTGGGTGTTGAATCCTTCAGGCAGGGCGTCAATGAACGCATACGCGTTAGCCTGTCTGCATGCCTCGAAAACAAGCTCACGCTTCTCCTCGGCTGAAAGATGCTCGTATGGCGAGCCGATCAGGCCTTGTTCGACGTTGGCGAAGACGGTGGTAGAGAAAAGAGTAGGTTCCTGGGAAACCAGAGAGATACGGCTTCGCAGCCAGCTAAGGTTAAGAGAAGTGATATCATGACCATCAAGTTTGGCGCATCCATGAACAGGCATGTAGAATCGCTCGAGGATTCCGACGATGGTAGATTTTCCGGATCCAGACGCACCGACAAGCGCAACAGTCTTGCCAGCAGGCACACGGAGGTTGAAGTGGTCCATAACAACGACGTTCGGGCGAGACGGGTAGATGAACTTGATGTCCTGCAGCTCGATCTCGCCTTCAAGGTTGTCGAGCTTCACGCCCTCGCCAGACTTTGCGTCGATCGCAGAAGGTCGGTCGATGGTGGAGTAAATCTTGCTAGCGGCAGCGGTGGCAGATGTGAATGCCTTGAAGTGGGGTGCAATGTGCGACATGGCGAAAGCACCGTGCGTGATGGTAAGCAGCACGGTAACCACACGACCAGTGGTCAAAACACCAGATTCGATGTACATAGGCGCGACGAAGAAAGCAATCGCGTCAGCACCAAAGATACCAAACCAAGCAATGCCAGACATGATTCCAAGACAGATTCCAGCTCGCAGACCGTACTTCTCAGTAACAACTAAATGAGTGTCGTACTGCTTCGCAAGACGCTCCTGGATACCAAACGCCTGGACGTTACGGACGGAAGCGATGACTTCCTCAGCCAAAGTTCCACCGACAGAGTATCCGGAAAGCGAGCGACGGATCGCGCGCTTCATGTTTTGCGAACCAAACGAGAAACTGACCATCATCATGGCAAGCATGGACGACAGAATCAGCGCAAGGCGGTAGGAGCGCACCATACCGACGATGAAACCAGCAATCAGGGTGGCAAAGTTGGCAACACAGTATCCGACCTTCTCGGAAATACCTTCCTGGATCAAAATGGCATCGGCAGAGATACGCGAAGTGACCTCGCCGGTGCCGACCTTGTCAAAGTAACCAATGTTTTGTCTCAGAGTGGCCTCCAGGTATTTTTCACGGATTCGCGCAGAGATGACTTCACCACGGTCGATGAAGAGGTAGGTCGAGAAGTACGACAAAAACACGTCCACGACTCCGATGATGACAAAGTACCTAAAAATCGTTAGATCTCAATCATTCAACACTCAAGGTGAAATAAATAAATACGTACACAGTCAACCGGTTAACCTCGCGCTGGAAAAAGCTGGGGTCAATGTACTCCGGGCTGTACATGTTGGTGCCGTTGTAGTACTCATAGTCGTAGGTGCTGTTGAGAGAGGTGCCGTTGTAGAAATCAGTGTAGTCGCCGGTGCTGTTGTACGTGCTGTTGTAGTTCGAGTAGTAGTACTCGGTCGAGTTGAACGGGGTTGAAGAGTAGAACTCCTCGTACGGCATGTAACGCGTGTAGTTTGAAAACAAATCCGTGATTTGTCCAAACACAATCTATCACAAGTTTTAGTCCCGTTGTATAACACACAAAAACCCAAGCACTAATCAAGAGGGGAAAACCGACAGTCATAACAGGACGCATGCAGCCCTCAGCGATCGCACACGCGCCACCAAACATAAGCAGGACCTTATCGACGAAGTTGGTGTAGCGGAAGAGCTCGATGAAGTTGACCTGGCGCTCCGTAAGCCGGACCTGATCGCGCAGGATCGCGGCCTCGGACGGCGGCAGGGCGGAGAACTCGTCCGTCTCCGCGACCGCGATGGTCAGCGGCGTCTTCTCAGAGTCGACCATGGATTTCTCGGCGTCTGCCATGGCTGGCTGTGACGAAGGGGAGGGTGGTGAGTGGGTGGTGGGGAGGGAGGAGAGGAGGAGAAGTTAAGAGACGTGCCAAAGAATTTTAGAAGTGTTGAAATCCAGAAAATCGCGCTGCGGTGGTGAACGCAAACAGTTGTTCGCGGAGAAGCCGAGCCAGAAGAACGTGGCGATAAGAATTCTAAATGGCGGCGCGATAAGCCGTTTGTTGATGACTCACCGCTTTGAACGCCAAAACTCTCGCCGCCATCGTGAGTCGGTCGTCCCGCTAAAACCTCCCATCCCATGAAATGGAGATGCCCCTCTCAGCCCGTCCGGCGACTCGCAGCCGTGCGATTGTGATCTACGCTCTACTTCGTTTACTTTGTCGCTACTTCGCTATCAGCGTGGAATCGAGAACTGAGCGCTTCTGCTCGCGATAAGCACGGATAGTAATGTGGCCCTGCCGCCGGGCAGCGCACCGGCGGCCATTTCTACGCACGTGATGCGGCCAACGCCGAGGTCTGATTGCCTGTTCCGGACTATTTGGTCTGGCGGTCTCGTAATTTACGAGCCTTTTTATCAATGGTTTGTGAGCCTATCAGACATATGATCTGTAATCTGCTCTTACTAGACACTAGAGCTGTCTACACAGTCTACTGACACTCTGACAGTCTATCTTATGATCGCGAAATACCTTCTGCTGACCGCGTTACAGAGTCTTGGTGCCGAGCTCGCTAAACGAATAACCGCTGCGGTACTTGACCGCCCAGGAGGCCAGGAGACTGCACACACGCGCAAATAGCTCTATCCCCGTCCTCCACTCGAGTATGACTCTCTTAGGAAATTCCCGATAATCGTCAATTGACGATTTGACATCTAGAAACCAATCCTTCAAGTTACCGCGTTATCGTTGCCTCGATCGAGACCTCCGCCAGCGGAAGCAACTGCAGTATGCGCTGCATAGCAGAAACAGGCATCTTTAGCTCTGCACCTTTCAGTGCCTCAAGCAGATCCGGCGCAATAAATTCCTCGGAAGCTCGTCGTCTGCGAATCCGAAAAACGCGAAGACTGGCGAGCATTGGTGTGTTTTTTTTGTTTTGCTTGTCGCTGTCGTTGTCGTCGTCATCGTCATCGTCTGGCGGCATGCGACAGCCGTTCATTATCTTGGCAATTGCGTTGCCAGAAATCGTCTCGGGATACCACATAACATTCAGCTCGCGTAAATTCTCAAGCGTAAACGGAGTCAGACTGTTTTGCGCGTATTTGAACAGCGCTTCAAGTGAGCTTATTGAAATCGTCAAAGAGTCAAGCTGATTGATGATGTTTGCCGACTGCGGCGACCCACTAAGAAGCATCCAGTCGTAAATCATTGTGTCAACCGACAAACCAATAGACATCCGCCTAGCATTTGCTAATGCCTTCTCAGTGTCCTTGCGATAGATTTCGTGTTCCTCGCGAATTACAGATAAACTGCCTCCCAACTTCAGCTTCTCCGCGTCCTCGATCAAGTCCCAGCAAGCAACGATGTCGATTAATTGGAACACTACTACAGCAATCCGCATCGCCATCAACCTTTCGCGTTGTCCATATCGCGATGAATCTCCCCGTGCCTTATATCGTAACGGAGTAGGCGTCGTATTGAGATATACATCCACTAGTTGATCTTCCGCTCGTGTAATCGCGGCCACCACTTCCTCCATCCCGGCCGCCGTATGTGGATACGGACGAAAATCCAAAAATGAATATGAACTAGGCGTATATAATGCCTTTTCCACGGCATCGTTCCATGCCCGCGAGACTTGACATAGCTCTTTGGACCGTGGGAATGTCACGTAGCTTATTACAAGCTGGAATACCTCTGCGGGCAAAATCAACACGGGATCTTGCGCTCTCGGGTTCGGTGAAGGCGCCAGATCAAATTTATCAGATCTCGTTCCAGTTTGGCTGCATTTAATATTTCGCCTTTAAAGACGGGGAGAAACCTAGGTTAGCGTGTATTTTAGAAGAAGATGCTGCTTGCTGCTTGCACAGGACACACGCGACTTACCCATCCGCCCCAATACGACTTGTTAGAGGATCAAAAGCGTCGCTCATCAAGTTGCAGTCACTCGCTCCCAGCGAGAAAGTTAACTTGATCCAATGTACTTGTTGATCGTTGAGCTAATGGTGTCGAGCTAAAGGCAAACGAAGAAGTTGTACTCGACGCGTTTGTTTTTTTCGTAATCTAGCCCCTGAATTCGACGCGTCGACGGCGCGCGCGATTCAATTTGGAAGTCATCATTAAATTCGTGTGTACTTTTCAAACCCGCCACAAACTAATACAGTAACATGTGAATAATCAACATTTAACCTGTCTAGATGGACTATGGAATCATAATATGTATGCTCGCGTTTCACTGGTTTGGAAGTACACATAGCATAACAACTATTCGAGACTAGCTCCAATTTCGAGACGCGTCTCTACTATTTCGACAATCAACTTAGCCTTATATCGCATTCGTAAAAACTTGCGCAGAGTTGCATTCTGTTTCGACACATATTTCAATTCTCAAAAACCAAGTTCCAAGTTCTAAGTTTTATAGAGTAGGAATGTTGAAAAGGGTGTCGAGCTTGAATATCAATTCTTCCGATTCCAAAACTTTTACTCGAAACAACTGTCATCGACGATGAGCTTGACTGTTATTATTTCACGGATCGCTTAATTGGTGACCTTAGCAGGTGCGGTCTTTTTTTGCTAACGCCGTCCCATGCGGTATGGCACCGATTCCGAAGTCATATGTCAAAGCGAGTCTCAAACCTGAATAAACTCGAGGTCACATCATTAGCAATGGCTTCGCCCTCTAATCCGTAGCTGCAGGTCCAGTCTGGTTAAAAACTGGATATAAATGAACGCCAACGTAACTACTTCAAGATCTTAAAGTATCGCTTGGTTCAATCGCCGGATTCCTTCGAAATACCTTGCTTCCAGCCACTAACACGTCCAAGACCTGATCATGTTCTTCAACCGGCAAGTGCGTATCAAACTCTTGGTCCTCGGAAGTTACAAGTTGTTCCTTCAATGCGATTCCCACTACTCTGCGTCAGTTATATCCAAAAACTTATTAATTCGCGGGCATAGCCATATACCTAAACTTGGGTTCCGGAAACCATGACTCTGCGACCAGGTGTTGTGTAATTCAATATAACTGTCGTAAAATCCTTTGCCGCGCCCTATCCGCTCGCCTGTCTCGTTGAATACTAATCCAGGCACGACAATGAGATCAAGTCCATCCAGATCAAACGCTAAGCACAACAAGTCAGTTTCAAATCCTCATATAACCACGCGCGCAATTTCAGAGTATATATACCGTCCTCGCCGTCGGTTGGTTCCTTGATTGTAAACCCGTGCTCTTCATTTCCGACTTTGAGCTCCTCAACGGAGGCTACTTTCAGCATTTTCAGTAATTTCGACGGCACAAACTTCGCTTCCGCTTCATTCTGCAATCGTCCCTGCGCCGAGTGAAAGAGTAGCTTCAAGTTCTCTGGGATATCAGTCATCGCTACAATACGCGGTAAATACACTGTTTTCCCTAATCCCGTAATTGTCAATAATAGTCTCTCAAATTAGATCCTCGTAGATATGTTCAGCTAAACGTACCGTCCTCAAAGGCATGCTGTATGAGAAGATCCGTCCGTACTTCCACGTTACGCCCGCTCGCTCGTGGCACTTCTCGAGGCACTTCCATGTGCATATACAGTCCTATATTCTTCGCATGCGCGTACTCCGGCAGCGACCTTACTGTGTCTGCTACTGCATTTGCTATTTTCCAATTCTTGTTAACAGGGGGACTTCTTGTTAACTGGATCGTGGATTCGCGTACATTGTCCAACGATGCTCTCGTAGGAGACAGTTTTCAAACGTCCGGCTATAAGATTGCGCAAGCGTTTCTTGCCGGTCACAATGATCGAGGCCCGGTCAACTGAAGTCATTGTCTTTAGAAGGAGTTGTTAAGAGTAGGCCGTTGACCCCGGATCCGCCGTGAAGTAATTCTGTTTACCGCCGTGAGGCTCAATCCGATTTTGATCCGGGTAATGCAGGACAAGCTTGCCTATCGTGGCCATCGTATCAGGTCTCCCAGACGTGGCTTGGACCACACTTCGATTCGACATATAAACGCCCGGCTTCCGTCCATCTGCGCTCTGTTCGAGTCCCAATTGCAAGATCAGTTGCCCGATTCTAGAAGACACATTCTCCCTCTAGACTACACGAAACAGAATTGCACAATGGCTGCCTGGGAAGAAATCGCCGCCGCGAAGCGCGCCAAACTGGCATCCGAGATCCCTGCCGAGTATCTTATCCCCGAGGCCGATCTGCCCCCCGCGTCGCGTCTGGACGTGTCGAACGTGCCCAAGGAACTGCTACCGGCCGACGTCATTGAGATCACGGAGAAGACTGGAACCGAGCTTGTTGCGGACCTTGCGGCGGGAAAGTACACGTCTGTTGAGGTCACGACTGCGTTCATCAAGCGTGCTGTTCTTGCGCATCAGCTGGTAAGTTGGATAACCCATTGCGGGGTTGTTTTTCTGTGTAGAGAAATTGATCAGCTAACCTGGTTTAATAGCTGAACATCTTCACCGAGTTTTTCCCCGAGATGGCTCTTAAGCGTGCCGCTGAGCTCGACGAGTACTACAAGTCCACTGGCGGTAAGACCGTCGGTCCCCTGCACGGCCTGCCCATGTCCCTGAAGGTACAATTGGCATTATCTGGATGTTTTATTTGTTGGCAATTAGCTAATTGACTTGTAGGATCAATTCCGTGTTAAGGGAATTGAGGCCTGCATGGGCTACGTCTCGTGGATCGGTACTCCCGACAAGGAGAACTCGGTAAGCTGAGATTCGTGGATATAGTCTGGAATGGCTTAAGCTAACGGGCGTCTTGTAGACTATTGTCGACCTTCTCTTGGCCGCGGGTGCAGTTTTCTTCGTGAAGACCAACATTCCCACCAGTTTGATGGTAATTGAACCATATGTTGAAAGGGCGTGGAGTAGTAAGGCTGACACTGGAGTGAAATAGGCTGCTGAGACCCGTAACTGCGTGTACGGACAGACCGTGAACGCCTACAACCGCACTCTTGCTCCCGGTGGTAGCTCTGGAGGTGAGTTGTATTTTCAGTCACTCGCTTTGCGATGTATTACTGACCAAATAACTAGGCGAGGGCGCGATCCTGTCCATGAAGGGCGCTCCTATTGGTATTGGCACGGATATCGGTTAGTGAGATCATTGCAGAGTTTGACGAGTTTAAATAACTGACATGGAACAGGTGGATCTATCCGTATCCCGTCTTCTTTCAGCGGAGTGTACGGTATCCGACCGTCGCACGGTCGCTTCCCGTACCTGAAGGTCGCCAACAGTGTATGTAACCTACTTGCAGTCAACCGACTATTTGCTAACATCTGCTTAGATGGAATTCAGTGAGGCTGTTGTGTCTGTTGACGGTCCGCTTGCCGTGTCTCTTCCTGACTTGACCTTGTTCTCGAAGGCTCTGCTTGCTCAGGAGCCGTGGAAGCACGACCCCCGCGTCATTGCTCTGCCGTTCAAGGACTACGAGCTTCCCTCGCGCCCGCTTGTGTTTGCCATTGAATACACTGATGGCATTGTGACACCTCATCCTCCGGTTCTGCGTGCAATCAAGATGGTTGCGGACGCGCTCACCAAGGCCGGACACGAGGTCTTTGAGTTCATGCCGTACAAGCCCGATGTTGGCACCGATCTTTTGATCCGTGCCTGGACCGTGGATGGCGGAGAAAACATCCAGGGTGACCTCGACGCGTCCGGAGAGCCGGGTATTCCGGATATTCACCCCTTCATCAAGGGCTTCAAGCCGATCTCGATCAAGGAACTTAACGTGTTCAACAAGGATAAGCTGATGTACAAGACTGAGTTTTTGGAGACCATGAACGCCCTGCGCTCGCCGAGCGGCAAGCCTATCGACGCCTGGATTCGTCCTGTGGGAGTTCCGGCGTCTGTCCCCGCTGGCCAGCTGAAGCTGCGCTACCTCGGATACACCGGTCTGCTCAACGTTCTCGACTACACGAGTGTTGTGATCCCGGTCACGAAGGCTGATCCTGCCATTGACGTTGCCGCGCCTGCGCCGGGCACGGGCAAGGACACGGAGATGGAGAAGCTGATCTGGGAAGACTACGTGCCCGAGGACTTCAAGAACGGTCCGGTTGGTTGCCAGATCATTGGCGGACGGCTGGAAGAGGAGCGCATTCTGGCTGTTGCTGGTGTTGTCGAGGCTGCGCTGAAGGCTTAGACATGGTTCGACGTGTACAGGACGATGCTCTTAGATCACATTTTACTACATGGACTTTAATAATATGAGCCGCTGTGCGATTTTGGTATTAGTTCGTGTTCGTGCGCCTCATCAAGCGTACGCTTTGAGCCTCATTGAAGATACGCTTCCATCGGCTCGTCTCATCTTGCCGGTTGAGGGCTGCGGGCCTGCAAGCCAGCCATTCTTGCCCGCGGAGACCTTTGCTCTCAGGCTTTGTAACACTGTAAGCATCAAAGCAACAGAAACGTAAATAGAATCATGGGAGAGTAGCACAATACGCTCTATCTGCTACACAAGGTGACAAGAGGTCCTTCCCGCATTCAGCCTCCATCAGATATCGTGGGACGTTTGTGCATGAGGCTCAGGTATCGCGCTAGCTTCATCTGGACTTGGTAGAAGCGACCTGGAGGCATTCAACGACCGAAAGCAGCCAGAACTGCTGCTTAAATGAGCTTTGCTGTCTACAATTGCGTTTATTAAAATAGTCACAGAGCCAAACATCACGAAGATGTTCTTATATTTCGGAGGTTCCCACATTGCGCAGCGGGAAGGCCGCTGGCAGTCGTGCGAGGCTGCGTGTTAATCAAAGAGAGTTCAGGAGAACCAGGAGAGTTCAGGAGCCAGTTCAGCTCGAGTTTATCTATGCCCCGAACGGGCCTAGTGCGGCGGCAGCTCCCGCAATTGGCGCCGACCCCGACGTCTCGCTACGGCACGGCGCTGGGCGGGCCTCGGGCGCCGGGCCAGTGCTGCGTCTGCTTCTTCTCCTCTCCTCCCTCTTCTCTTCTTCTCCCTCCCCTCCCACCACCACCTCCCCCACCACCTCCCCTCACGCAGCAATGGTCCGCGCTCTCGCCCTCTCCGCTGCCCTTCTCCTCGCAGCAGCGGCCGTCCCCGCCGCGGCCGTCGACCTCGTCTCGACCTACGTCGTGCCCTATCTGCCCATCGAGGGCGACGTCAACATGACCACCGTCGGCGACGACCTCACCGCCTTCGACTCGCCCAAGGTCTCGGGCCTCAACTCCTCCGCTTTCGACTGGTGGTACTTCGACGCCATCTCTGAAAACGCTTCCATCGTCGTCGTCTTCCAGACCGGCGTCATTGCCGCCGTCGGGTACCCCGAGGTTCCCTACGACTACGCCACATACTGCACTGTCGCCGGACTGTTCCCGAACGGATCAGTCTTCTCGGTCCCCTTCGTTGTCTCTGGACCGGCGATTATCGAGACCGTCGGCGACGGCTCCTCGGGTAACTACACCACCACCGGCTTCTCGTGGACCGGCGCGGCCGATCTGTCGAGCTACACCGTCACGATCGATGCTGCCGAGACCTACGGTATTGAAGGCACGATCGAGCTTAAATCTGTGAGTCTTGACTCTCAATTGCCTATTTTTCCGCTTGTGGGAAGGTTTGCTGACTTGGATCGCTATAGGCCGCTCCCGCACACTACCCGAGTGGTACCATTGCCGACCGCTACTCGTCTACTCTCCTGACACCAAAATTCGGCTGGGCCAACGCTGTGCCTGATGCTGTGGCCACCGTCGACGTCAACATTGCTGGCGTGCCCTTGTCCTTCACCGGCCGAGGATACCACGACAAGGTAAGAGAGATATTTTGCTCTTTTGCCAATTTTCGATTTATGCTGACAATTTTGTGTATAGAACTGGGGTGTCCAAGTCTTAAACGAAATCGTCAACAACTGGTACTGGGGCCATGCCACAGTCGGACCGTACTCAATCGTGTTTTTCGATGCTCTCGACAAGGACAACGTCGAGTACACTAGCGCGTACATCGCCGTCGATGGCTTCCCCATCAAGGCTGGCCCTACCGCTATCGTGCGACCATTCGGCACGAACGTCACCTACCCGCCTACCGAGCCTCTCGTTCTTTTCGAAGGCTTGACTATCGAGATCGACGTCGGTCCGCGTGGAAAGTACCTGTTCAAGACCACCACGCAGATCGTGACATCTACCTCGAACGATAACGGATACGGATACACCCGGTCCCAGGGTACCATTGTCGGTGGACCGGTCGGTGGAAAGCAGTACACTGGCCTCGGAATGTGGGATTGGCAGCACTTTTTCGACTAAACGTGCATGCATTCAGTTTTTTTGAGGAGCTTCGATGCAGTTGGTAAGGCTAGAGCATACAACTAGATCATTAGTACTGATTACTCGGGCCGCTGGCCATTCTTATGAATTGTCAGCAAGCAGATTGGTTTCTACACGTGACTTTGATGGGTAATTAGTGGTTTGTCAAGAAGTAAGTAAACAAAAACATCAACTACATCAGATACCGTAGAATAGTCTAGCAGCTCCAGACTCTACACCATGTCTAGCAGCATGCCCAAGTCCATGACTCAAGTTTAAAGGCAACTCTCGCGGTTGACTTGGCATGCGTACGCACCGTTTGAAAACGAGTACAGATCTCCCGCTACAAAATAATGCAAGACAGGCCATGTCTTGTCTGCATAATTTAGCGTAAGCTATAAATGCCTCTTCATGTGCGTCCTTCCTCAGCAGCCATTGGACCAAGGTAAAATATAAGATATATATTCTCATGCAATTCAGCGATAAACGATTCATCTAGCAAACTAGCGACATATCTACATCGCATTTATGACTATAACTCCATTCCCGACTTCACTTCTTCTTTTCTACAACAATTAATGCGACATGCCTTTCCGAGCTCCGTTCGATAGCTCCGCATCTCTCTTCAACATTCCACTCCTCCACGAATCCTAATTCAGCAATGACGAGTAACAGCGCATCTCATAGAGTGCTAACGTCAAATAGCATAGAAACTGACTCGCCATTATGAATACGTCGAATAGCCTCGGCGAAAATCTTGCTCACGTCCAAAATCTCAAGCTTGGGTCCCAGGATATTCTTGTTGTCGTGCTGTGGAGCAGAATTGGTTGTGATGACCTTATCAAGCGCAGACGCCTGGATCCTCTGAATCGCGTCACCGGAAAATATTCCATGTGTGATGATTGCAAAAACTTTGGTTGCGCCTCGGTCTTTCAAGAGCTTTGCTGCGCGCGTGATGGTGTTTGACGTATCAACCAAATCATCGATAAGCAATGCAACCCGGTTCGTCACGTTGCCGACTAACATCATGGTCGCTGATGAATGGCTCTTACTGCTTTCCGAGTGTCTGCTCGTCCGACGTTCCTTGTGAATCAATGCAAAATCCATTCCAAGCGCATCTGCAATCGCAGTAGCTCGTTTGGCGCCACCGGCGTCGGGAGACACGATTACCGCTTCCTGATAATTTGGGATAGCAGAGGTGATATAGTGCTGCAAGATAGGACGGCCGTAAAGGTTGTCGACTGGTATGTCGAAGAAACCCTGGAACTGAGGATCCTGCGTAGCTTGTTAGGATAGTTCGACATGCGGCATTGAGTTTATACATACGTGGAGATCCATTGTAATAATATGATCCGCTCCAGCACAGGTCAACAGATCAGCAACAAGAGTTCCTGTAATATAGGTAAGTAAACTCCTCAAGCAAGCACCCCGTCCGTTGTGCACACGTACCAGACTGAGCAACCCATTCCTTGTAACCCGTATTAATCTCGGCCGTGTTCCCCTGCGGCATCCATAAACTGCTACTATCCTTCGTCTTATTCCTCTCTAATGCTCGTTCAATAGCCAACGAGCTCCTTTGCTGCTGCACGAACGGAAACTCGGAACCACCATGAGAACCCAACGAGCTATGTGACCGGGGTGACGGCGGTACGCTTTCAAACGTATAAGACTGTTCACTTCTAGGCGTCGTACTGTTCTTCGCCAGCGGTGCGCCGTGCTTGTTGTACGGCACATCTGGTTGTCTGCTGTATGGAAACAGGGGCATAACGGCAGTGACGCGTCGCGCCGACGCGGTTTTGCACGCGGAAATGGTGATCAAAAGTTCGATGAAATTGTCATTCACATGCCCGCATCCTTATGGCTTGATTAGTTCATCCCTCCAACTTAAGCTGGTCAGTGTAAAGTGATGAAGATATACCTGACTGGATAACGTAGACGTCTTTCTCACGCACCGAGTCCTTTATTGAGACCGACGTTTCGCCGTTACTAAACAAGCGCCATTAGCGAACCTCCTTATCGACAAAAATACACCGTCGTAAACCCATTCACGCACCTGAACTTCCGGGTCGAAAGACCACCTCTGGGGATGCCAAGCATGGCACAGATCGAGTCGACCAGCTCTGGATGCGACGACCCGCCAAAGATTACCAGATTCCGCACCATACTTTCAGGCGTAGAGCACTGCGCTTCCAGATTGAGAATTTGGAACAGTATCAGCACCGAGTGGTGGGTTAGTGCGGATTAAGTAGCGGGTTGTTCAACAAGGTCGAGGACGAGCAGCAGGGCTGAGGCGGGACAAAAAAGACAAAATTTCGCCGTCGCCCCGGCGCGTGGAGATCTCCCACCGAATCACCGTGACACGGTTGTAAGCGCGCAAAAATAGGCTCGAGTCACAGCAGCTCACGGCCTTTGTTGCTGGCTTGAGTTGCCGAGCCAGCACGAGCGATAAGACAATTATTTTATGATATATCTACGATGTTGTAAATTGCAAATAGTTTGCTTCAGAAATCAGAACCTCGAGCAGGTCCAATTGTTTTATTTTTAAATATTTTTAATTCAGCAGATTGACAGGTCTGAGATCAATTTACTCTAAATTCCAATCACGTGATAAACAGTGAAACACGTGCCGTCGGCAAAATGTCCCAGATATTCTAGCTGCGAGTCTGCATTTGACTGGATTTCCCCTGTTCCGCCGGAGGCTGCGCTTGAAAAATATCCTCTTCACTCTTGACAACTTATAGCATCGATGATAGAGAAAGTCGAGCGGGTGATGGGAATATTATTCAAAGCAACACCGGAATTTCTGAATTCTCGAATCCCTGAGCCGCACAGAGTGGAATTTGCATACTCCCAGCTGGGATCGAGAGTAAATTTTTGGATCAAGTAAACAGCTACAGATTGCCAGAGATATATAGGCAACTCTTCGTCGTTCTCTGTCTGGTTTCAAAATGTCTGCTTCACGGACATGGGACTCGCTCTCGCCGGAGCTGACGCCATGGATGTATGTTTGCAGCGAGCTGCTACAAGCGATTTGTTACTTGTCTAGATGGCTAACGGGACAATAGCGCGGAGACGGTTAGATCCATGGGATATTCGATGATGACGCCAGTTCAGGCGTCGGTTATTCCCTTGTTTGCTGGGAATAAAGATGTTGTGGTTGAGGTACGCCAGTCATTTGACTGAGAAGTTTTCAATTCTGCAGATGCTAACGTTTTGGAACAAAGGCGGTTACGGGATCTGGGAAAACTATCGCTTTCCTGATACCTACGATCGAGCGGTTACTGAGAGGCGGCTCACTTCCATCTGGCCATGTAGGCGCTATAATTGTTGCTCCGACGCGTGAGCTAGCATCCCAGATTTGCTCAGTACTGGACGGCATTCTGTCATTTCAGCCTTCTCGTCTACGTGACGATCTGAATGACGAGCTCGACGATGAGCAGCAGGAAAGTTTGGACCAGGATACGGAGCAAAATATGGAAGAAGTAGCCAGCGAGAAAGTCAGTAGTGATGCTGCTACCAATGTACTGGATATTCGATCTCAGTTGATTATCGGAGGCTCTACCACTGTGAATTCAGATGTCGAAAAATTTATGGCCAGTGCTCCTCAGATTATTGTTGGAACGCCGGGCCGTTTATACGAGTTTTTGCGTGCGCCTAAAGTTCACTGCAATAGTCTCGAAGTCCTGATTCTGGACGAGGCAGACCGATTACTCGAGCTTGGATTTGATAAGACAGTCAGTGGGATCATGCGCATGCTGCCGAAGCAGCGACGAACCGGATTATTTTCCGCAACAGTTACAGATGCGGTTGGTGAACTTGTTAAAGCGGGTCTGCGTAATCCTGTCAAGGTTGTTGTCAAAGTTGGCGACGGAACAACCGAGCGGAAGGTTCCGAGTACGTTGTCGATCTCTTACGCGGTCTTGAAACCAGAGTCCAAAGTTCCAGCGCTGATTGAGTACATCAACACGCTGAAGTACAAGAAAGCGATTGTTTATTTTCCTACATGTGCTTCTGTTGTCTACTTTTACGCCATGCTATCCGCGCTGAGGCCATTGCTGAAACACAGCGAGGCTCCAGATCTAGGGCTCTTCTCGTTGCATGGAAAGCTCCCTCAAGGTCCTCGGACAAAGACGCTCAATAATTTTATGAAGTCGAGCCAAAAGTCCGTGTTGCTGACGACCGACGTAGCTGCTCGAGGTCTTGATATCCCTGAAGTTGACGTGGTTATTCAATTTGATCCTCCATATGAAGCAAACATGTTTCTGCATAGGGCTGGTCGTGCTGCTCGCGCTGGAAGATACGGCGAGGGATATTTGATGCTTACTGAAGGGCGCGAAGAAGGGTATGTCGAGCTTATGAGCGTCAAAAAAGTTCAAATGCAGCGAGCAGATGATTTTTCAAATTCTGCGTTACAAGCCGAGTATTACAAAGTACTGCGAAGCTGGATTACTGAAAACAGAGAACGACACGATCAAGCAGTTCGTGCGTACGTGAGTTACATTCGGTTTTACACAAAGCATACCATGACCTCGATTTTCCGATTGTCTGAATTCGATTTTGTTGGGTTTGCTCGCGCTTATGGGTTGTTGCGATTGCCTAGCATGCCAGAACTTAAAGCCGTCAAGGATCTTCCAGCTGGAGGGTGGCTTGCCGAAGGATTTGACGTATGTGTTGATGTGTACCCTGTGTGTTTTTTTGATAGCCAGCAGCGTCTAACGTGTTTACAGATGAATTCGTACGGATACAAAGACGCCAAAAAGGAAGCACTACGCCTTGAAGAACTTAAAAAACAAGCAGAAAGAGCAGCAATTAAGGCATCTAAACCAGAGCCAGTGAAATCCAAGGTCAATGCAAACGAAGCATGGTCCGACCGCTCTAAACGAGTAGAAAAACGAGATCTGCGGCACGACAAGAAAGCCGCGAAAAAGGCGATCATGAAACCTGCGCTGAATGATGATAGCGATGGGTCTGGAAGTGATGAGATTGCAGAGGATTGGAAAAGTATGGTGTCTGAGCGCAAGCGGAGGAAGAAAGATGGTGCCGTGACAGCCACCTTTGACTTGTGATTTTTCTTTTTTGATTCAGGAAGATATTGGTTGGGCATTTGTATATACCGGAGTCTTATTGTACAGTATTTAGATATATTAGACTATACTCAAAGAACTACTTGTACTGCCGATCGCGGCAATCGGCGCCGTCTATATAACAATTGCATACCGCTCCTAATCCTAAATGCAACTTCGCATTCAAAATCTGCATACAACCTCCACTCCGTACTTGCTTGCTGCATTGCGATGAACCAAATAATCCGGAAAAAGAATTGCTGAATATCAAAATAAAAATATCGGTGTCAATCGATCCATTCAACCTCCTAACAAATTCAGCGTTATTTATTCCATCTTATGGCCCTTAATATCCTCCTCTTCATTCAGAAGGTCGGGAACATCAACCTTGTGTAACTTGTTGGCTTCCAGTCTCCGCTTCAGCGCCTGGATCATTTTCGAAAACCAGTATACCTGAATTACTCTGTTAGCTCTCATAATTCCAAACACATTATAAGAACCGAATGATACGCACGTTTAAGCAATCCAGAGAGAAATTCGAAGACAGGATGATAAACGGTAAATAGAAAGTCAGTTCCTCGCGTCTAACCCACATTTCCCACGCAAGTACTCCGACAGAGTAGAATCCCCATATTATCCTGCAGCAGAAGAATGAAACCAGGAGCAGCACTCCGTTGACTACTTGAATGCCTTCGGGAATGGTCTTGGCCGGAAGATGGGTCGCAAACCAATGGACGTTCAGGAAAGGAGTCGAGAGCTCAAACATGAGGAAGTAAGGTCCCCAATACATCAGGAACGGGGTCTGCGAATAAATAAACATGAGTAAACTGGGAGACTAGCAAGTGGCATGCAGACTTACAAAGCTGAGGAAAAAGACGCTGACGGAGGCAACTCCATGAAGCGCAAATCCAACACCAAACCATTTGATATACTTCAAGCTGATATAGCTATCCCAAGCAAAGTATCCGACGGCAAACGCGTATACAAGACCGCCATAGGGAGAGTAGGCGAGCAAATGGTCTTCGGCGAGCTCGGAATCGAAGAATGCAGGGAAGGCAAGAGCGATGATCAAGATACACTGAACTTGCGAGACAATGTGGATGTCAAAGTTAATCCGAGTACGGGCGCTCAATGTCTTGTATGACGAGACAAATGAGCCAAAGAACGGGCCCAGCAGGAAGAGTCCCTGGTACAAAGCGAACGCGAGAATGATCTCATGAACATGGGGGGTCAACGCGGTAATTCCGATCGAAGAAAAAATCGCATCAAGTTTCTTCTCTACCTCCGGAGAATACTGAATCGCTAATGGATCTTTCATTGTTCCTGAGGGAGCGTCGGGCGCTCAATTGGGTCGTGGATATATGTAAACAAATCACGTCGTCTCTGTTGGGGAGAGATTAGCTTAAACCCGCCTGAGCCGCCCGTCAGCTAAGACAACGCGCTTACATACGAACTGAATTGACAAAGCCTATGGATAGACTAGGGATTGCCAATTGTACTGTGGATCCAGGCCTGTTGGATTTGCTCCAATTGTGCTGCGCCGAGCAGTAAACCTGTGACGGCAAAGAAATCGGAGCGCGGGTCGGCTGTGGTGTTTATGGGCGCGGTGCCCCAAAGTTGCAGCTGACAATCGCGACGATGTCCCGCAGGGAACATGTATGTACAGCGCTATACCACAGCCACAAGCAGGCATGATATAGCTAATCTACAACTTGTTACGGTCTTGTGGAGTTTCCAGTGTTTTAATCTGATAGTTCATAAATTCTAATGTTTCGTATCAGAAAATAAAGCTGTATACGTTGACTGCTTCTGTCCGTATCTGTGATTCGTCAAGCCGGCATCTCGCATGGGTCTGGGCCCGGGCTACAATAGCATACTTGGATCAAATAGAGACAAATAGTACCCAATTACTCTCATGCTAAGGCTTTCGTACAGTATTGATTACAGTATTACAATTGGCATAGCTACAAGCCTGTAAGTGCTGTAACTGTTCGATTGAGATTCTGAGCTTTCTAGCGCCAGCTTTCGGTCGAGTTACAGGCTGCGACTGTCTCCAAACAGCAAAAACATCTCATCTACGTGGCAAACGCGTATTAAACAACTGTCTTGCACAAAAAAACGAAGTATATGTCACAAATATAAGACGGTGAAACCAGGTACAAAAAGACAATTACACTTTTTGAGCACTCTAACGCTAAACGAGCGAACTATCCATGAAAATTAGAACGAACTAAACCCTCCAAAAAAAGCGAAACCAGAAAAGTGCTTAAAAGACAGAGATGTAGTTTGTGATTCTCTCCTTCTGGTTTTGCGCAATCTACTCAAGTTAGAAACGTACTTCTCCTAAAAAACAAAACACAGCTTTTCGGACAAACTTACGCATTCAGCAATCCAAGTGATGTTACGGATTTCCTGCTCCTTAGCCTTAACCCAGGCCCAAATGGCACTGTAAGTAAACTGCTGGGTGAAAGCATTCCGGCAGAGCTCCATCTCGCGCAGGTAAAAGTGGTCCTCGAGAGACTTGTTGTTGGAAGAGTCAAAGAATCCCTTGTAATCGCTGACCGACTCAACAGTCATACGGACCTGTCCTCGTTAGATTATGGTTAAAGTAATACTTCTAGTCCAACAAAACATACATTCTCGATATCGTCGGCGCCGGAGAGAGCCTCCACACCGTTAGGGTACAGCTTTCCGAACTTGGGCGAAAGGTTCATCCGCTCTTCCTTGGTAATCTCCGTACCGAACGAGTTCAAGCTGATGTTGATGACACGTCTGTCGGCCTCAAAGTCGAGAAGAACAGTCATAACTTCGTTGGAGGGCGAAGGGAGGTTCTTGCAGAAAGCGTAAAAGTCCTCCAGGTAAGCTCTGTAAAGAGTGTTACGCACAATCTCAATGTTCATGTCATCCAGGTCGGCCGCAGACAGGCAGTCCTTGAAGTAAGGAGCCAGAGGAGTGTCAATGAGAACTGTGTTGTAGAGCTCCTCCACGTTAGTCGCGACGCACAGAGCCGGAAGCGACTCAAACCAACCCAGAGGGTTGCATCGCTCAAGAAGCTCATGGGTGTCACGCTCGTGCAGAGTGCCGGTAATCAGCAGAGCAACGTTGTCAATCATGTACGCGTAGGTAATGAAATCCATGAACTTGCTCAGCGGCTGAACAGCCTGTCTCTGGATGTAACGGAACTCCTCAACCAGCTTCTCGGTAGCCTTCTCAGCGATGATAGAGGTCGACAGACCGCCGGGAACGTTAGCCAAGAAGTTGCCATAGTCAGTGGCAGACAGCTGAAGCTTCAGATCTGCGTGGAGACGGTCAGGATAGGAAAAGAAAAATTTCACGTGGTAGCATACCCTCCAGAGTGTCGCACTGAGTCAAGTTGGCATAGTTGGCGCCAGTGAGCAGAGCAGTGCGGTATCCACGAACAATACCCTCAACGTAACCGCTATTCAAGGTCAGTAGCAGAAACTTTTGTGTGCTAATGGGAGCATGCGTATGGCAATTGCAAAGCAGATGGCGTCTACACGCAGCGCCTGCGACGTCGCCGCTCGCATTAGTCCGAACGAGTGGACTGACGCCGAAGTTCTTGCACCCGACGCACTCAAGCTTGTAACAAATAGGAGCCGCTCACTTGTTTCCGTTGAAAAAAACGCCCTCCATGTCGATTGTGTAGCGCGAAGTGATAGAAGGAAAGAAGGGGGTGTAATGCGATAATCTATTAAGCCCGGAACGGGTTAGAGCGGGCCGTTCGCAGCTGCGGTCTGTCGGAGAGGGATTCCTTACGATGTCAGGCCACGGAGCCTAGATTTCAAAAAAGTACGAGCGACGGAAGACGCTGCTCGGAGGGCAGGGGGAGATTGGTCGGGGAAGAGGAGGAGACGGGGAGGGTTGGCAGAATGGAGTCGCGAAGTCGTGAACCGCTCGGAGCACGTTTTTGTGCGAGTCGGGCTTTGATAGTGGCCTGCGATATGGCGGGCGGGCCGGGTAACGCCGCCGCGGCGCTATCGCGCTGTTCTGGGGACAGAATTACCCGGCGGCGCAACCGCGCAGACGGCGCGACGGACGTGCCGCGACCCCTGAACTGCTGCTCGAGGTGGAATTGATGCCTCGAGGACCGCGAGATCAGGCACGTAACCGGCAGCAGCAGCACTAGCCATGGACGACGACCCGCTCTTCGACGTCGTCGCCGGGCACATCCCGCCTGCAGTGGCCAGCCATGCCACATCTCCGGCGAACGCAGCTCTCGTGGGCGACTACTTTCAGCACATCAGAGGGCTCTCTATCGATGCCATTCCCGCAGAGGCTGCGGAGCTGGCCTCGTCGCGCCTGTCCGTCGACCATTCACTCACGAGACTCGCTGTTGACTCGCGGCCACATCTGATATCTACGTCGGCTACGTTGGAACTCTTTACAGACAGGTTTAGCTCGCTCACAGAGGAGGTGCCGTCGCTGCGTCAGGCAATGCCCGAGCTAGAGTCGACCGTGGCTCAATTCTCTCCCGTCAACGATCGCAAAGCCTCTGCAACATTGCTGGCAAACGTCGACAAGGTTTTGGACATTTTGGAACTGCCTTCGATTATTCTCACCTGTGTTCGCAACGGCTACTACGCGGAAGCTCTGGATCTCGTGGGTCATGTGAGGCGGCTGGGAATACGATACAAAGGCTTGAAGGTTATCACTATGGTTCAAGCCGAAGTCGACGACGCACTACAAGAAATGACTACGCTTCTTTTAAAGCTGCTTCGCGAAAACGTGCAATTACCTACCGCGATCAAAGTTATCTCATATCTGCGACGATTACAGCCCTTTCAGACATCCGGCAATTCTACGTTAGAGCTGCAGCACATCTATCTGCTCTCCCGCTCAATTCATTTAAAAACCCAGCTACAGTCACTGGAGCCGTTACGGCCAATGCCGGAGAAATATCTGAAACGGTACATCGAGTTTTTTAGAGAGTTTGTTTTTGCTGCTATTGTTGGATTTCGGTCGATTTTCCCCAAGGAAGACTCCGACGCCGGTTCTGTTTCTGAGCCTTCAGAACCTGCACATAAGCCAATAGATGTGGGTGAACAGCTATTATCGTCGTTTATTTATGTCACATCAATGGACCTTCGCGCCACGGTTCAGCAGATAGTGCCACAAGTCCCCGACAAGACCACCAGAGGGGCACTTTACTCACAAGTCATGTACGCATCGCAGTCTCTCTCCAGAGTAGGCGGCGAGTTCTGGGGAGTGCTCGCAGACGGCGAAGAACTCAAGAGTTACGTGGAAACTCAAGAAGGCAACCCGTGGATGTCAGTCTTGGAGAAGCAGAGGGAGTTGGCGAAGATGTTAAAATCATATTAGCATGAGCAGCTTTAAGGCGTGTGTACGATACAATTTATTATAGTACGACACAATTTATTATATATTTTCCTAACGGACTGTAAACCTCAGTTTGTCAGATGCAGCATTTTAAAATATTGCGTCGTATGATTATTAACAAGTTATATACAAGGTGGGAGCTAACTCGCCAGTAAATGCTCTCTACTCCAACAAACGTTTGGAAAATCGGAACTCCTTCAACACGTCCGCGTCACTAAGTCCAAATTCTCTCATGAACAATGTGTATCTGGCCGCGTTCTTCTTCCTCAAGTACTTCAAAACTGTACTCCGTTGCTGAACTGCAATAGTCAGCCGGCGGATCGTCGGCACATCATGCTTGTTGTACTTGGCATGCTCTGCCATCGAAAGAATATGCACGGTTAAAACAGCAGCCTGCGATTCGGGGGAGCCCGTATCAACACTGCTGGTGCCGAATTGCTCCACAACTCGCTTAATCTGCTGCGCCTTCCAGGTCGACATATCGGCACGACGAAGACTAACAACTTTCAAAAGTTTGTCTTTGTGGTCTTCGACCGCTTTCTCAGTCAGAAACTTCTCCGCCCTCCACTTCATCCTGGCATTGCTGTTCGTGAAATGTTCAGCCAACAAATCCACCTCCTTCTCCGAAACACCGTATCCTGGCGTCGACAAATTAATCTGAGCCTCCGTCTCTCCATTGCGCAATGCCGCTCGCGGGTTCTCGGACCGAATTCCTCGTAGTATCTCGCGAACGATAGGTGCATAGTTTCCGTAGATTGGGTTTCCCGTTAACTTTGCAGTCTTCAGATATTTCTTCGTCTCAATGTATGGCAACCGATGAGACCGAATCTCCGCAAGCTCTTTGTTCGTCCTCCGTTTACTGGCGTAATTCCGTAGTGCCCGAACATTTGGGCTTGAAGCAATTGTCAGCCTGCTGGTCATGGGTACCAGTCCCGGTAGGCTGAAGTTCGAGGTCCGGACCAGCGCACGAGTCGCGGTGTTCATTGCGCACTAGTTGTATAGTATGCAAAGCGCAAAAGCGATAGATTTGTTGAGCCGTCTTTCGAATAAATCACTGAGGCCGTTGCTGATATGTCGCGTAATTCATACGATCAAGACGCTGTTTGATAAAAATTCCGCGAGCAGAAATTGATGAAGTGCATTACCGCCTATATACAAACCCCTTAATGCTGACTTATCATACAGTGAACCTTCACGGCTCCATTGTCCTACCCATTTTTGAATTAATTATCTCCGTGGCTTCTAGACATTTGACATTGACTGTATTATACTATCCTTACTTGCTTTGCAGTTCAGGCTTATTCGGCTTTGGTTTGTGATTGTGGGGCTACGGCTAGTCGTGTAGAGGGCGTCGTTGTGCCGTATTGGGCTCTAACGCGAAAAACACCAGAGGCAGTCGCGGTAACTATACCAATTAATAGCGGCACGGTCACATGGAGGACGAGGTGTTATAAATTATGGGATAATGAGTCGTATGGTGTTTCAGGTTGCTTTACCATTGTAGTGCTTGCCAAGAAGTTGATTAGTTGTATTACTGCTTCAATTAATTGCTTGGGTCACTAGGACCAACATGAATGTGTACTCCGCACTCGATAAAAACCAGTGAATGGACTTGAAAAAATCAGATCTATAGCACAATGGCTACGGCGATGAGCTGAGATCGATTACACATGAACTTGTCGAGTCCGCAGTCTGTTGTTTCTGTCTCACCGGGTCCGCAGTCCGTTGTTTCTGTCTCACCGGAGTATTGTCGTCATCGGATATTGTATGGGTTGGTACTAATATTCCTCTCTTTGCAAGAAAGGACGCGGCCGTTGGTGGACTGGACGGGGGCCAAGACGGCGAAGACGAAAGGTCAACGGGTTCACGCTGACTCGCGACGGAAGAGATGCGGGGAGAAGATAAGGGCGAAGACATCTTTGCTTTTCGCGGGGTCGACCTTGGTGGAAGCGTCCGAGGGGGGGAAATATCTGATACCGGTTCAAACGTCTTCTCCTTTCTCGTGATAGCGGCACTTTCCAGATCAGCAACAGTACTATAATCGAACAAACATTGAGTTCTTTACCTTGTCTTTTTTGTTGGGCCGAAGTAGTCTGTTATGAGGGACAGCTGTGTCGTTTTCTTCGGGAGTCCACTCTTTTTTGGCGGGAAATCACATTCTATTCTTCCTTTCAGTGAAGCTGAGCAGCACGCAATGGACGTGGGAACCCAGACTATCGATCTGGCTATCTTTACATGCAGACGACAGTCTTCTAGTGACTTAATTTCCGGCGCCAGATTCTCTGAAGACTCAGACGGAGTGCTGTACCCGGAATCGGGTTCACTCTCCTTCTTATTCTCTTTGGTATCTCGCGCTGAACGTTGCGCTTCCTGAAAGTACTTTTCAGCAGTGATTTGAAGTACGTCAAGATAATTAAACTTCATCCTCACTCTATTGAGAGTGGGCTGTGCATCCGGACCTGTTTTAGCTTTCCTGTCTTTTTTGGCCATCAGCTCAATCACATAACTTGATTCGCCAATCAGCAGATGATGAACGAGCATCGAATATGCCAGGCTTTTAAGCTTGCTTTCAAACTTCCCTTCAGCTGCAGGGTACGCCCAAAACATCTGCATGATGAAGGATAAGTCCACTTCCTGATCCCATAGTAATGAATCTGTATGTGATACAAGCGGGGTTCGATATAGATTGTATGCTTCCTGAGACGGGAAATTGTCATCGAATACAACGCTTGGATGTTTTCCCTTAAATTCTTTCTTCGTATTATACTTCAGTGATTGCTGAAGTTCGTTTTTCCAGCTTTCGAGCGCCGCGGGCTCAAAGTTTGTTTTCTCCAATGCTTCACCGTACCCGCAACGAGCAATTTCGAGAGCGAGTTTCATGCCAACGTTTTTGACTCCCTTAGTGTCATAATCCGCGCCGGACAGCAGTGCGGCCAGGGCCATTCCGGGTAAAGATATCTTCTTTTTATCCGTAATCGTGAGAGGCAAACACAGTTCCGTAGTGATATCCTCTATCAGCTCGCCGTTGGGCTTAAAAAATCCGAGCATTTGTGTGCACCCAAACATGATCGTATCCACGTCTGTACTAACCACATAATCAACAAGATTATTTTGTTGCAACCAGGCGCATTCGGCTTCTCCTTCTCCCAGGGCAACAATGCACGGAAATCCAAATGCTCGGGCTAGACGCATAACCCAATCTGTGCTGTGGTGTTCAAATGTTGGCACTGACTTATTGCGTTTGACATGTGGCTTGCCAGGACCATCAAACACAAATACAGCATCAACGCCTAAAGCTCGCAGTTTTGTGAGGCTGTAAAAGCAAGTCCGCTTTTCAAAGGCATTTAGTCGTACATTTTGAGACTGTTGACCCGAGACGGTCATGCTTCGATAGATCCAATTCTGCCCGTCAATGGCTATCCTCATAGGCCGATTTTCTTTGATTCTGATTTCCTCCACCAGACTCCAAACATCTAATAATTTGTCAGTACAGTTATGGTAGCAGCTGTGGAGAAACTGACATTTCTTATGCTTGCAATCCTTGAACTCGTCCCAAAGCCTGTAGCGGATTAGTAAACGGTAGATCTGACATTCATGTTTGGTGCTCACCCTGCAACTCCCATCGTGTATACATAAGCTGGCAGCTGCAGTATCCAATTATAGTCAAACTGTTAATTAAATTTACCGACTGCAGCTCCAGAATGTGGATAGCGGGCTGCGTAGCCGGCGTCGAGACGTCTAGCAATCATAAAAACAACAAACGCGCAATCACGTGATCACTGCAACAATTTCTAAATTTTGAGGAGTCAACTTTAGACCGACTTCAATTATTTGCCATAATTTGCACAATTCGCGGAATATTGCATGTATTTGTTTTAGGATAGTTTTGTTCTATGAATATCGCGCGGTATCGGATCTGTAGGCATATCAATTACGCTGGGCCATTCATACGAGCAGCCAGTACCAAGATACAATCAATGCCTCCACTGACGTTGTCGGAGATCCGGTTGGATCAACGCGAACAAGATATCCGGGACCTTCTGGTAGAAGCAAGTGATGCTATTGACAAGAAAGATAAAGGAAGGGCGGAAAATTTGGAGCTGCGATTTACAGGTGGCTGGGTCAGAGATAAGGTCTGAATGGAAATACAAGTGTTCTGGTTGATTGTGTAATATGCTAAATTATTCAAAGCTTTTAGGACTGTCTAGCCATGATCTGGACGTAGCGATCAATCGCATGACCGGATATCAGTTTGGTCTGAAGCTTGACGAGTTCATACATTCTCGGGGCGGAAAGAAATTTTTTGACGCTATGAAGGGAGGACTACACAAAATTGCTATGAATCCTGAGCACTCCAAACATCTGGAGACAACAACAACCAAAATTTACGGTATTGATGTCGATTTGGTGAACCTACGCAGCGAAGAGTATGCAGAATCGAGCAGAATCCCAGTAATGGTATGTGATTATATCTTGCGTCTTGTTAAGAGTTTTTGCGCTAATGCGAGACTTAGAAATTTGGGACTGCCACAGAGGATGCTTTTCGGCGAGATGCTACAATTAACGCCCTTTTCTATAATCTTCGGAGTCAGCAAATTGAAGATTTCACTGGGCGGGGCCTGGAGGATCTCAAAAATGGAATCATTAGGACACCTCTGGAAGCATTCAAGACATTTATTGATGATCCGTTAAGAGTTCTGAGATTGCTACGATTCGCTAGCCGATTTGGATTCACGATTGATGAAGAAACTCTGGCAGCCATGAAATCAGACGTTATCAAAGTACGTTTCGTTGATGCTTGCGGTTGCAATGTCGCTAACTACGATTTAGAAAGCGCTGGGTGAAAAGATCAGTCGAGAGAGAATCGGTGTGGAGTTAGATAAAATGCTCACAGGTAGGTTCAAACGATTGTTACGGTTGTGTCTCATAGATTTCTGATATTCGATAGGTCCCGATCCGTGGCTAAGCCTGAATCTTATCGACTCTACAGGTCTACATAATGCTATTTTTCATCCCGTGACCGATATGCCATTCAGCGAAGCCCCAGCTTCTTGCATTTCCGTTATTCTCCCAATTATGTCTAAGCTTCTGAAGCAGAATCCTGTACCGGTGCTTTCGAGCAACGAAATTCAGAACTGTGATTCGATGAGACTTGTATATTTGTTTGCCGCACTGTGCCAGTGGGGCACTACATCGTCAACTGATAGCAAACGGCTTAGACCGATTGTGTTCTTTATTGTTAGAGATTCTCTGAAGCTGTCAGGGGCCATCGCCACTGATCTGAGCGAAATTATGAACCAGCATGATGAGATATCCCATTTGGCCTATTGTCCAGATTTGAACAGGAGAGACGTTGGTGAGTTTTTCCTGGCTTGAGATCTAGCAGAAGAAGATTGACATTGTTTAGGAGTGATGATTCGAAATAGTGGGAGTAAATGGCGCATCCAAGCCTTTTGCTCGCTATGTTTGGAGATTATGAAGGCTCAAACCTCAGCCTCATCAAAAAGTGAACAGACGATACTTGACGAGTACGCACGACTTGTAAAATTTATTGAAGATAATAAGTTAGAGAATGCGTGGAGCTTAGCTCCCATAATGAATGTACGTCGCCTTCTGCATCATAGACCAGGCTACAATGTGCTAACATAATAGGGGAATCAAATAATGAAGCTTCTCGGACTAAAAGGAGGACAATGGATGAAATTCGCAGTTCAGAAGGTTGTTGAATGGCAACTCGAGTTCCCGAACGGTTCTCCTGCCGAATGCGAGAAATATGTTCTGTCGATGAAGGACGAATTCGTGAATGCGAAGTGAGTCTCAGGATGAGAATTTCTGAATTGTTCTTATGCCGCAGAAGTTTGCTGGAATTTTGTAAATAGTCTAAAATGACAATAGCGTGCGCTTTCTTCACGAGCAAGGTTGTGCAATTCTAGCTGCAGCCGTAATCGCTCGTTTAAGATTCATTGTCGATCCATCTAGATTGATAATAATATTGCTCGAACGCACAAGACTCGTAATCTCAGATAGTCGCTTTGTATCAAAGCTCGTAGTTTGCAGCAAAACTGTGCCGATATCCTGAATCAACGGCATCAGCAAGTTTTGCTTGCCCCGTAGGTTCCATGCGAGCATTGTGGCGTCCCATTGTGCCAGAGGCTCTTTCCTGAAGGCCATGCATCTATATTTTGGAGGAAATAGCTCTAAAGCATTGGCTGTGCTCTCGAACATCGCAGACAGCTCAGTTTCTGGAATTGATATTCTATGCTCTGCGGTAAGGGATAAAGAAGACAGCAAGCGCACAGAGCAGTTGGTGAACGAGATAATATGAGAGTCGTCCGGTATCATCATCCCTCCATATTGATGAAAAGCCTTGAATCTATTGTCGTACTGCCAGGTAGTGACCGGTTGCATTCGTGAAAAATACTCAAAGAAATGCCTTGCATCTGATTCAAAATCAAATTGATGCATTGGAATGGAAACAATCACGTTGTCCAGTCGTATGGCATGCGAAGAACTGTTGACTGCATATGTTCATGCACCAGTTAGTAAAAGCACGATATTCAAGCAAATTTCCTCGGATAATCTATACCGGAAATTGAAGGCTCTGTTTTCGCTTCATCGGTCCTCTCGTGCCCTAGAAAGTAGGGAAAAACAAACACTCCAGAAATTCCGCTCAGTGTCGTAATAGCACTGGCCACTAAAGTAAACAGTAACATGTTTGAGCGACGGATATTACGTAGAGCAGTGTCACTAGTCAATTCAGTAAACAATAGTCGAGAGGACAGTTCCCCATCACAGTGAGCATGGATTCAAGGCAGCCCTGCAAGTTTCGTCGATGTCATGCAAGCAGTTAAATGTCGCGACTCGCGATACGTTCCTGCCTGCCAGATACGTTAACGTCCGTTATAAAGATCACGTGCCGAGGGAATGCATCAGCCTGACGATTATTTATTTTGCAGTAAGTTTGCAGAGATAGTTATATACAGCAGTGATTAAGTAACTAGTTAGTTGTTTGAAGTTACTTAGTTAGCTTCTATATGACTATATTTACACTTCATATAATCTGTTATGTACAACGGATCTGCTCTCGTCACTCTCACTCCATGCATTACATTCTCTCTCTACAGCAAAGGAAACAAACAACTTCGCATCAGTGCCCGCGGGTTCCCGTTTCCAGCAGCAACAAATTTCCCCTCCACAAACCTCTTCCAAAATTGCTCCTTTCTCTCACCCAGAATAGTATCTATCATCTTCTGAGTATCGGCGTCTGCATCCTCAGCCGCGTCGCTCTCTGATACACGAGCTGAAATAGATTGATACATATCTCCAGAGCTGTTTTTTGAGTCCGGCTTTGTAACCTCAGATTCCTGATCCGACTCAGATGTCTCCGGCACAGACTTTTCGGAAGACGCCTTTAACTTAGCAGCTTCGGACGCAAGCTGTAAAAGTTTTGCAGAATATAGCGCAACACCGTCAACACCAGGTGCAGAAGCTGAAACGATTTCTTCCAACGACGACACCGAGCCAAACAATGCAGCTTCCTCGCGCAATTTCGGTAGTAATTGTCGGCCTAGATTAGGTCGATCAAGAGAGATTGCAAAAATTCGGTTCTCCAAAACAGAACGCGTCTGGAGAAACTCATTCTCGTGCTGAGTAAGTTGTGAAAGTACGCCTGCTTCGCGGTAATATTGCAACATAAGATCAGCCTCGTCGAGAGAGAACTGCGAGACGCTGATATGCTGTGCAGAAGCGAAAACGTTGAAAAGGTTATCATCATAGCGCTCAGAAACAGCATCCATGTATGCGTAAGGCTCGCGTTCACCCAGAGTCGAAAGAACCGTCATGCTGGTAGCAGATCCCTGGAGTGTCGCGAAAGATACTCCACGAGCAAACTTTCGCTCTCCAGAGAAAAACGAGAGAAGAAGTGACGGAAGTGTAAAGTCGGTGTACCTCAGTTGTTTGAAGTCTGGCGATCTGTATGCTGTAAAATATTTTTCAGCAAAGGCTGATATATTATCGATCGACAACAAAACGGGGACGGTGGGTCCTTCACGCTCAACTGTCAGCTCGTGAATAAGAGCTTTAAATCCCGGAATGGCGTTTCTGCTGTTCGCCTGTGCCATGACTATCAAATCTGCAACGGAGTTTTCACCAGATTTCAGTTCTTTTGATTCATGTCTTCCGAAATGAAACGTATATGAGTCCGTGAGCTTGACCTCCGCAAGTGGACTCGCGGTGTCCTTTCGCAGATCGTATGCTTCACAGATTTGGCGCAAAAGTCGTTTCACATACATCGGCTGGTCGTATCCACCGGGGCTAGATTTGAAATCAACCGATCCATCCAACATCGCCGCTGCGTCGGCAATATGAATCACAAGAAATCCTGCTTGTCGTGCTGCCGCTATAGCCTGCTGTAAAACTACTGTCTTACCGGAACCCGCAGAACCGGTTAACAATACGCTTCTTGCACTTTCTCCAGCAGCAACCTGCTCCAACGCCTCCACTAGGCTGCCGGTTTGCGGTCTGACTACAGTCGCACCCTCGCTGAAAAGATTGAAGTACTGTTTATCATAAACCGCATTACTTTTCTTCAAAAATGTCAAAAGACTTTGATCATAATACGCCAATTTTCCCACCACACCCTCCTCCATTTTGAACTTAACCATAGGAGGTACAATTGCACTATCCTGAACAGGAGCGACAGGACTCAAATTCAGTCCATGCTTAGTCTCATCCGCCATTGAAATCGTCTTATCAAACGAGTAGATTGACCAGTTCGCATTCTTCGCAGGAGCAAATCGGTGCAGCTTCGGCTTCTTGACAAGCCTTGCTGCCTTCGTTGCAGCGTCCACTTTCGTCGGGCGTACTTTGCTCATTGCTGCTCCGGCTCTCGCGGTTGATGAGAACAACCTTACGCTCGGAGTCCGGACGCTCTGCGAAGCTGCAAGCAAACGCGACGCCATCTCGATTAAACCGTATGCCAAAGTCTAGAAAGCTGATTGAAGCAATTGGGGTGCAATCTAGTTGTAAATGCTGGCTTTCAATGCAGTCGGCGCGTCGGGATTTCACGAAAATTTGAAAAAATAAGAGATCACGTGAACAATGACGTGACGCTGGCGTGCAGTTAGCGTTTAAATCTTAAAAATGCAGTTGGGAGTTCTGGAACCGGTCTCGCCATGAGAAATTGGACAAATTTTTTTGTATACACCGACCTTGCCATCGGCCTCTCAAGTACCTTGCTCAATTCTTATTTGTTTTCTGCGAATACCGCTATCGGGACGTGCTAGTAGAATTGGTTTGCTGCCTAAGCTTGTTTTCCATGCTTTATGGCTCCGCGAGCTTCCATTCTCTCTATGCCGGGTCGCACTCTCGAAGTGGCGCGTGCTATTTCGTCAGCTCGTGGGCTGCGGAGTCGACAGTTCCTACAGCGTCGGCCGTTCATTTCTAAGGCATCACCAAGGAGCAATGCGTCGGTATTTACGGAGCTGTCACCGCAATACAATCCGCTGACAGACCTGCCGTCACCGGCCGGCCGAATCGACCTAGGTTTGAACACCGGCAAGCTCATCATATTAGAGGATCTGATGGGTTCCAGCGATCATGCTGAGGCGAACCTTACTTCACGAAACCGATTTGTTAGAAATAGGGCACATATCGTGTCTCTCGTCGATGCCTTGGTAGCTGGAGGAAATTTGGTTAGAGCACGAAAGGTCTTGTCAGAAGCTTATGGTGTGGCGTCGAACGACGAGTTTGCGCGACTACGAAACGACTACTTGTCCGCACAAGTTGCGAAAGAACTCAAAGAGACTAAAGAAGTGCGACAAACGTTCTCTTGGCTGCTTTCTTCTTTAGAAAAATTCCCGGACTTGCCTCGCGATTCAAAGCCGTCTGCAATTATTCTGGCAGCTGCTTGTCAGATTCCTGACACTCTACGAGGAGATCTTATGATAAAAGAGATTTGCCAGCACTTAGAAGACAACGGATACAAACCAAATGAAGTGCTTCAGTATGAGGATTTATTTTTTTACAACGACGCGAGACGAATTGCAAGCGTTTGCAATATTGCGGAAAGCGACATCCCCCCGACGTATCAAGTCAACTCAGAACGAGTAGCAACAGATGCGAACTCGGAACTTGATGCGAGTAGCGATACTCCTCTGGCCGACGTATTGATGAAGTCGCAGATGTCAACAATGAATCAAGCACTTTCACAGATTCCCGCCTCAGTCCACAAACCAGGCTATGATACGCTTATGCCTGTGGGTTCTATTGGTATCAAGCTTCTTAGATCCTCATTGAAAGGTGTTTCAGAGGCACAGAAGCCGGTTTTACCTGTGTACTCTCTGAAGAGTGACAAGGGGGAATCCGCTGAAGATGATGGATTTCTGAATTTTGAGGAGCAGTTGAGACTTCTGCCTGAAGAAGAACAGGGCCCATACAGAGAAGCCTTCGAGATCTATAACCAGCAGCGGCAGCGCCTGTTGGAGGCTCTTGCTCTTGAGTCGGCTAAGGAGCGCTGGAAGTATGATCACGATCAAATGATAAGTCGCGGCGATATGTCCGTTTCCAATGTCAACGAATACCTGTGGGAATGGCACCAGGAGATGACAGAACAAGTTAAAGAAGAGTTTAAGCGAATTGAAAAGTTGCTGCTAAAAGACGACTCTTCTGCCAAAAAGGTGACTGGTCTAAGCAAGTCAGGTATGTTGTTGGTTTCTAGGAAGCAACTGGGCTTATACTGACGTTTCAGACAAACACCGGCTTAGGTACGGACCATACTTGATGCTTGTTGATCCGGAGAAGCTTGCTACCATTACTATTCTGGAAGTTTTGAGATTGCATTCCACGGGCGGTATAACTGAAGGAATGCGAACAGCTAGAGCCGTATTGACCGTTGGTCGAGCGATTCAAATGGAGTACAACTCGGAGCAGCTTCTCCGAAAAGAAGTTTCAGGTTTGGGAATTTTCAAACCCAGCAAATCTATGATGTTGAACCCTCTGGAATTTGGTCGAACACTAGCTGCCGCAAAGAAGAGAAATCAGGACCAAAATATCATTGACTCGTGGAAACCTGAATGGCCAGATGATATTAAGGCAGAAATTGGATCTACAATGATTTCAATCTTGATGCATGTTGCCAAGGTAGCCGTCACAGCCAAAGACCCTGTAACTGGAGAGAATGTTACGGGAGTTGTTCCTGCGATTGTTCATTCATACCAGTACTCGCAAGGAATGAAACTTGGAGTTCTCAAGTTACATCGCGACTTTGCCAATAAACTTTCGCATGATTCAGCTATTGGTACTATTCATCCCCAACACTTACCGATGCTTGTGAAGCCTAAAAAGTGGGCTTCGTTTAACAGTGGGGGCTATCACTACACAGGGGGACAGCTGATGCGGACGAAGAACTCCGTGGAGCAGTTGGCATATCTGAAGGAAGCATGTCGCCGTGACGATTTACAGAGCGTCTACGAAGGCTTGGATGTACTGGGAGAGGCGGCTTGGGTCGTAAACTCCAGAGTGTTTCGCGTTCTTGCAAAAGTCTGGAACTCTAACGAGGAATTCCTGGAAATTCCTGCTAAGATGACGTCCGGAAAGATTGAATTTCCTCCAGAGCCTCCAAAGGATGCCGACCCAGCAGTTCGCCGCGATTGGGCGCGACAGTGCAAGCTGAAGATCCATAACACCCGGACAAGCCACTCTCAGCGATGCGATATCAATTACAAACTTGAGATTGCTCGCGCATTTATCGGCGAGCGGATTTATTTCCCGCACAATCTTGATTTCCGTGGACGTGCTTACGCTATTCCGCCACATTTGAATCATCTTGGAAACGATATGTGCCGAGGCTTACTCATGTTTTGGGATGCCAAACCGTTGGGTGAGAGGGGCCTTCAATGGCTAAAGATTCACTTGGCAAATTTGTGTGGATACGATAAGGCAGATTTTCAGTCTCGCGTACAATATATTGAGGACCGCATGGAAGAAGTTTTTGATTCCGCAGATCATCCTCTTGATGTAAATTTCCCTCTTACTGATTTGACTTTTTGCAGATTTCTGACATGTCTATAGGGACGTCGCTTTTGGATGAAGGCAGCCGATCCTTGGCAGGCTTTAGCGGTCTGTTTTGAACTTGCTGATGCTATGCGATCTGCGAATCCTTTTGAGTTTAGATCTCGTCTCCCTGTGCATCAGGATGGTACATGCAATGGCTTGCAGCATTATGCCGCTCTGGGTGGTGATACCGAAGGTGCTCGTCAGGTGAACTTGGAGCCGGGCGAGAAGCCTGCTGATATTTACACCTATGTTGCTGACCGTGTCGGAGAGTTCGTTGTGGAGGATGCCAAAAATGGCGATCCTATTGCGATATTGGTCGAGGGCCGTATTGGCCGGAAGGTGGTCAAGCAATCAGTTATGACTAATGTGTACGGAGTTACATATGTCGGCGCAAGAGCCCAGATCATGTCTCAGTTAAAGGATCTTGATGGAATACCGGAAGAAAGTATCTGGGTATGTGATCCGATCTGTTTCTGAATTGAGTATTTGCTAACTGATGCTGCAGCGTGCTGGGTCATATTTGGCGACACTGGTGTTCAAAGTTGTCCGAAACCTCTTTTCAGGAGCACATCTAATTCAGGACTGGCTTGCCGAATGCGCTCGGAGAATTTCACACTCCCTGCCTCCGAATTCTGCAAACGACATTGATGACAAAAAGAGTATGACTGCTGTTATTTGGACCACCCCGCTTGGTCTTCCGGTGGTTCAGCCTTACCGTGCCACCATCCGCAAGCAGGTTTCTACGAATCTGCAGACAGTGTACATCTCTGATCCTAACGCGTTGCACCCTGTGAATGCACGGAAACAGCAAGCTGGTTTCCCGCCCAATTTTATCCATTCCTTGGATGCTACGCATATGCTGTTGTCTGCACTTGCATGTGGTCGAAATGGACTCACCTTTGCTGCTGTTCATGACTCGTACTGGACTCATGCTGCAGATATTGATCGTATGAATGCAATTTTGCGTGACGCGTTTATCAAGCTTCATGAAGGTGATCTGGTTAAAAAGCTTAAAGAAGAATGCATCCAACGATATGCGGGATACATGTATCCTATTGAGATCAGCAAGGCCAGTTCAGAATCTAAGGAGATTACAAAATGGCGTCGGGACATGCGAAAAACGCTCGGCAGACCTATAACAGGAAGAGATGAAGTTGATTTGGAGATGACGCGGAAGCGCTTACTTGAATCATCTGATCCGAACAAACGCGCTCAAGGCGCAGAGATGGTGACACCGCTCAGTATTATTGGCGATACTAGTCTCGATTCGATTTTACCTCCGATAGAGACTAAGAGACCTCAACCGAAGGCAGAGACAGTGTCGTCGGAGAATGAGTACGATAAGGTCACATCGGACGATATTATTCGCGAGACGTTAGGAATTTCTGCGGATACTGCTAGCAAACTAGCAGAGGGGCAAAATGAGGATCTTGAGTCATTTGATGACGCTGACCCTCTCGCCGACGAAGGCATTGCCGCAAATGACGATGAGGGCGAGAGCTCCGATTTTCCCGCTCCGCAATACAATGCTGATGATGTGAAGCGCGCATCCGGAACTACCGTCTATGTACCGCTTACATTTCCTGAGGTTCCATCCAAGGGCGATTTCGATGTTCGGAAATTGAAGAACAGTTTGTATTTCTTCTCATGATCGACTTTTTGAAGGCAGGGCAATTTTTATAAAATCATTTTTGGGTTGGAGGCTGGAAGGTGGTGCCAATTGTTACATGAGTATAGGTGGTTTGCATTTTTATGGGCTCATATATGGAGGGTTGTATAGATTCCATCCTTTTTACTGTACATATCAAGCAGATGGCATATCAAGCAGATGGCAGATGTAAATATTGTATGTAAAATGTATTTAAGTTACACTTCATCTATTTTTGAATCTCAAGGCTATGTCGGAGAAATTGCTGCAGCTTCTGAGAATTTCGCTTTCCGCTGCAAATTGCAGCGAGTTTGATATGCCTCCATTGCATCGTAAATCAATATCATGCAATCTTTAGTTCAATTCGCTGTTCGCATATGCGTTTTTAGCATTTAGCATTTTGCATACAGCATTCACATTCATCTACATGCAGATTGCAGTCGCGCGCGATTGATCATCAAAATTTCAAATATGCCAAACCGGTCCGAAGAGGTTAAATTGATTGTCCATGCCTCCCTGATTAATCTCAGCCCTCATGCATCGTCACTGCAGTCATCTAAATCTCACATGACACACCACGTCACACATCTGAAATGACATCTCTCTCTACAAAACATTCAGAGGCATTTTACGAAGACTATCCGGCCGATAGTAACAAGCTAGAAACTGTGGAGTTCTAGGCTGCGATAGAGGCGCACGTACACCCAGTAAGGGTGCAGGGATAGGGCTTTTCAGAGACCCGGCGCGGCTATCGCGCGCCACCGTATAGCTGACTTCTGTTGAAACTCTCCGCTTTCTCCGGTGCTTTCCCATCATCCAATACAATGTTTTCCGTGGTTCCTAAGGTGAATTAAAGAACAAATTAGTGCAATAGTTTGTGCAGTGATTAACACAGCATAGCAGTACTTTCTGGGCTTCATGCCTCTGGCTGCAGGGGCTGAGCTCATAACCCTGTTCGGCGTCGTCAACAAAGCGAGCGGACTCTACGGTATCTTGTCCATCTTTACAGGTACGGTTGATTAATTTATCGCTATGCGAATTTTAGCTGATTAGATATCTAGGGCATCCTATATCCGCCGCTCAATGGGTCCTCAACCTCACCTCACTCATGCTTCTCCCATTCTTCCTATACGCGCTTCACAGCGTCAGACGGCAAAACGCACTACCAGTCGTGGGATTATCATATGTCTACTTTTTTGATACGATTGCCAATTTTGTGTTTACTGTCTTTTTCAGCGTTGAGTGGTTTCGCGTTTTTGAGGATGTCGTCAGCAATGACAATAAGGACAACACCGAGAAGCTCGATGTCGACTCTGAACGCCGTTTGTCTATTTCACTCATTGCTCTTGTTCTTTTGTTCAAAATTTACAGCTGCTTTGTGTTGTTTGGTTACGCTCGCATGCTCGTTCGTAAGGCCGGCTTGCGTGCCGATAATGGCGAGGGGCGCACTAAGAAGCTGCAGTTCGTTATGCTTGCTATTGCTCCGCAGTTTTGGCGGAGAGGTGGCCGTCGCGCCGGCAAGGGCCGTATGGTCAGTACTATTGAAGACGGCGTGTACTAGTCATATGCATAGAATGGCTCGTTACTCTGGAGGTATCATGACAGCATACCGAGCGCAGTTATGAATGTTCACTCTATTTATCCTAATTTCACTTTTCCGAGTACTGCTAATATGTCAAATTTGCTGTGAATGATTTTTTGCCAAAAGCTGGGAGTCGAGGAGGTTTGTTGTTTTGCGAGTTTGGATTAAGCATGGATAGCATTGTTCATCATTTGTATTTCATATTGCTTTTTGCGCCTGAATTTTGAGGCCAGACGTTTGATCGATATCTATGCCGATTGTGTATACTACACACATTATGGTAGAAACTTGTTGGCAGACGACCTGCTACTGGGAAATGACGCATATGCTTTTTCTTTATGTCCACGCAAGGTCAAGGCGTGAGGACAGCTTTTATATGTATTTTAGCCATGTTGTACTGACTTTTATTAATTGATAATTTCATGATCCAGAACTAATTGGAATCAAGGCATATCATTTAGGCAATAAGCCAAATGCCAATTTAACTATTATAACTAGTTATGCGTCATGTAAGTTATAACTTATAGGCAATGCACTACCTGAAGATTGCAATCAGCTTGGTCTGGTCCAGTGGATACCGATTTCGTTCACGTGATGCCATTCAGAGTGTCCAGGTTTCCACTGACTTATATAAGATGCCGTACATACCTATAACTATGAATTAATCGCATGTCGAATTGGCGATATGTGCATTTTACTCATATCTACGGCCCATCCAAAGTAGTGCGTTTCTGTAGCTATACTTGATTGATTGATTGACCGCTTTCTAACACCTGCTCTAGCCCGCTCGTACTTCTTTCTAATAGAGATGAATTTCTGAATCGACCGACGAAATCTGCAGCATTCTGGCCTGAGCCACACAGTAATGTGTTTGGCCCACTTGATCTGGCGCGGGAGGAACACGGTACATGGATCGGAATCACACGAGAAGGCAGACTAGCTATCCTAGTTAACTTCCGAGAGCAGAAATCAGATGGTATGACTACCTGAGTGTAATGTTCTTTGATTCTATATCTGAGCTGTTAACTAACAGAATTGTGGCGAAGACCAGATTAGTCCAGTATCTCGAGGCTCATTGGTGAAGAATTTTTTGATTTCTAAGGAGAAACAGACGGCAGAGTGGATTGACGATGCAATTGAAGATGCGGGGCCTGGTGGGTTATTCTCCGTCGGCGGCTTTAGTATGATTTGTGGGCAGCTGCGGTCTCGACATGCAACTTCTGAAAATCATGAGGACGATCATGCAGTGATAGACGAAGAACGACTAGAGAAGTTGGCAGTTTTCACAAATCGATCAACCTCGGCAAAGGACGGAACAGGATGGCTGTTTGATCTATCTGAATATCCCAATCCGTCATCTGATCCCAGTACGGATGGCGTCAGCGATGCAGCCGCTACGATCCGGCGACACACGTATGGTATCTCAAATTCATTATACACACGACCGTGGCCTAAAGTTTATAGAGGCTGTGATTTACTAGCTGAAATAATAGCGGAAGATCTTGAATCTGACTCGGGTGACGATAAAGACGGCTTTATACGGTCATTGTTTGGAGTGCTTTCGGCTGACGAGCTACCACGTACAGCATTGGAGTCTGGGGAGGCCTCACAAGTTTTCGATGCATTGCGGCACAGCATCTTGATTCCTACTTTCTCTGCAGAGGATGGGCTGCTCAGAGAGTCATTCAAGGAAGCTCTCACCAAGCAAGATGAGCCGTCTGCTGATAGTGATTCATCAGGCGAGACATCAATCCCGGTTGCTCCGGTGACGTCAAACTTTGAACATGAACTACCTAGCAAGCCTTATACATTTCTCAAAGGAAAGTACTACGGCACTAGAACGCAAACTGTGATATTAGTGGACAACTATGGCCACGTTACCTACATTGAACGAGAGCTAGACATCGATCCATCGGTATTTCGGATGGAAGAGTTTGACATTGAAGGCTTCAGCTAATAGTCCCGTCATTTCATATCACAAAAGTATTGCGCTAATGAACCTTCATGTGGCTAAAAAAGCTATAACTCGCATAATGGCATGTTTCACGAGACTCTCAGTTGGCTGCGACTACTCTGCGAGTGTCTCATGGCTAAAGCCAGTCTCAGTATTAAGACAACTATTAGTTATAAGAAATATGAAACTATCTATTTACAAATAAAATCATACGATTTGCTATCACGCAATGTGAGGTGTTCTCAACCTCAGCACAACCTTTCTCTTTCCTGTACTTTCCTCAAGCTCAGTCTCCACATGCACAACAACCTTGTCGAACAGTTGCAATTTAGTCTCATTGCTTCGGTCAGGATTGAATACCAGACGATAGTTCTCCTCGTCAAAATTGCAGGGGATTTCGACAGTAGACATATCGCGTAACCTAATAGCGCCTTCGATACCAAATTGAGGAACGAACACGACAAATCCGTTCGAGAAAACCTTCATAACGTAACCTTCCGTGTCCAATTCTCTACTCCTCAAAGCCTGGCCAACATAGTATTCAACTGAAGCTCGCCCCGCAAATTGAGCATTGCGGTGGCGCTGATTGATATTCTGACAAACTCTTTCTAACTTTGGCTTATCACGAAGACTCGTGTGAAGCGGTTCGTATCCAATCGCAGAGGCTAGTTGCCGATGAGCCACAATGTCAGCATAACGTCTGATAGGGCTCGTCCAATGCGTGTAAATCGGCGATGCCAAACCATAATGACCAAATTCCGGGTATGAAAGGGTACCGGAGCAAAAATATTCAGCAGCAAGCATGCACCTAGTGGCCATAATTCGGACCAATGTATTCAGAAACGGTTCATTCGCATCGACACACGTATCAAGACTATCAGCCAGAGTATGAGACGTATCTGGCTGAAGTGTCGTTCCTTTGCATACACGGAGCTGGTCTGCCAGAACCTCAAAATTTGATTTCGGAGGAGGAGCATGTCGTCTATACAAATGTCAGTACTTTGAAAGCGGTCTTCCTGATCTAAAAAACGCACCTTAGCATGGCTGACTGGGGAAATGCTTCGTAAATTCTCGCCGCGACACTGATATTTGCAAGCAGCATGAATTCTTCCACCAAAGAGTTCGTCTCCCTTTGCTCTTTGACTTCAACATCCGCGGGGTCCGATGTTTCGCTTTCAAGCTCTACTTTCACTTCCGGACTGGCCAGATTAAGAGCACCAGCATCCATACGTTTCTGCTTCAAAATCTTCGAAAGTTTCAGCAGCGTACGCATGCCTTCGGTCAGAGGATCTTTTTGAGACTTGTCGTCGATGCGAAGTTGAGCCTGCTCATAACTGAAAGCTTCCTTTGACTGAATTACCGACTTGGTAAAACGAGTATTGACGATTTCTGCTTCCGGAGTCATTTCCCAGAGAGCCGAAAAAGCGTAACGCTCAACATAAGGCTTCAGCGAACAAAGGTCAGTGCCCAAGAGAACCGGCAACATGTCAATTCTTTTGTCGACAAGATAAACGGTAGTACCCCGAGATGCAGCTTCAGAATCCATTGCATTATCTGGTTTCACAAAATGTGACACGTCAGCAATGTGAACGCCAACCTCATAGTTGCCGTTGGGAAGCGGCCTCGCATGAAGAGCATCGTCAATATCTTGGCAGTTCGGGGGATCGATGCTACAAACCAAAACATCTCGCAAGTCTTCGCGACCTTGCCAGCCAGGATCAGCCTTATCCTTCGGAACCACCCATTCGTGGCCCTCACTAGGAAGGCAATCAATAACCGATTGAGTGAATGGCTGGTATTGGACATCATATTCCAACAGAAGCGCCTCAGTTTCAGCGCCTTTTGACTCGATGTCGCCTAAACTTCGCACAAAATGGCCTTCAGGGTATCTTGATGTAGCTTGCCAAGAATCCACAGATGCTAGGATACGCTTTCCAATTAGGTTAGCAGCCTGACGTGTAAGAAGTCTGATCTTCGGGATACGCTTGTTCATCGGAATGAGAAAAACGGATGTTTGCCGACGGCCAGCATCAGATGATACTGAAGTCGAGTCCACATGTCCAACAAACGAGCGAGCACTCCTTCTGATAATGCCCACAACCTTTGCAGTTGGCTGTATCCGAAACTCTGCAGAAGAATGCTGAGCCTCGTGCGCTTCGTCAATTAGAGCCTTGCGTTCCTGGGTAGTAACGAGAGGGACCTCCTTATCCTCCTCTGGGTTATCATTTTTCGCAATAGTCTCCTCTTCAACAATCTTAGTTGAGGGATGATTCCACAGGCTTTTTGACAACAATTCGACAACAATAAGATCTCCATGCATTGCACGATTAATGCTTTCCCGCCCCATAATCAGCAAAGGACGTTCAAATCCGGGGACAGAAATGCTGCCCTCCAAGTAGTTGTATTGGCTGATGTTCAGTATACCCTGATGCAAAACACCCTCTTTGATTCCTCCTTGCAGTCTGGAGGACGAATAATGTTCTGGATACGCGTGCCTATTAGGACCCGACGGCCCGTCGTCATTTTCTGCAGCAACCATGTCCAGCAGCACATCAGAATCCGGAAGCTTGTTCACATAATCGGCCACTAAAATAATGTTAGCATAAAGGAGAAACCTAACTAAAAAACAGAAGATTTTGCTCACATTTAGTACCAGAAATACCAATATCCAGCGCTTTACGCAAACAGTCTCGATCATCGCTCAAAAGAAGAACAGTCGGCACGGTGTTGGATGTTCCACTGATTGCCTCATCAAGATGTACCTTGTACCAAGCACATGCAGTTCTGATCGCGCGATCATTATGATCATTTGCTGTCTCGTCAGGCTTTCGCTCCACAAATGTCTCCTGTCGAAACTCGTTATGGAAAACATAAAATCTCTTCTCTTGACTGCGGGTCAAAGCTCTCAATTTATTGTAGAGAGGCAAACTAATATTTCTGAGCTCATCGAGAGCTGTCTGCAGAACTATAACATCGTAGAATGCGGATCGATGCTCTAACAAATCCATCTGTTGATACAGTCAGTAAATATCTATTGCATACAGCACGCTTAACTTACAGCTTTCACATAAATATTTGTGTCTGGAACTAAGTAGTGCGGTCCCCATGGAGCGACCGA
Organism: Myxozyma monticola; assembly: GCA_030568405.1. Lineage (NCBI taxonomy): Eukaryota > Fungi > Ascomycota > Lipomycetes > Lipomycetales > Lipomycetaceae > Myxozyma > Myxozyma monticola. The sequence goes on from JAJLTV010000021.1 coordinate 98,491, forward strand.
AGGCGGATCACTGGACAATACAAATGGTCGCGCTGTGCAACAGTTAGTGTCGACGCTAAATATGCACTCTAAAATAAATACATACGAACGCCGGAAGAATCTTTTGGAGGATTCAGAGCACACGTCGGACATAGTTGAGACGAGCATGGAATATCCGTCCGCAGGTAGTGTTCTTCAACAACTTTCGTCGCCTTTCCTTTACGTGAACGAATGTACACTTTCTGCGACAACGAGAGCAGAGATCCCTCGCTATACTGTCTCTTAACAGCCGCCATTTTGAATCCGGTGCACGTTACGCAGTATGTAGATGTATAAAACTTGTCTGATCAACGCAAAGAATCCGGTCATCGATCCGGTCATCAACTTCAATTTTTATTTTTCGCTGAATATCACGTGACTTACCAGGTTTGAACTTTGTTTCTTTGGTCCCAGCTGGTACCTAATTTAACGCGGGCGTTCTATTCGGATTTCTGGATACTTCACTATTTATCCGACATCTTTTAAATAGCCAGGTGTGAGTGTCTGTATATTGACTATAGTGCGAGAAGGTGCAAGAATTGATAGAGAGACACGATATTTTTGGAGGCGGAGATTTGGGTTTCTTTTACATTGTGATATTTGAATCACTTGCTAATCGCGTGCGCGAAGATGCGAAGACCCGGTCAAGACAGCGAATTTACATCGATGAGCACGACCATTGTTTCGCGACCGCACTTCAGTGAAAATAAAGACGGCGGTGTGACAAATAAAGGGCTGTCAGGATCCGGATCTCCATTGCACTCACGGAAACTGCAAGTGCCAGACTCACTTCACAGCACGCAATTAGCCCGGCTTCCTTCGTCGAGCTCTGGCAGTGACGCTGGGTCGGGTATGAAGCTAAACGGTCAGAATATGGCATACGGAAGCTCTGAGAAGAGTAACGGGTACACAAATGGTTCCGGGCCGAAATCATTCCTGGAAGCGAGCGTGGATCGGAGTCTTAATCCGCAAGCATCCGGTTGCATGCACGTGAAGCAACTGCTGGCCTCGCCTTCCCGGGATATGGGTATTAAGAGCTACAGCCAGGCGGTTCGAGTGGCATTGGATTTAAAGGATAAGGATAACGACGTCAGTTTTGGCTTTTTCCGGTAGCAACGAGGTTTAGCTAACTCCGTCACAGATCACGGCTTTCCAGCTTCGGCGTTGCCGCAACTGTAGCGAGATGTTGACTACCACGTTCATGTGCTTACAGTGCGCTTTTGTCGGTTGCCGAAAGTCGAAGCATTCTGAGGCGCATTACTATGACACAGGCCATATTTTCGGTATGTATCCCAAATTTGGTTTGGCTTTGGAAGCTCTACTGACCGACGTGTAGGTATTGATTCACGGACGGGTTACCTGTACTGTTTCATCTGTAAAGACTATGTTTTCAATTATGCGATGGAGAAAGCCTACTATGAAGCTGCAGACAGTTCTCAGGCTAAGAGTAAGTCTACCTTGCAAAATCGATGGTTACGCAGTGCTAAGAAGACCCGCAGAGCTTAGAAAGAGAGATGCAACAGCGCTGTCAAACGAGGACTCCAATCTGTTAGAGAAGAGAGCACGTACACCCCCTTGTAGGGCTCAATCAGGTCTGCGCGGCTTTCAGAACATGGGTGCCACCTGCTTCATGTCGGTTGTCCTACAGAGCTTAATCCACAATCCGATCGTGCGAAACGACTTTTTGAGCGGAGGTCATAGCAGCCGTACTTGCGACCATGAGAATTGTCTTGGGTGCTGCATGGACGAAATATTCACGGAAGTAAGCAACCTTTGAAATCAACTTCTGAGCTGCCGCCTAACAAGTAACAGTTCTTTTCGTCACCTGTCACCACCGGCTATGGTCCGGCACAATTACTAACAACGGCATGGAAAACGCAGCGCTCATTAGCCGGATATTCAGAACAAGATGCTCACGAGTTCTTGCAATTCATGCTGGACCAGCTTCACGCGACGTCGGATTCAATGTCGATGGCTGCCGAATTCTGCAATTGCATCGTCCACCGTACATTCTGCGGCCAATTACAGAGTGATATCATTTGCCCAAATTGCAATAACATCACTGTTACCGTCGACCCTTTGATGGATTTGAGTTTGGAATTGAGGGACCGTAAGGCAGCAAACTCTTCTGCTATTTTGAGTCTGCAACAGTGCCTTGAAAAGTAAGACGTCCAGCACATGGATCTAGAAGAGCCTGGTGATGCTAATCATTTTAGATTCACGAGCAAGGAAAAACTTGAGACCGAATACAACTGCTCGTTCTGTTCAACAAGACAGGAAGTTACTAAACAGCTAAAGATCAAAAAGTTGCCTCTTGTATTATCTATTCAGCTCAAGGTATGAAGCATTTCAGCAGAGAAATTTGACTTGAGGTGTCGTATTAATTGCAATTATTATAGCGATTTGAGCATTCTCTGAAGTCAAACAAGATTGATGATCATGTCCCATTTCCCATGGTACTGGATATGACTCCTTACACGACTCGCAAGAATCCAAAGAAGAGATACGTTTATGAACTGTTTGGCGTTGTATGCCATCAGGGAAAAATCAATACAGGGCACTATACTTGCTCTATGAAGAATCGTGAAGGATTAGTATGTTGACTCTTTTTTCTATTCTGCGCAAAGTGATTTTCTGACAAATATCCAAGTGGTTTAACTTTGATGATGCCATGGTTACGTTATCCAGCGAGTCGCAGGTTCTAGCATCCCGAGCGTAAGTATTAATGTTACCATTTGGGCCACTGTTTCAGCAATCGTACTAATGTGGACTTTATCCTTAAGATATCTCTTGTTTTACATCATCAAGGACCTACCATGATATTGTTTTGGCGTTTGGCATTGGATTTCAGTTTTACACCGCCGTTAGGGAGTCATTTGTGTTGGCTTTGCATGCTTTGAGCGCGTATGGGAAATGATGATAGTTGTTAGGAAGGGCATATTGGTATCAGCTATCTGCATGGGTTATGAAATTTATGTAGACCTTGTGTACACCGCGTCATGGTGTCTTGAGAAAAAAATTATGAGTCAAGTTAAGTGTGAATACAACTCGAGCTGTTGTAGTATTCTGTCGCGGCATTTTGGAAGGTGGTGAAATTCAAGGAATCAACATATATAATTATTACCGTTCACTTCAAAATCTTGAGAGCGGACAGGCTTATTTATTGCATAGCATACTCCATCCAAAGTCTACACTCTACTCGAGACTTCCGCACTGCTCCCACTCGCCCTTCACGTTCTCCTTCCAAAGCGTAATCTTGTTATCACCACTGCTAACTGCAAGCACGTTTCCGGATAGCGACCAGCTAACTCGCCAAACCGTATCAGGGAACTTGTCAAGCTTCAGCAAGTGCTTCTTCCATGGCGCGTCTTGCTGCTCTTGAGTCCATATAACGACTGTGCAATCTTCAGACGCGCTGGCCAAGTACGATTTCGGAAGCACTGACGGCGCCCAAGCTAAGTCCCGAATCCAGTCCGAATGTCCCTCCAAAACAGCTTCTTCCTCGTAACTGTTCGCGGCAGCATCGTAGTGCCAAACTTTCACGAGTCCATCAGATCCACCAGAAACAAATCTCCGCTTACCAGCGGTGTTAAGTGCCCACGCGGCCGTGTATACAGCACCAGAATGCGCCGGAACGGTAACCGCGCTCGTGTTACCGTCATCACTGAATTCAACCACAGACACGCTTCCGTCGGAAGATCCGCAAACAAGCACAGCTCCCATCTCTGGCGGAGACCATTGCACGCTGTTGACTGATTCCGTATGCGTTGAGTGTTGCGCAATGTTGGTCCATGTCTTGTCGTCTTCTCGCCAAATAAGGACCTTGCCATCAAACGAGCATGAAGCAAGAATTGAACCAAACTTGGGGTGCGCCCAGCTTACTTGCCACACAGGTCCTTCGTGACTGTCTCAGAATTAGAACCTGGCCCAATCCTTACTCATTACTGAGATGAAACCACAATGAAATAAATACCCATGAAGTGTCTCTAATAACTTATAATTTTCTCCATCGATTTCAAAAATCTTTACAGTTTTGTCGGACGAACAAGTCGCTAGACGCTTGCCATAGTAATCGAGAACGGCATCGTGCTGAGCCTGTTAATTCACTATCCCCTATCAACCAAGATCAAAACGTCATTACTTACAATCACGTCGTTGTGCAAACTTCCAATGTTGCTCTATTAAACACGCCATCGTCAGCATTAATCCAATCAATACGACTATTCCTCAATGTTCGTAGGAACCACCGCTAGAATTAAGTGTCCAGCGTTGATGAACTCAATTGAAGGGGTAAACATACCATGATGATCCACAACGAAAGCAATAGAAATTAAAAGAAAAGTACGCGCAAAGCTTGAAAGATATTGAATTGTCCTTTAAACTGGATTCCAAATTTAAGATGAATTGCGATCTGCAGCGCAAAGCTCGTTGAGAGTAGACGTGTAATAAATACAGTTCGAAGCCTGGTGTGCGAACCGCGATCGATGCTCATGGGCGTTCTGGTGTATGACAACCTTACACCAATTCACAGCACCACCCACCTTTAAATAGCTCAAATTACAGATCCAAACCATGCATTTCTGTAGACACTTTCTTAATCAAGTAATACTTATGCTATCTATTCATAATTGGCTTGTAAAAGTAAGAATTTTTTGGCAAAAGCCGGGTAAATATTGTACTTTATATATACTCTTAACGCAAGAAACGTCAAGCTTCCAGAAAGTAACACTGTTCCTTGTGGCCCAATGGCAAGGCGTCCGCCTACGATTTCACTTGTGAAGGATTAGCGGGAGACTCCAGGTTCGACCCCTGGCAAGGAAGCTTCTTTTTTTTTTGCTATTTTATTCTGTTTGGATAAATTTAGAGATAATATTATGTCTACTTACTCGGTCGGAACTTAGACTGTCTTGGATCATAGTTCTCAATTGGTTGAGGTGGGTATACATTTTAACTTGTTTATCGATTTCCGGAATGGGAAGTACATAGAGCAGAATAGCCCCTCGAAATTTAGATTGAGAAGCATAATATGACGATCAACTAATATCAATGCTTTACGCAACATTATTAAGATCAATATAGTGTAATATGGTAGCTCAGTATAATACAAGACTTAAACACAATCGTATATATGCGCGCCCAGCAGTCATAGATCCCCACCCAAAATCTTTCCATAAGAAAACACCCACAAACCAGGTAATAGTAGTTAGTATACAAAGGCGTAAGATAACGCTGCAAACAAAGATAAAACACAAAAAAACAAAAACACCCACATCCAGCTTTTGTACACCACCAAAAGAATAAGACATAACTAAATTTGACATGCAGCTGTAAATCATACAGTGATCACGAGCGGCTCGTGATCACCTCAAGAGCGACGTTAACACTCGTTCCCGCGATCCACAGTCCAACGCTGGCAAAACCAATCGCCCGAGTCATGCGCCATTTGCTGAGCGGGACACAAGTTAGAAACAGAAGGAGGTTGAGGAAGAGAGTTGCAGCAGAGATGATTAGGGAAGGTGCAATCTCAATTTCGTATGCGTCGCCATCAGTGTAATCGGAACCGCTGGGCAATATGATCAAGCCAGAGACACCGATTCCAATCAAAATGTTGAGCATTGGACTGCCAAAGCAAGCGGAAATTGCCATCATTGGAAAGCCCATTTTCGCGATTGTGATATTAGAGACATAGTCGCCTAGTGAGTTTCCCTAAATACAGTCAGTAACAGATCTACAAATCACTAGACTAAGACTTACCAATGCAAATACAGTCAGCCCAAGAATAGCGTCACTGACACCAAAAATAACCCCGAAAGCCTTCAGTAAGCCCACTGCTTCCACGGCAATAGCCGAGATCCATGATATACTGGTCAAGAAACCAAGAAAGCAAAGAATAGGCAATAGTTTCAGTGGCTGCTCACTAGCATCAGTGAAATGCATGACCCCCAGCAGAAGTATAAGACTGAGGAGCATTACATAGAGTGTGTGAGTCAGCAGATCTGGGTCATCGTACATGTTCATGTAGTAGAGACCAAGCGGAGACACTAAGCATTGCAAGCATAATAGCCATTTATTCCAGCCTCTGTACTGAGTCTCAGTATTGTCTTGCTGATCTTCAGTATCGTCACGGTGTTCATGAGAATCCTGGCCATGAGATGCCGGGATCGTATCAGAAAGTATGTCAATGTGCACCTCCGGAACGGGTAGTAAGTCTGGTGTGTCTGACTCGATGTGCTCGGTCTCAATAACAGGTATGGTCACTGTAAGCAAGAAGACACTAGGAACGGCCAGTATACTGATGATTTTGTTCGTCAGCGTCTTCTCATGCAGTCGATCAATTGTTGGAAAGAGCAATTTCGAAACCTCAAAAGGCCGAGGTAAACAGCAGAGCGGCCATGGCGCAACATAGCTATTAGATGACACAGTTGAGCCAACGTCCGACGAGTCTGAAATTTCGGACGAGTCATGACTGACCGATCGGCTCGGTGACGGCACTTCTAAGAATTGCTGACCCTGTGTAAGCGGAGACAACAACGCCTGAGCCTCACGTGTACGGCTCTCAGTGCCTTCCAGATCAATCAAATCGTCGCGGTGTATGCGGCTGGCACCAACAGGGACAGGCAGCTCGTCCCGGCTAGCGTGAATTGCGGATGCAGGCGTAAATGCTGAAGAAGGCTGAAAAGCCAGAAATCTGTCATAGGGCGATGGCGACCGTGATATGCGGCTCAAGGCACTGCTGTTTCTACCATGGCCCCTGCGACCTAGCCGCGGCGATGAGGGAGTCGCAAGAGAACTAGCCGAGGCTACGGTAGAATCAGACCGTTGTCTGCCGCCAGTGACAACTGAAAGAGGAGGACGAGAGGATGGTGAAGGATTCGAGCGGCGGGAATCGTGAGGCGCTGAGATTCTTGAGATAGGCTCGGGAATGACTGCGAGAGACATGGCATCGATAGTGCTCGATGGCGGGGAGAATACTGGCGACCGAAGTGATCCAAGATTTGGAGATCTGACGGAGCTATGGCCATGTTGAGAGTGCCGCTGTCGAGCGCTGTCGCTGTAGTACGCCAGATCAGATTCAGCAACCGAGTGAGCTCTGTATTTGTGTGTATGGGTGTTTTCTTGATACGTCGATGATGGAGCGCGGCTGCCACCATCAGGCCCAATATAACGCGTGTAATGAGTAGCGGATGAGCCAGTGTGTCTGTGGCGTCCTGAGTGTGGTCGCTTGCGGTCGGCAAAATTGGCCGGAACGCCCTGGCTTACCGAGCGTTTGTGCCGCAGATGACGCGACACAGCATTCTCGTCCATAGGGAGGTTGTGAGCCGTTCTCCCGCGCTCCATAGCTGACTGAAGCTCAAGTGCGCTAATCAGTGACGGTCGAATCGGTGTAGATGCCATCGCGATGGGAGAGTCGCTCTGCCCATAACTGCCGCTTATAGTGTCAATATAACGCCCATCAGAGGCGCGCATAGCGTAGCGGTCGATAGCACGTTCAACTTCAATGCTCGTTGTGGCATGCAAGCGCCGCTCGTGTGCGTCCAATAGAGGCGCCGACTCGATATCGTCACCAGCCAGTCCGCCGCTATTCACAACATCGGAGTAGTATGACGGGGCACCGCCATCAGAGATAGACGACGTGGTAGACGTTCGATGAGCAGACAACGGAGCACCGGTAGCGCCGAGCGCAGCTGTCTGGCGAGAGATCCACCAATGCCAAGACACGACGAAGCACACATAGGCGAGATAGAAAGAAACCATGGCAACACACTCCCACAGCGCAATGCGACCGTCTTCCAGACAATACATGGCAAAGGCAATAGCAACCGAAAAGAAAACAAGATCGCGCATGAAAGAAGCCCAGTCGACAGTGAATGGGCAAATAATGGCCATTGAGCCCGCGACGACAGATGTAATGAAGGACGCGGCGCCGATAAGTTCGCCAACTGCGAGCGAGCCACTTCCGGCTTTCATGGCAGCGTACGTGCTAAACACGTCCGGTGACCCATTTCCAAGAGCAAGAAGAGTGACTCCGGCAAGACTTTCGGAAAGCCCCAAAAGCTCGGAAATGGTACTGAGGTTGGGACAGAGAAAGTCCGAAGCTGTGATGCCGATGGTGGTGAAGACAGTGATAAGCCAGACAACAATGGCGATAACAGCAAAAAAGCGCAGGTCAGGTGCCGAACAGTAGTAAAACTCGAGATAGTTGAAAAGACCGACCGAGTCGTCTCCGCAATGCGAGCGCACGAAGGCGCACTGGTCGCGCGCATGACGAACGTCCAGACACTGCGTCTGGTTAACACCCGAGTAATAAACACTATCAAACCATCAAGCAAAAAAGCTCACCTCTAGGCCGTCCTCGTCGCTGGCAGCAGAGAAGGCAAAGATCTCGCGGGGAGTTTTGGCCAAGACAGCGAAGGACGAGTTAGCATACGCGCTGGCAAGCGCGGTCTTTGTGTAGAAGACGCCCGCGACAAGCACTGTGGCCGCAATTGCGCGCAGCAGCGTGTCGCGGACGGAGGAGGGCTTTGTCATCGGGATTCGCGCTGGCGACTAGGACGCAGAGCAGCGAAAGAGCGGCGATGAGGAAAGCTGGACGCGAGCAGGCGGAGCGCGCGACGCGACTGACGTCGGCTGGGAGTGGGTAACAAAACCACTGCTCCGGCTCACGCTTGGATCACAATATAAAGCCCACGTTGTGATCGACCCGCAGATCATCAAACCGCACGTGCCGCCGTCTGACGTGTTTCGGTTCGCCTGAGTTCCCGGAATCGCGGGTCTGGTTCCCGTATTTCGCAGCCAGCAGCCCTGCCCAGCCCGTGTATGCACCGAGACGCTCTGCTTTGCAGCTCTCTTCCCGCGCGATCGCCTGTCTTACTCCGGCCCGTCTTATCTCGCTATCGTGCCGCCGCTGCTGCGGCGCTCGGTCGCGTGCACCGGCCTTCATGCCAGCGTGCCCCGATCGGGCTTTCAAGTCCTGCCGCGATCACGTTGTCCCGGCAACGCCCAGACGTCTAGAGCGCCGCAGCAACAACACATCTGTAAGCAGTGGTTTGCACCTTCTTTCACAATTTATCTAATTTAAAATTTGTGAGCGTTTGAATCTGCAAGCCAAGTTAATCCAAGTGACAAGCCGTTCAGGCAGTCGCCGACCGCCGTGTCAACGAAAACAACCTTCTTAAATGGCAACTCCCAGGCGCGATGGGCCGAACATCAATATCATCAACTTGCTCAATGCTTTATGCTTATGTTTTCCTATATTTGAGCGCTGGCCCGTGACCGACTAGAGGTAGAGTCTACTGCGGCCAGAGACTCGGGTTAAAACTTGTCCTAGAGTGGTCGCCCGCAGATGAGTACAACCGCCTTCGCCTCTCAGGACTCAGGCAATCTGCCAGGAGCCAGCTAGCAGATCAGCACCATAGTCCGTACTCCGAAGTAGCAATAACAGTTAAACAAGCCAGTACTAGTATAAGGCGAATAGACGGCAGATCCAGTTTTATCTCTTTGAATCATTTCTCAAAAGCTCTTGCGGAGAAGCACGTGATATGTGTTTAGATCCCGGGTTGCCCTGCCAACGCCGAGCTCAGTCGCTGTGTCAACAAATCGCGCCGCACACAACCGTCCTCGCCGCATCGCGTCAACACAATTTACTTCCTTCACGACTTTGCACTCTCATCCAGCAACCTCAACTGCCAGCGTCTGGGAGGGTAGTAATCGGCCGAAGTTTGAGCGATCTGAATTTTGTCAAGCTTTATCTCAGTCATGCCGCGCCAGTCTCTCCGCCCTACCGACACACCTCCGGCCGGGCCCGTCCCAGACCGTCGGCCGCGAAAAGCGGTGAACGCTCGCGGACAATTATCTCCTACAAAGCGCTTATCTACAGGTTCCGGGACACCTGCAGCTCTTAACGATGACTATTCTGAAAAGCTTCAGCGCAACAGCTCTCGTCGTACCGCGCTTAATGAAATCAACCGCAACTTGGTCGCGGCGGCTACGCCGTCACGGAGACCTCTCGATGATGGGTCAGCCGAAAATACACCGCGTGCACCGCTTCTATCAAATTTTGAAGAATGGATGAAGCTTGCTACTGATAATGTATGTCAAAAACAGAGCTGACATCATGGCGTCGCGAGTTAGTAAGCTAACACTGCATAGAAAATCAACGCTACCAACAGCTGGAACTTTGCTCTTATCGACTACTTTCACGACATGTCTCTTTTGAAAGAAGGCGATGGAATCAATTTTCAAAAGGCGTCATGCACTCTTGACGGTTGTGTCAAAATTTATACGTCACGTATAGACTCAGTCGCCACGGAAACCGGAAAGCTACTTAGCGGACTCACTGAAAACAACTCGAAGAAACAAACGCGAGCCGGAAATGATGGTTCCGGTGCTGAAGATAATGCTGACGACGACGATGACGATGAAGGCACCAGTAAGAAGCCAAGGCGCCGCGTGCGATCAGAAAATACTTTGGCGAAGGATTTTAGCGCGATTCAGCTGAAGAAGTTAGATCTAGAGTTCTCTGTCGATCCGCTTTTCAAGAAAGCATCGGCTGATTTTGACGAGGGTGGTGCGAAGGGAATGCTGCTAAACAATCTTGCCATTGATAGTACCGGACGCGTCGTGTTTGATACTAGTGTGGATGCCAAAATAGCCGAAGTAGACGAGTCAAACGCTGACGTCGGCCCTATCAAAGAGTTGGATTTGGATGTGCTTCGAGGTGAGTTTCACTAATAATCTGTTTTGGGCTTGGTCTAACGCAGTCTAGATCATTATTTTGCAGACATTATCAACGACCTTGATTCAAGGTATATCAGTCCGTCTCTTAAAGATTTCGAGTTTCCGGCAGACGCCAATGCTGTTCCGATCGACTTGCCATTTCTTAGGACATTTGACGATGAAATCGACGACGACGACGATGATGACGATGCTCAAGAGTCACATGCTGCTCTTGACTACCAAGAGGAAAGTCGCTACATAGACAATCCATTAGAAGATTACGATCCTGGGCCAGAAGGTGGTAACATCGAAGCCGAAGAATTCGGCAATGGAGGAGATATCTGGCTAGCAAATGTCAGAGTGGGTTCCGAAGCTCCGGAGGAAATGTACGAAGGCGAGGAGATTGGAGAAGATGGTCAACAACACGAATCGTATGTGCTGCAATTTGCGAATAGAGCGCAGCAAGCAAATAATGCCAACGTTGAGGGTGACATCTTTGCATACTTTGACGAATCCATAAAGAAGAACTGGGCAGGAACACAGCACTGGAAAATTCAACGAGTCAAGAAAGATGCTCAGGATGCGCGAAAGCCGGCGCAGCCGCGGCAGACGAAGAAAAAAGAAGAACTTGTTATTGACTTCCTTGGCGACGACGAAGAGGTGGATGAGGAAGTACTGTTTGAACAAGGGAACCCTAGCAGCATGTCACTACCAAAATCTCAATGGCGTTCTGCTACAAGGAATTTGCTGCCTGATGATATCAATTTCAACTCAAAAAAGCTTTTACGTCTATTTTTGAAGCCAATGGTGCGTCTTAATTTGCTCAAACCTGGGGATAAACGAACTCGCAATGGCAACAGACTTGTTCTTCAACGCCCTGAGGTTTCAGGACTATCTAAAGAGCTTGAAGACTACGAACGACGCCGGCAGCTTGATATTGACAATGAAGATGTTGGCGGCGGCTATTATGATGACGACGACGACGACGAAGACCATGGAGCAAGACCGACATATGACGCTAATTTCTTTGACGACAATACTGCATTTGCTGGTCCTGCTGGTCTGCATGACGACGATGAGGGATCGTTTGTGGATGCAGCAGAGAGTCTAGATATTTCCCCAATTGCTGACGCGACTTTGGGACCAGATGGTGCTTCAGCACCTGCAGCTGTCGGAGACGCTACCTTCGGACCTGCTGGTGGTGTAGGAAATCTGACCGCCATTATTCGCGAAGAGGAAGCTCAAGATGAATTTGAGTTTGGCAGTCAATTAGTCTTGAACAGCAGCAGTCGTCGATTTAAAACCGATTATGTGAATTATGCTCGTGTCGCCAAGAAGGTAGATGTGAAGCGTCTGAAGGATAACATGTGGTCGCGGCTTGACTATGAACGATTCACTGAGCCGAATGTACGAACATCTTTGGCCGCGAAGGATCGCGAAAGCATTGCCCTGACAGCCACCGCTGATGCTCCTGACGACACTAAGATGAAATTCTCAGATATCGTCGGCGATTTGAACTCCTTGTATCCTCGAAAGGCTATGGCAGATATCTCCACCAGTTTTTGTTTTATTTGTTTATTGCATCTTGCCAACGAAAAGGGGCTTGAAATTGAGAATAATGGCGACTTTACCGATTTGTCAATTCGGAAAGATGTAACGGCTGTAATTGATGAGTATTAGTAGCTTGCGATTGTATTTGTGTATGAGCTATACGTGGAGCATCTTGGGTGTATTTTTATATCGGATAGTTATATAATTGAGAGCGAGTAAACTGAGGTATGTTGCACGTCTTTGATGAAACCCCGTAAGGAAAAATATAATCTTGACGAGTATTTTAAGAGGCCTCCATGGCAGCTTAGCCCAAACTGGATTCTACGATGTAAAATCGAGATAAAATGATATATCAACAGTATATAATAGTACATGCAATGTGCTTAAAAACATATCCTCTTGTGCACCACTCACTTTGCCGTAGACCATATCGGCGGTGCTAAAGACTTAACCAGCCAACAAACTGCAAAATAAAATCAGCAAAACTGCTGTAGTTTTATACAAAGAATCCATGCAAAGTCAACTATAATTTTCCCAAAACTAATATACAAAGATGGCGATGGCGGCGGCGATTAGCTGAGAGAACCGCATATGAGGGAGGCGTGGGGAAGACTACTCGATCTGAAATTCGCCTCAGTAAATATCCGAGTCTGCTATCCGTTTTAATTCCCATTCCTTGACAAACTCCTTTTTCAGCTCTTCAAGTTGGCTGATAATGACCATGATAACATCTCGTAGAACTACCTTCGGCGGGTGGTCCTCGTCTGTCTGTAGGCGCAACACGAAGTTGGCGAATAGCGGATGCTCGATCTTGTACGCGGCAAACAAAACACGCGGATCCTGAAGTAATGTCGCTCGAAGAAGATTGCCAAGTGTGTGGTCTTCGCGCTCGAATTTGATATTGATCGTATTTGGTATGCGCGAGTCTGGCGTAATGTTGAGTCTTTGGAAAAAGATGTCAGTACAGCTGCTGTGAATGGCCCTGCCACCACAAAGACTTACTTCTTCACGCCATCGGGCAGCAGAAAGAGCTCAAATCTGTCTGGCTGATTCATGGCGGGTGGATCAGACGGGATCAGAGGGACCGCGGATTGCAGGCATTAGATCGAACGAGTTGGTGCGAAGTGTGGTATGAACTTCCTACTCTAGATCACAGATCACAAAGTGATTAAATATATGTTTGTGAGTCAAATATCATGTGACAGTTACGTCAGGGGTTTTGTGTTGATCAGCCTTGCATGTGATCTTCAAAAATAGAGTTCAACCCTGCTGGATACTCTCGACGACTCCTTGTAGATAAACTGCTCGTGTGCCCTTTCTCCCGTCTTAACATATCCTTGCGTCCGGCTCCACACAATCCTTTCCACGAGCCCACGTTACCTTATTTGCTGCATACATATCATCTATCAATTTTTTAGTACAATGACCGTTTCTCAAAGCTTTCCCGAACACATAATACCGCTGCAGGACGCTGAAGCGCAGCTGTTAGCGACATACGAGCTACTACGCGACATTTTCCCTACCTGGAGTATCGACAATGTCAAGGTCACGTCAGTGACGGGCGGAATTACAAACTGTGTATGTACTTCATGCTGTTTCTGAAAGTCGAGGAGTAGTGTGACTATTGTGGACGTTGCTGACGGTCCGTAGCTTTTAAAATGCGTGCACATGCCTGGTACCCACCAGGAATTCACAGTTCTTGTACGAGCGTATGGACGAGGTACTGGAACGCTAATCGATCGGGATAGTAAGTGATGTGCTATGATATGACTATGCAACGCTGACTGGAGATTGTAGGAGAGTATTGCACACATGTTCAGCTAAATTCTCACGGTTTAGCACCGCCACTCTACGCTCGCTTCAAAAATGGCCTCGTGTATGGATTTATTGCGGGGCGCTCGGTCGATTATACAGAACTCAGTAACCCGTTATTAATGAAGGGTATTTCACGAATGCTTGCTCAGTGGCATACTGTTTTGGAACCAGCGGCCATCAAGACCTTACTAGCGGATCAACACATGTACGGCAAGAACTCACAAGAGCTGATTGATGACATATGGCAACTATGCGCCAAGTGGATCAAGTTATTACCTACGGATACTCAAAAGCAGATTGATAACAAGGAACTGTTGGTTCGGGAATTGAGCTGGGTTCAGAATGAAATTCAAAACTACGGAGGTCCGACTGTTATCGCACATTGCGATTTGTTGAGCGGCAATATCATTGTTCCGGAGTCTTGGTCTGCTGAAACAACCACTTCGCCAAATCCGCCGCCAGTTACGTTCATCGATTATGAGTATGCTCTGCCGACACCGCGGGCATTCGATCTTGCGAACCATTTTATGGAATGGCAAGGTTTCGATTGCGATGCGTCACGGATTCCGGAAATCGGGAGTCCCGTTATGCGACTATGGGCGCGCGATTATTTGGAGGGTGTTAAGTTCTATAGCAGAGAGCTGGCTCGGGCAAACGGGAATGCCGAGAGCAAAGCCAAAGCTGCGGTCTCTGAGAACGAGGTAGATGGGCTTATTGCTGAAGTGGATTCTTGGTGGGGTATGCCGGGATTTTATTGGTACGTATATGATGGGGTTTGAAGTCTTCTGTGACGTATTTCTAACGTGTTTAGGGGAATCTGGGCGACCATACAGGCCGTGATTTCCACCATCGATTTTGATTATTCGACATATGCTGAGAATCGACTTTCGGAATACTGGTCCTGGAAGCAGAGATACTTGCAGAAGAAAAAGACCTGCTCTGCCAGCAATTTATAAGTTGCTGAGGACAGCGCGAGTACTTATTTTGCATCAAGAGCGTGGCATTATTAGTTGCTTGTTGTATGTAGTGGGGGAGTGGTGTTTGGATTTGAATTGGGCTTCGTGATGCATTCGGGCTCGAGTCAAAAGCATTGAACAAAACATAACTTATGGGAAAATGTATTTGGTGTTATTTGTGTTTATTGCTTGCATTTGTGGGAATTGTTGCGTTTGAGCATACTTACTTGAGGGGTTGAAGAGAGTATCGGTCAATAAACTGTATTATATCTACCTTTTAAAACATAAGCTGCATTCATGTGCTACTCATTATACTTTAATCATTAAAAGCTAACTAACTATAACTAACTAAAGGAAACCCAGTGTAATCCTTCTAAAAAATGTAAATTCACTTATAACCCCCAATTCCTGAACTCCCTTTAACTCTTAAACCTTCTAGTTCAATTCGATGCGTTAGATATAAACCCGCTTTATCCGACCGTCAATCTCCGGCGCGATAGCATGATCTGCATGACGAGCCTGATCGTTCGTACCACCTTTCCGCCACACGTCGAGAACTTCCTGCTCTATTTCCATGTCGAGCTCATGTAGCTGATCTATATTCGCATGCCCCTTCTTGAAATGTCTCCGTGGCTTGTGATGTAATGATCTAGTTGAATGCGAATTGCCGTGTAGCCGGCGATGTTCACCAAAGAGACCTCTTAACTTCTTGGCCCATTTCGATGATCCATGCTGGTCATCGCTGTCCGAACTTTCATTGCTCTCTGCGTTTTCTCCATCGGATTCGAATTCTCCAGATTTGGAAGTAGTATCACGCCATTTGCTAATCAGCTTCATAGACATGAACCACATTCTCATAATTTGAAGGGGAAGCAAGCCTTGCTCTTCGTCTACCAATTGCAGCTCTTTCGGAACCATAAGTGACTTGAAACCATCATAACCGCTTGCCATGTATCCCAACGTTGCACAAGAGTATACGCGCTTGAGATCCAAAGGCGTATTATTTACTTCCACAGACTGAATTCTAGGTGATGATTCCGTACAAAATGTATAACGAATGCCGGAGACCTGTAAAAAGCGACCTTCAAGTGCTGGAAGCTTGGATACGCCATTCTCTAGAGCATCCAAAATCTGCTGACCGGTCACAGAAATTACCACACATGGATCCTCAAACGGGAACGTTAAAACAATGTCTTTCATTCGGAGCGGACCAGGAGGATACATTGTGTCAGATCGCAAAGTACCACCGGCAACTAGTGCGACATCTGCGTCGTACCATAGCCGAAGTACATCCGCCACGAAATTTGCGATATTACTCTCCTGTGATCGGACTGTCTCAAATGTGGCATCGAGTTCAACCTCGGTGTATCCCACAGTTTGGTCAAGCTTGCGGTTAAGATCGCCTGAAATAGCCTCCACAACTTCCGTTGTGCGCGGATCTTCGACCACATCAATAGTTAGATCTCGTCTCTTGATGTTCCAAGTCCAACGATTCGTGTTGAGATCTTTAAATCCTTCAATGTAGCTCAGTTGTCTGAAGTCAGTTCCACTTCGTAGAATATCTGTGCCGTTCACTCTCATGTGGTGATAGATGTGATCATGACCGCCAAGTATAATGTCAAGCGTTCCCGGAGGAATCTCTCGTGCAAGGCGCTCGTCATTAGGCTCACGCATGTGCGTGAGCGCTACAACCAGATCACAATTCTTCTCTCGCCGTAGAGTATTACTGAGATTCACAGCAGCTTCTGAAAACGGAATGAACTCGAGGTCATCCGGCAGATTCGAGATCGTGTCTAACCACTCCCTGTCTCCTCGTTAGCTACGACAGACCAAAACCTTCATCTCCTCAAAAATGCTTACTTCTCAACAAGTCCTATAAATCCGACCTTAACTCCCGAAAATTCCTTGATATAATATTCATCGCCCTTGGCAAGCGGCTTGTGATCCGATTTCACATTCGAGATCAGCCACGGAAAGTCGCACTGTTGCTTAAGCACAATGTGCTGATCTACTCCGAAATCAAAATCTAAAAGACGTAATTAGTACTAGACACGGCCTTCTGTAATTCATATACTCGTCACATACCATGATTTCCATAAACAGCGACGTCAACACCGATGTGGTCGCTCCCGAGAATGCCGACCATGTGGGTACCTTTGGTAATGGCCGATTCCAGGGACGGGTTGAACGCATCACCGGAAAAGACAGTGATCAGTTCGGGCTGATCATCATAGGCTTCGCTGCTACGATATTCGTTGACCAGCGTGACAAATCGAGAAGCGCCACCGGGGATGTCTGCCTTGGGGAACTGAACCGCGACGTGATAAACATCGTTGAAGTGTATTAGACGCACGTCCGGAACAGGCTGGATGCTGGGCAGAGCAGCACCAGTTGGTAAAGATGATATTGATGTGTTTTCCATATTAACTAGACTCCGGTGGAAGATGGAGGGCGGGAAGGTTATCTATATAACCACACCGGTGTGCGCCCGACGCGCCTGACGCGACGAACCCAAACATGAACTCGAGACTCGCACACGTGCCATTTTGGTGGCGCAATTAACTATGACGCATGACTCGGTAGCGCCGCACCATCTCGTCCGCCGTACCTGGGGGCCTCAGGGGCTAGAGCTCGGCGCATGACCTATTTTTCTATTTGCTGTTTCAAAATTGTGGGTTATGTGTACACTGTATTTGAAGCCAATAATAACATGTAACAAATCTAGTCCGCCTCCGTTTCAATCTGTCTGTTAAACAGATATCTGATCTCATCGCGCGTAAGTCGGTTTACGTTAAGCTTGCCCGTCTTGTCGTCCATTACGCCCCTCGCAAGCTCTCGCTTCTGGTCTTGCAGTTTCAATATCCGTTCTTCCACTGTAGCCTCGGCTGTTATTTCAAACACATCGACGTCGCGCGTTTGTCCAATTCGGTGAACACGGTCAATAGCTTGCTCTGAAATCATCGGGTTCCACCAAGGATCTACTAACACCACACGCGAAGCGCACGTCAAGTTCAATCCTAGCGCGCCGCACTTCAATGAGCATAAAAGCACCGTGACTTTGGGATCCTGAGCCAGCAAGTCTAGAGCTTCGACTCTCTTCTGCGGCCGCATCGATCCATCATCTATTGCCAGTTAGCGATCTGGTCTTATCGGATTCATAGTATCCACTTACATCTTGCAAATCGTATGCCAGCCTTCTTAAAAAATGGCTCAATAAGATCGAGCATGGTGGTGAACTGGCTAAAAACAATTGTCTTCCGTGTAGGCACGTCTTCCAGTATCTTCAAAAGATGTACAATCTTAGAGCTCGGTACGCTAGCATGTACACCCTTAGACACGAAACTAGCCAGGCAAAATTCACAATATTCGTCTTTCCGCATAGACTGCTCCTTGGATAGCCTAAAAATATGTTAGCAGTAGAACTCATACTAAAAAAACCAATCGTAACGTACTCAGTCTGGCACACAGCACACTTCTGCAGATTGACAGTCATGCCCCCAAGCAAGTCCGCCAAGTCATCCATATCATCTTTTGCCGCATCAAGTACCTTTGGCTTTTTCTTATTTTGATCCGGAATAACAACCGCATCTGCGCTGTCGGATAATTTTGATGCCACGATTGATGTATGATTGCAGGCCTGCCGCAAACGTAAGAGTAGTAGCAAGACGCTAATGTACTGCTGACCACCTTGGCCCATCAAGTCCTGCATCTTATTTGCCATCTTTCCTTCTAGCGCATCATAGTACACTCTTTCAGCACTTGAAAGCTCGACCGGGGTTCTATGAATATTTCTGGCTGGCAGTTTCATACCACTCTCACCCAGAACTTCCTTTGTACGACGGAGCATAACCGCTGCAAGTACAACCTGCAATCTCTTCATTGATAATTTTCCGCGTCCAGCTGCAGCAGGTCTGCTAATTTTGTCCTTCCAGAATACTGGATCTGAAAGCGGTGGGATCTGCAAAAATCTGAACAACGAGTGCAATTCATCGATGGTGTTTTGAAGCGGAGTTCCTGTCAAAGCCCATCTGTTCATCCCATGCAGAGCATAGCACGCAACTGCGGATTGTGATGATTTATTCTTGATAGTATGCGCTTCGTCCAAAATTATTCTCCACCAATCACGCTTGAACAGAGGACCATGTGAGTTATACTCTGAAGCAACAATTTGATAGGTTGAAATAACAACAGAATAACGAGCTAATTCGGCATCTGACTTTGTACGGGACGGGCCGTGATGTATCAGTACAGACAAACCGGCAGTTTTTGTCTTGATCTCTTGAGCCCATTGATTGATTAATGCAAGAGGAGCAATGACGAGAGTGGTCTTGCAAGCATTTTCTGAGTTGTGAATCTCCTTGTCTTGTGGGTGGCTCAAAATCAAGCCTAGTGACTGGATAGTCTTTCCTAATCCCATCTATAATAAGTTAGCAACCTTTCTTAGCTTGTTAAAGGCAGGGATGGGTGTCGCACATCGTCACACAGGAGGCCGCCTTTGTTAGCAACATCGTTAGCTTCTCTGCCAAGTAGAAACTTCACTCCTTCCACTTGATGTTCGAGAAGAGGTACTTTCAGTCCGGCTATTGTTTTATCTGCATCCGTACTGGCTTCTTTGGATATTTGCTTCCTAGAGGCATCCAAGATATCCTTCAAAGATCCTGTAACATCTGCTCCAGACATGTATCGATAATCTAAAAAAAAAACATAAGTATCAGAAGCGCTTTGAAATCCGAGGCCCACTTACCCTCCGATGTCACTTTGATAGGGATGTCGTAAGTGGATTTCTCTGCTCTGCCTGGTACATACAGCACATCCCCTGGGCGTCCCCCAAGCGAGGAAGACGACGATGAAACACTTGATCCGCTAAAACGAGAGGTAGATGATGACGACGACGAAGTCCCGCCTTGGCCGGAAATCGACATGCTTTCCATTCGCTTAGTGAATGAGGCAAATGGATCTACCGAAAACTTGTTGCCTCCACTTTCCGGTTTCACTGGCCGGCCAGTAGCACCATTCCCCGAAAAGGGCATTCTCTGAGATTTGACATCAATTGGAGGTGCCGTGGGTCGGGAGATAACTGTAGGTTTGTGACTTGGCCGAATCTTTCGCTCGCCGATGATTTGCACATCATCACTCGAGGATTTTGTAGACTTCGAGGGTTTCTGTGAATTGAGGAGAGCACGCGCAGAACCGTTCGACTTGGACTTCCATTCAGCAGCATTAGGTGACATTGGCTCTAGAAGACTGATAAATTCAGTTGAAGCTGAGACCCCGGGAGCATTTGATTTGAGTGTGGATTGCGGTCGATATGGTCCTTCAGTCGTTAAAACCCCACTGCTGCGACTTGCGACTACTATTTCAAGACGTAACACATACCTGTTGGTGCTGGAGGCTTTCGAAGACCAGTACCTGCCAAGGGGTTTCTCAGAGGCGAAGCCTCGCCAAACACAGGTCGCTCATTAGCGACCTTCCGTACCGGGCCCGGTCTGTCTGAGATAGATCCCATTATATCACACAGAGCAATTCAAAGTCGTGTATCAAAGTAATAACACCAGCTAAGTCTAATCTATGTTCTATAGAGCAAAAATGTCAACTCCAGGCGGCAAGAACTGAGGAGAATGGCTATATAATTAGCAGTGGTGACGCGGGTTGATGTTGCACTGCGCTAAATGGATCGCCAACAACAAACAAACCCTAATTAAAATCAGAAGCCATGCGTTGCTATGGCAACCAGGGCGCGCGGCTGACATGCAGAGTGACAACAAAAGGGCGCTGTGCCGCAGCGGCTCCGCTCATCGTGCGGCCCTTTTCCCAACTCCCAACCGTCGCACAAATTGCTCCGCCGCTCTCTCCTTCTCCAAGATCTCTATCGCCACAGCATCGCTTTGCACCCGCTGAACTTCGGACTTGCTTATTGCGTTTTGTGCTAGCTAATCTATTATTGCCTATTGGCTTGCTCTGCTCTGCTTTGCTAGCTTGTTGTTATCGCTTTTACGCATCTCCTGGCGCTGATCGAATCGGATACTTTGTGTGGGAAACATCGCGCTGCACCCCAGCGATCCATCTCCGCAATGTCATCCGAGACTCCGATGTTCCTGGAGCGACCTCAGATGGATGATGCACCACCAGTGGATGTGTTTCGACTCGTTGCCAAGAACGCTCTTAACAGGTCGTCGCCTAGCCAGAGAGTCCAAGTACCAGCCGGGAAGGCTCAAGCGCTCCAAGTATCTCAGCCCTCCGCTCCGGCAGCCTCGGACGATAGGTCTTTGGCTCAGAATTTGTCGAATCGAAAGCAGACGCAAGTTGAGTCCACACCTGGCTCTAAATCTGGACGGTCGCACAATAAGCAATCGAGCTCCCGCATGACGGAAACACCGCCAAACACGGGACCGATGCTGTTGTCCGACGGGATTATCTCTGCCTCTCCCCCGAAGATTGCAAATAATATCTGGAACGACTTTCAGGCAGATTCTCACATGATGGATCTTGACTATTTCTCTTTGGAGAACTCGATTCCGGAGAGGGCGCAGAGCCCGCGCAAACGTCGAGCCTCGGAGCTGCCGAACATGGCTGCCGAAGGTGCCGGGCTGACGACGCCTGATGCGATTTCAACTACGTCTTTTAAGTCTTCGCCGCACAGCGCTTCTGCTGAGACTACTGGGGTCGACACATCTTTTGCGCTACCTAGCCTTATTGAAGATGACGACTCCTTTCGTTCTACCACTCACTCGCATATTGCGAGCGAGCAGTCTAAGCCTGCAGCGGCTACACCTATACGACAGACTGGCGTACTCGGAAGAGGTATTGAGCCTGTGCTACAGAAGATTCCTACCGATCTTTCTCGGTTCAATAGCTCTGTTCTTCTTCCGACAGCTTCTACTAGTCCAGCGCAACGAGTATCGCACTCTCCAGGAATCGCAACTTTAGATGGTCTTTCGAATACCGCATTTGCTCCAAGCTCTGCGGTGGCTGATTCGTACGACCCATTATTACAGGCATTGAACTCACTTCAAATGGACAAGAAGAAGGCTGAGACAGAGCTGAAGTCTACGTCAGACTCGCTTTCTTCGACTAGAGAGCAATTGAAGACGGCCAATAGCTCTTTAGCAGTTTTGAAGGAGCGGTGCGGGAAGCTTTCCCAGACCATGGCTGAGCTTGGTGAAATTCGGGAAAGTCTGCGCGGCGGAATGGACGAATGTACGTCGAAGATTGAACTTTTCAGGCTCGGATTCATGGAGATCAGGGGCGAGATTGGGCTCATCGGTCAACAACTTGGACGACGTCAGGATGCTACCGCAGCAGTTGCGGCAGAACTGCGCTCGCTTGATAAGGAATTGACCAATAGTGCGTATTTCCTACTTTTCTTGTTGCTTTTTAAAATTACTCGTATTGACTAAGTTAGGAATCATGGCCTACAAGCTGCTGCAATCTCAGTTTGATGAGAAATCGGGCTTATTGACGGAGGAACGAAGCAAGGTAGCGGCCCTCGAGGAGAAAATCCAGGATCTTGTGACCAGCAACGCCGCGTCTGTCAAAGAGCAAGAGGACAGACGAATGGAAGTGATTAAGTCGATTGAAGATAAGATCCAGGCTACTTTTGGTGTGATCAACAAGTACGTTGTGCATTCTAGTTTACTTGTATGCTGTTATTAACGTTTTGAAGATTTGAGGGGACTCTAGACGTCAAAACTCAAGCGGTCCTGGATCACCTGGGAAAGGCGGATATCACACAGACGGAGATCAAAGATGCGTAAGTGATTCTATAAGTCTTTGTATTGATGAATTTTGCTGACTCGCGCTAGAATTGTGCAAAGCGGTGGTACACTTACAAATCTAACAGCCGCATCGTCTGAAAGGCAGAGTTTACTGGAGCAGAGTCTACGAGATCTTCAAGCAGAATTGCAGACCGATCTGTCCAAGATTGTGGCACAAAACACCTCATTCAACGAGATCAACGATAGCTTGCGTTTGGAAAACACGCGCCTCGGTGTTGAGATGGCGGCGAAGGAAAAGGACCTACTGCAGCATGTTGCGCGGATGCAAGAGCTACAGAAGCTGTTGGACGTGGCGACACAAGAGAAAGCCGCCATGTGCGATCGAAGTATTGCTGACCAGTGGAAGTCAGAGGTTGAGACTTTGCAAGCAGAGACTAGGACGCTATTGCAAGAAACGGAAAGATTGCAATCTGCTATTGACCTCGAACAGGCTGGAAAGAAAGATATTGAGGTTAGTCTCTTGGGAAATGCTTCAGTGTCGAAGTGAGAGAAACGTACTGATCTGAAAACAGGACATGCTTGCGGAGGCAACAACACAGCTTTTACACCAAAAGGAAAGTGACAACGAATCCGAGGCTAAAACTCGACGAAGTTTTGAAGCTGCGTTGGCTGAGAAGGAGCATCAGGCGACCGAGTTGGCGGCTATGCATGAGTTTGAGCAGAAAAATGCAGTACATGCCTTAACGACTCGGTATGAAAAGCAGCTTGCCGAAATCGAGCGGAGCAAGAGCAAAGATAAGACTGAGTTCTCGAAGGATCTGGTAGTGTATCTATTGCATAAGCTGCAAACAGGATGGTTTCACTGACTTAATACTGTATAGGACACTGAACGTGAGCTTCGCAGAAGAACTGAAGATACCGTACGAGCATTGCAAGACTCGATTCAGCAAATGACGCGACAGCTAGCTTCCAAAAGCGACGAGATTGAGCATTTACGAGCGCAAGTTGCTGAGAAGAGTGAAAGCATCCAGAAATTGCAAGACGGACGGCCGGTCGTTGCGATGCCCGAGATCAGGTTTGTGCCGAAAGCAGCAGCGACGTTGACCACACCTCCTAGCTTTGTGGCAGATCGAGGAGCGACTAGATTGTTTTCTGGGCTGTTTGATGATGATGAGGAAGTTACTACTGCTACAGAGGCACAGCCTATGGCTGCGCTTAGTTCGATATTTGGTGACCTTGTTCCCGTATCCGCGACGCCTCAACCTGAATTAACTACAACAATCGTATCAGCCGACGTCTTGGCAGCAAAAGAGACAGCACAACAGGTACCAGTAGTGAAAGCGAACGTGCGACCAGCTGGAAGCCGCAGGGGAACCAAGCGCAAGGCGACGACAAGTGCAGCAGGTGGTGTGGCTACGAAGAAGACTCGGGTTTGTGCAATTCGTTTTGGTTTTTACATGGACGATTTGATGTACAAGTCATACTAACTCTGCTTCTGTTTCTTTAGGCCGCGCTGAAAGTAGCATAATTTCAATCGAATTTTTTGTGCGATTTCTTTTTTTGCTCTCCCCCTTTTTCTAGCAACTTCAGCTCCGATCTGCGATTTCAATCTTTCAAGCTCACGTCGTATCTTTTTTCAAAATATACCTATTGGCAAGAGGAATAGGGTAATCAATAATAATCATGGGGAACGGTTTATTGTCGCTATTTTGCTCTCACATGTTTAAAGAAATATATTATTTAACTAGTCGACTTTACACGATTTTCTAACTACAGGCTACAGCATGATGAGTACATCATGTTATTCATGTACATGATTTTAATGGCAGCTACGTCGAGGAGCTGCATCCCAGTTACCAGTTTCGATATATCCGCGTATATCCGCGTCGATCGACGCGCCTCAGCATGAGCTGTAAAGGTATCACGGCCCAAAACAAAGGACGGCACGCTACGACGTTTGAATATTATTATATTGTTAAATATGAGTGATATGACGGCCGGAATCCGACTGCGAGTCAAAAGTCAGAACCGTTGACCGTTGCAGATGTGATAAGCTCTTGTCGCGGGCTCTGGATCGACGCGTTCAGTTCGCGTCGCGCGCCAGCGCCACAGTTTAACTTTTAATACGACCAAGCTGCGTAAATGGATAAATGGATCGCAAGCGAGTAGAACAGAGCACGTAGGCTGTCAAATTGTATCTTTGTATGCAATTATAAAGTCTTCCTTTTCTAGACTTCGAAGTCTCTGAATATTCACAAATGGAACAGATCGCATCGTTGTAGTCTCGTCGACCGGTATGCAATTGAGCAACACAATAGTCCTATGTCTAATGACGAATGACGTCAGATCGCCAATTACTATTTACAATAAAGTACTAAGTATATATAGACTGTAGCTAGTTCAATCATGTAGATTAGAGTGCTAAGAGATCAACGTTATTCAAACACGAACTGATTATCTTATCATTATAATCAGACCGATTCGGTTCAAAAGAATCGTAAAGAATAAGATAGTCGGAGAACGTGTTTGCCCGTCCCGATCTCGAGATTTTTAATCACCAATATGTGCAGCTAGATCATTCCATCAACAGCGTTGATCGCTATACCGAGGGTCCGAGGTGAGGTTGCTGCATAGACAGTATCCATTTACAGACGACAATTGAGATCCACGACCATGCGACGGCTTAATAATTGCTGTTCATGATGGATCAGTGGGGGCATGATGAGATATAAAAGACGGGCGCAGCGCCTTCGAAGTTGAAGAAGCATCAGCTCATTCACACACGTCAATCATCAGTTTCATACCGATCTTTCACAAGTCTTAATCGAAACTTCGCAAACAATGTCGTCTCCTAAAGTTCTAGTACGTGCACGTATACTCTTCAAGTCTTGACAATTCGATACTAACCTGTGTCTATAGGTTACCGGCGCCAATGGCTTTATCGGTCTGTGGATCGTAAAGACTATGCTCGAGAAGGTATGTATTCAGTACACAACTGCATAGCTAGTACACACGGTCAGTTACTAACAATCGCAGAACTACAGTGTCCGCGCCGTGGTCCGTGACCACACCAAGGCTGCTCAAGTCAAGGCAGCCTTCCCCGGAGCGTCTCTCGAGACCTTCATCGTTCCCGACATCACTGCCTCCGACGCCTACAAGGAGGCCGTCCAGGGTATGACTTATATCCATCACGCCGCGGCTCCTCTTTTCGAGGGACCCAAGCCAGGTGACACTTCGTACGATCTCGCGGAAGCTATCAAGCCTAGCGTCAGTAGTACCGTCAATATTTTGGCTTCAGCAATCAATGCGCCGTCCGTGAAGAAGGTTATCATGATGAGCTCTATCCTTGGTGCTGCGTCCTTGGGGATGCTGCAGGACCCTTCCCTCACGATCAATGCTGAGTCTTGGCCGACGACGACGTTTGAGGAAGCTGTTGCTTCTGTCGGTTATCACCCACTGATGGCATACGGGTACTCAAAGTACGTTGCCGAAAAGGCCGGCTGGGATTTCTACAAGGAGCACAAATCTGAGATCAACTACTCCCTCACTGCAATCAACCCAGCCTTTGTGTTTGGCAAGAACATCATCAGCACGCCGACTCTAGGAGGAACGAATGGTATGCTTCTCAGCGCGCTGGTGAGACCGGAAATTCCTGCTACTGAGGCCAGCAGCTTCGTTAGCGTCAGAGATGTCGCCAACGCCTTTGCTGCGGCGACTACGAACCCCGAGGCTGATGGAAAGCAATTCATCCTCTGCGGAGGCGTCTTGAGCTATCACGATGTAAGTACTGACTTTAAAGAAAGAATTGGTACAACATTTCAGAACGCTAACATCTCCACTAGCTCGTCGAATCGTTCAAGAAACAGTTTCCCGACCAGAAGTTTGCTCCGTACAGCAAGGCTCTCCTGGAGGAGAAGCTCAGCGGTGCTGCTATCGATGGCTCGGATGTCGAGACCATCTTGAAGGTCAAGTACACGCCGTTAGACGACGTGGTCAAGGATTTGGGAGATATGTTTTTTGGCCAGTACCACGGGTCGATGTCTTTGAACTAGAAGAATTTGGTCTGCCAATTGAGTGGAGTGATAATGAGGAAGTGCGGTCGACGGTCGTTTTGAAGCTAGGTACGAGCAACATTAATGCGAGTTGATACAAGTAATTAGTAAATTTGAAATACGCACTATACGAGCCAATTATGAATTATCTGAAAATGTTATGACTCTTGTCACGAGAAAGTTACAGGATGGCTACAGGCTAATGCCTATGACTCGGACTGTCGGGACATGGCCGCATGGGTATCGGTATAGTTGAATGAAAGCTGAAACTTGAAACGCAAGAGGCAGACTAACTCAACCAAGTACGTTAACGACTAACGAGTAACGAGTAACGACTGACAAATTGAAGCTGTAAACTGGCTCCCGACTGGTTTCCATGGCAACGAGCAGCGACGATGTCAACAACACAGTGCCGCGCTAGCCCGCCAATCACAGTCCCGCAAATTCAAACACTGAGTCGGAGCTGCAGGCGCTATAAAAAGTAGAACTATTTTTTTGCGAGCTCAAATCATATGTCTCAATTTCATGCAGAGTAAGAGTGTCCGGGCCCGAAAGCCCAGGCCAGACAGACATACAGGGAACTTTAAACGACGCGACTCGGTCAGCGTCGCTTTACTTTGAGGCTGGATTCGAGAGAGAGCATGGCTATATGGAAGACATAGTAGGACCAGGGATTTCTTGGATTTGCCATTTGAGCATGCACAGAAAGAGGAAAAGGTGACGTTCAAGTTTCAAGTTTCAACGTTGTACAACAGTTTCGATCGCGGAACGCGTCAGCTTTCAGTGCAAAATCTATGCTTTTGACTAACCTCGGACAAATAAAAACACCAAACCGGATATCGGCTCAGTCAGACTTTAGATGCAAACAACACACTAATCGCATTTTTGAGGCACTAATCGCAATCAGGAAGCGCAGGCGCACATGAGTCGCCGAAAACGCGAGCTTTCTTGCAGAGGCCCGAGCGGAATACGCGGGACCCTGACGAAGCGCGCGTTTGCCGCTAGTACGAATCCGTCCAGAGGAGTTTTCTGGGTTCGGTCGGCAAGCCACGAAAGCGTGGAAGTTGAGCCCAAGTCGGGCGTGCCAGACGAGCCTATCAGCCTATAGGAGGCGGCGAGGCGCGAAAGCGGCTGGCGACGTTCCGTCGGTTTGTTACTTTGTTTTGTTTTTTGTTTTGTGTTTGTTGTTGTTGTGATGCGTTTGTTTACATGCCGGAACAACACGCGCCCAGTCGCCCGGCGCGCGGTGTCGGATCCAGGAACACGCGACTCCGACGCGAACAGTTGTACCTTAATTTTCAATGCTTATACTCCGCTGCAAACCGAAACGGCAAAAGTCAGCAAAACGGCCGGCGAGCATAAGTCGCGATGCTCGATCCAGCGCGACAGGCGCAAAATTCCCGTTCTCGGCTTCTCGAACCCGCAAAGGCCGGCTTCAGAAGCAGAGTTTCTTTCAATTCTGTCCGGTCCGGCTGCGGCGGAACAAATTCTCGCGGCGCGTTCGTTCTAAGATTAAACATTCGCCTGCGCCACAGCGTGGTGCGCGTCAAATGTCATCGAGCGCAGATCCGGAAAATAAAAATAAAAAGTGGTTTGCTTTTGTTGCTGCAGCAACGCAGCGTCGACAATTACATCATCATGATCGGGAAGAACCAGTCCAAGGATTGCGAGACGACTATAGAAGAAGAAAACATGCAGATAACAATTGTACACGTGGAAGTATAATGCAAATCCAGAATCCCAGTAACTAAAAAGCCTTGCCTACATCTCATCTCATCGCCGATGTGCGCGCACAACTCGCTCCATCCGACCGAAAAAGACTCCAGAATAAAAAAATAGATACAAGGAAAGAGAAAAGAGAAAAACAGAGTAGTAAAACACGGATCGAAAACAAGAACAAAAACTGCAATAGCAAGGATTCTCCCATTATTCTGGCCTCCGTCTATAAAGGACTGTATATATAAATCTCGTCTGCCGCCAAGGACAAACGCCATGTTTCCGTCCCATTTTTGGCTTTTGCCAACCTGTCGAGAAGAGCTGCAAATTAATTAAATCATCAGGTGCCGATCGCTCGCAGACTTTGCTTTGTCTCTAAAATGGAAAAGAAAAAAACCCTCTTAGTAAAGAAAACAACACCACCATATACATCTATCACCCCAACTATTTCTGCTCCAGGCTGCTGGCAGAACTGCTGTTCCCGCTGCCGTTGCCGTTGCTCGTGCTCGCGCTCGCACTCCCCGTCAAGCTTCGTCGCCGCCGATCAGGCCCGCTGTCCTTGCCCACCGCGGCAGCCGCAGCATACAGCTGCGCGTCCATCACAGGCTTGCTCTGCACCCGCATTGGCAAAGCTGGCGCAAGACCACGAGCGCTCTGATCAGATCGCTGGCGAGACTGTGGCGGAGGACGAGCGCCGCTCACGACGGACGATACCATGGCGTCCATGGGCCCAGGACCAGCGCCGGCCATCGCGTTCAGCATGCGCGCGTTCATCAGGGGCGCCTGTTGCTGCTGCGGCGCTGGTGGAATGTCCATCATCATGCTGCGCGATCCAGACATGAACCGAAACCGCGAAGACGGAGTAGGTGGCTGCTGCTGCACTTGCTGCGGCGCGAGCGATGCCCGCGACTTTTGTTGCGGTGGTCCACCTTGCGCTTGCGGATACATAGTCGGTCGCTGCACGTTCGACGTGATCGAGTTCGCCCGTGATTGATCCGTCAGCGCGCGTGTATCCACAGATCCGTAGCGGTCAGATGTCGAGTTCAGCAATGGCGACCCAATAAACGACTCGTAGTAAGTCATCGAGCTCGTATGCATCTGGTCCTGGTTCATAGGACCGCCCATGCTCATCTTGCGCTGCGACTGCGACGTCCGCAGAAGACGCGGGTCACCGTCTCCGCCCTTTCCCTGGCTAGGAAGCCGGCGATTGCGTCGCGACGTAAACGAAATCATGTCGACCTCTCCTGGTGGACCTTGCTGCATGCGGTTCGCAAAGTACTCGTCACCGCCGACCTCGCTCATGCCATCGTTCGCATAAGTCTGCGCGCGCACAGGCATCCCTGGCCTGAACGGTGGCCGCTGCTGTCTGTACGCAAGCTCCTGCTCCCGTATAGCGATCTCTCTCCGTCTCAGTTCCATGTCACGCTCCCGGAGCGAAATATCCTGCAGTGACGGGTTACCGTAATTTCCAGACGCACCATTGACGACACCGTTCGGAGGTGAGTTGAGACCATTAACACTAGATGCGTATGCGACAACATCGGAAAACTCTTCCAAGCCTTCCCCGGAAAGCGACGCGCGTGACTTGTGATAGCCATTCGAAAGAGTCTGCTGAGGCACCGGTCGTCGCGGAACTCCGTTCGTAGATACCGGTGGACGGCGCGCAGCAGCGATGTCGGCCGTCGACGTTTGTCGTGTAGGGGGGCCGGGTATAGACGGCGAAGTTGCCGGTGATCGGGTCTGATTGGCGTTGTTGAGCCGAGAAAGAAGTATGTACATGAGTTCGAGTCTGGGGGCTTTGATGCCGGCCTCGTCGGCAAGTTTGAGCGGGTTTGATAAAAGAACCTCGACTTCCATCGGTCGCCGCGCTTGAAAGTCTTGGTACATCATTGACGGTTTCTGCACTGCCAATGTGCTGTCGATGGCAGCCTGCGTGAATGTAAATTCGTCAAACTTGCATTTTTGCGACTTTGCAATCTGCACGAGCTCGCTAATGACACCGGCCACGGTCGATCGCACGCGCGGACTAGCAAGCAGCGCGCTCAGGTTGGGCTCGTCGAGTGAGACCGAAAGAGGGTGGATCGCGATCGGACCAATTGACTTTTCCCACTGCTGCTGGCGGATGTTTTGCGAGACCGAGCACTTGACGCCTCCAGCCTCGAGAGTGAGAGCAAACGACTCTGCCATATCGGCCATAATGCTCGAATCAGCAGCCGCGCACTTTGTGTTGGCACCGATCCAGAACTGAGATGCAGAGGAGCCCGACTGCTCAAACTCGGCAGGTCCGACTTGGTTGACGGTAGTGTCGCAGACGAGCGACAGCACGACGTTTTGCGGGAACGCTTTCTCCAAGTATGATTCAATGCCGATACCGGCGGTCGTGTTAACGACGATGCATGTGTGGTTCGGTGTAACTGCATTCTCGATCACGGAGCCAAGGTCGTACACGTCCGGGAGGGCCTTTACGCATAGCACAATGTAGTCGAAAGCGCCGGCGGCAGGGGTCGGGACGTCGTCGACGGTTTTAGAGACTTTGCAGGGTTAGATAGGATACTGCAACAAAAAATGATAAGAAATCTTACCTTGGAACGGTCTGAAACGCTCTGTACCGAGAAGCTCAGACTTGAACGAGATGCCGTAGTTAATGACGATGTCGTACTGCGACTTCCAGACCAGCGAGACGTCAGCAGCATTGCTCGCAGTAAGTCTCCAAGAAAGAAATGCAGATATTGGGTTGCTCCCGACTGGAGACGGTCAGTAAGATTAGCGCAAGTTTCATGTACATGACGGGCATGCATACCAGAGAGAATGTTCAGCCGGCTGTCGGCCATGGTCTAGGGACGCACGGAACGAGCAGGCAGAAGTATTGAGGCAAGAGAAAGACTGCGCCCTGTTAGAAATTGGAGCTCTTTAAAACACGATAATGCGCAGCAAATGCGGTGTGTAGTCGCGACGGGTAACCGAAGGGCGCGAGACGCGTCACGGCTGTGACACGGGGAAAGGCTGACTTACGCACCTTTGTGAGCCGGGCAGGGTAGACGAGACGCCGGAGAAAAGACTGAGGAAGACGGGTGGGGCGAAGGAGAGGACGGACGAAAGTCTCAAGGGGGGGAAAAGAATCAGGCAGCGGCACGCATGCGGGAGCGCGACGAACGGAGGGGGGTGGGTGGTAGGAGGATGACGACGATGTGGAAGAGGAAGCGGGCGGCGGTCGCGTGAGATTGGCTTCTGCCGGGCTGGGAGAAAGCGAGGGGGACGAAGGAGGACGGGAAAAAAAAGTCGGCGATTCGAGAAAACGGAGACGGAGGAGGGACGAGGAGGAAGAACGAGGACAGAGGGCTGATGGAGGGAGAGTGGCCGGGGGAGGAAGAATGGGAAGATAGATAAAAAGCGGCGGAGGGGAGAAAATACGAGGGATTTGGATTTGGTTGGAGGCGCGCGGTTAGTGCTGGGTGGGAGCAGACGACGAACACGACGGCGGGCTCGGCGCGGCACGCAGCAGCAGCAGCGCTCTAAAAAATACGGGAAAAAACGGAGAGAACCGGGGAGCGCGGGTCGCGGTCGCTGCAGCCAGGGAAATGTGTTCGGGAAGCGGGAAACTACGGCGGAGGGCGCGGAGGACGCGGCGAGGCAGCGCGAAATTGGCCGCGAGCGCTGGCCGCGAAGCCGGCGCCGAAGCCGCGAACGCCAGGCGGCCCGCACCGCCACGCGCACCGCCGCCGTGGCTCGCGCACCGCCACGGCCCGATGCGGCGCGGCTATTTATAGCGGCCGCCGCTCGTTCGGGAGCGGCGAATCTTGCGGCGTGGCATGGCATGGCTAATGGCAGCCGGCGTGGCGGTTGCCCGGGCAACGCGGGCCGCCGCGGTTTGTTGTCTGTTGACTGTTCAGTGCTGCCTCTGTGCCTCCGTCTCGTGCGACGCTGCGTGCTGACGCTGCCGCTCGGAGAATTTGCGACTTCGACTTTTCAGGGCAGCGGCGCCCGAGCTCCGAACGGCGCGGATCCGCGTCCCCAGAATAGCCGCCACGTGATACCCACGTGACCACCACGTGACCTGACGTCACGGCAAAATAACGCGCATCGGGCTGCAAAGATCTCAGCTGCTGATCTCGGATCGAATCCGGAAGGTATAAAGGACTCTGTGTCCTGGTCCGCTAGTCGCCAACCGCCGATTCACCCTCCCGCTCCACTTCTACGCCATCACCATGCTCAGCAGACACGTAGACGCCGACCAGCTCGTCGAGGACCAGCTCCGTCGCCGCGGCGGCATCGCCGGCGCGACGCGCACCGCAACGCACCACGTCGCTTCGCCTTACCTGAACCGCTACACCTCCGTGGAGTCCGCGCCGAAGCTGTACGTGATTTCATTTTTATATTTTATTTTTCGAAAAGTTATCTAACTGCTCAGATCACTCCCCGCGACCGGCTTAGAGTCGAAGGGTATGCCGCGTACACGTTCCCAATATTTGCAAAGCTAACCTCCCAAGCCGCCTACCAGCTGATCCGCGATGATCTCGACCTCGATGGCAAGCCCAATCTCAACCTTGCCAGCTTCGTCGGCACATACATCGAAGAAGAGGCCGAGAAACTCACTGTTGAGAATCTCACCAAGAACCTGGCCGACAGCGACGAATACCCGGCTCTCATGGACATCCATGCCCGCTGCATCAACATTCTCGGCAACTTGTGGAACGCGTCGCCGAGCGAGAAACCCATTGGATCCGCCACGACCGGTTCGTCCGAGGCAATTCATCTTGGCGGTCTTGCTATGAAGCGCCGCTGGCAGGAGAAGCGCCGGGCGGCTGGGAAGGACGCCAGCAACCCCAATATCATCATGGGTACGAACGCGCAAGTCGCGCTCGAGAAGTTTGCGCGCTACTTTGAAGTCGAACCGCGTTTGGTCCCGGTTTCGCCTGAGAGCAACCACTGCCTTGATGCTTCCAAAGTGCTCGAGAACGTCGACGAGAACACAATCGGTATCTTTATCATCCTTGGATCAACCTACACCGGTCACTACGAACCAGTCGCAGAGATCGCGGCCCTTCTAGATGATCTCGAAGAACGGACCGGAATCGACGTGCCTATTCACATTGATGGTGCTTCTGGTGCATTTGTTGCGCCGTTCTGTCATCCAAACTTGGTTTGGGACTTTAGAATCAAGCGCGTGCATAGCATCAACACGTCCGGCCACAAGTACGGTCTCGTCACGGCCGGCCTCGGCTGGATCATCTGGCGCTCGGAAGAGTACCTTCCCAAATACCTTGTTTTTGAGCTCAAGTATCTTGGCGGCGTTGAGCAGAGTTTCACTCTCAACTTCTCCCGTCCGGGTCATCAGGTTATCCAGCAGTACTACAACTTCCTGCATCTCGGTCGCGATGGATATACCCGAATCCAACAAAACTCTCTCGCCAACGCTCGTCTGCTTTCTCGCGTTCTCGAGGCCTCGGGAATGTTTGTCTGCGTTTCTGAAGTCCATCGCAAGAAAGGAGTGCATACTTTTGATCCAGCGTCTATTAAAGAGGATATCGGCAACGATGCCGAGCTGTACAACGCGGGCTTACCTGTCGTTGCTTGGCGATTCACGGATGAGTTTGCTAAGGAGTATCCGCACGTTAAGCAAGCCTCCCTGTCAACCCTGTTGCGTGTGAAGGGCTACATCATTCCCAGTATGTCACGATTGATAGCCTACATAATCTAGCATTACTAACAGTATCCAGACTACCCCCTTCCGTCTAACGAAGCCGACGTCGAGATCCTGCGCGTCGTCGTCCGTGAGTCAATGTCCTCAGATCTCCTTGAACGTCTCTCTGAAGACGTCGTGAGGGCAGCAGAGACTTTGATTGACTCCGACACTATCGACATGTCTTCTCTCTCGCAGCCGTTGCTCGAGACCATGATGGGCCCTACTCGCAAGCCGACTTCTCTTGGATCGCTTTCAGAGACTGGTAGCCAAGTTGATTTGTCCAAGAAGAAATCGAAGACTCGTGTTCACCATCACGGCCATTACAAGGGCGTCTGCTAGTCTTTCTTTAATCTCACCTATCTACGCAAAAGTTTTTGAAAATTGATGTTAAATTGACCGTCGATGTAGGTTTCGATCTAGATATGTTGTCTAGATATGCTTGGAATTGGTTAAAAAATGTATCCTTAAAAATAAATTTGGCTTAATTGGTTCACCACTTTGATCTACCTAATCGTGCACACTATCATACAACACCATCGACTGTGCTGCCTCCCTGAGGTCATGCAACAACGCACCCGGCTCCTCCGTCCACGGCAAATTATCATACGCATTCTCCCCCGCCTCATCTAAGCACTGTAATGCATACTGCTTCTTATCCAGCGCGACCCATTCTTTCGCAGAAACAAGTAACCAGAACGCCGCCTTACGTCTCCGATTCCCCCACCCCTGGGACCCGACTCCGCGTCGAATCGCATAACACGCACTAAGTCGTTCAATCAACAACGCATGTGCTCGAGCACCCATTTGTCGCTCGGAAACCGCCTTCATGAGCCATCGGGCCGCATCATCCGCTGCTCCGCCGCCACGCGAGCGTAACAACTCCGATGCGACCAGAATAGTGCGTAATGCATATGTAGGCTGCATGTATCGTGCAGTATACGAGTACGTTGCTGAATCAATAAGCGGCTCGAGCATGTCTAGTCGTGCTTTTGAGCTCAGCGGTGTTCCGCTTAAGATCAAACTTGCAGCAGCCATTTCTTGCGCGCCTGCATGATGCTTCCATGCTTTGTCGTTCATGTAGTCCTTTCGTAAGATATCATACGTGCTCTGTGCAAGCTTCCAATCACGCAGCATAAACGCACAATCCGCAAGTCGTCGCATTATCATTTCCGCAGAATTAAACCCATACGAACCAGACACGGGATCATAATTGCCTGACCCACCACCAGCAGATCCGAGCCCTGCCCCGCCGCCACCTGACCCTAGAAATCGACGCGAAGCAGAGAAAAAGCGACCGGTAATTCCACGCCTGCTTGACGCAATTTGATCGTTCCAAGTGTTTACATTGCGCTCCATGAACGGAATTAAACTCTGCACCGTCATTTCGCGCACAAAACCTCGTAAGCTGGTCGCGTCGCTTTCAAATACATATCGATCAGCGCGATTCGGGTTCCTCAGCAACGCAACTTCTTCGCCAGCTGAAATCCACACTGATTGTGGTAACGCGGTGATTGGATCAATGTCTCCTGTAATTGCGGTGCTTAATTCGGCTTTTGTTGATCGAATCCGAATCATATGACAATGTAATCCGAGACTTCGCTTCATGCGATCAAACAGCGCAAGCGATTTTTCAATATCACCGTGTTCCTCGTCATGCACCAAAACGTAATATCTAAGATAGTCCTTGCTCATGTATGGTGGAACCGGTGCGTCGTTTCCCGTCTTGTATAAATTTGATAATGCCTCGATTGGCTGCGGATTACTAGACGAAATAGCAATCACCGCGGCAACTGGATGTGAAAATGTTTCGTGTGACGATACAGGTGGGGCTGCAAGTATTCGCTGTAAACATCTATAGTAAATGATCTCGTGCATCTCCTGCGGAGCAGCTGATCCGCCTTTCGACTCGCTTGAGAAGAAGCGAGGATTTTGAGACAAGTAAAGATCAAGAACATCTTCAATATCGTCCAAATCAAAACATTCGGGAGCAGCTGGAGCTGTAGCCTTGCTATTACTCCGCGACCGCCGTCGAAGAGGAGATTGTGGCGTCGCCGTGCCTCCGACAGATGCTGCTGCAGATGATTGCGCTGACGCATAATATGGGGTCGTTGTCCCTGTTCCGAATACAGCTGGAACAAAACGAACACCAAAATCTTCAACGCCTATAGTGATTCCCTGCGAATCATGCACATTCACAGTTCCCGAAACTCGGTCTCCAAACGGTCGAAGCAAGTCCAAGAACGACAGAAACCCCTTCTCGCGCGCAAACGCGTTCGCGTCTTCTGAAGCAAACACAGCAATACGCGGAGCAAACGATTGTGCAATCAACGCCGCGACGGGAGAAAGTTGTGAAGGGGATGAAGCATTGTTTGGTGAATGAATTCCAGATGCGGCGGATGCGCCGGTGAGAAAGGACGAGAATGAGAGCGCGATGGAAGGGGCTGGTGAGCTTGGTGTTGGGGTTGGTGAGAGGGAGCGAGATATTGATGGCGGTGCAGATGAAGAGGGGCGAGGGGAGAGACGGTCGAGGTGGGGGGTTGGCGATAGGCCGGAAGGAGAGCTGGAGGTCATGATCGTGCTCCTGCGGATGCGATTGTTGGCATGCCTTTGAGAACTGGTGGGGAAGGAAGCAGCTGCCGCCAATGAGCACTAATCAATCCGTCTAAAGTAGCTAATCCTAAACTCCTAGTGATTACAGCTCTTGATCTATAGCTATATCTCTCGCAGACAGAGTACGACTCAATCCTGTCGTAGGTATACACCGCAGCAGGACATGAGGTCGTGTTCATCGTGTAGCGATGCTTCGATTTAGCGCCGCACGCTTGATTACGTAATGACAATTGACTTTGTTGTACGTATAAGTTGGCCCCAGAATAGAAACCAGAATAGAGATATAAGTCTAAAATACTATTCTGGGGAGTATTTTTGAGCATTTTTTGACCGTCTAGCTGGGCACTCGCTAATTCTCTCAGTTGCGGTCATACCTAGGGCAAAGCACAGTACCCCGTCAGCTTTACGCTAGTTAAATCCCTATGGGCTCACTTAGTACTGCGGTGGGAGACCACGCTGGAATCGTGAGTGCTGCAATTTTTTTGCTGCCGTATTCTATATCTTTTTGGTTTATTATTCTGATAATGTAGCCGTCAGTTACTTCAAGACTTGTGAGGCACATGACAATGAAGGCTGAATAGAAGGTCTTTAGACTTCAGCGCACTTGCTCTTACGAGACATATTCAGAATGGTGTAGTAATTAGTATTGTAAAATCTAGTCGTCGTCTTCTTCTTCAGGCACATACGGCTTTATCAGGGCTTTCGCAGCATCCACTTCCTTGGCCACATCCGCCTTGTACTTCTCCGCATCCGCCGCGAAAGCCAACAAATACTCAACTTCCATCTCATGCGTCCGATGTCCCAGAACCACAAGCGAGTGTAACGGGTCCCCGCTCTCGATCTCCGCCAACTCTCCCAGCGTAGCGGCAATGAATTTCTGCTGCGGTGAGCCGAGACGGGAGACTGCAACGCAAGGCGTGTCTGGCGTGTAAACTCCGTCGCCCCGGATCTCCTCGGTCTCAAGAAGTTGAGAGGCGGCGGTTTCGATGTTCATGTACCGAGGAGGTTCGTAGATTAGTCTACCGCGAGCCATGTTTTCGAAACTTTGCTCCTTCACTTTGATATCTATAATAATCGTTAGTATACAACCTCGCACGATTGAACAGGTTGACAACGCACCCAAGAGCACCAGGGTATGTAGTCCAATATCACGATTCTCCTTTATCCGGTCGTAAAAACTGTCAGGTTTCCAGCTATCCGTGAAAAATACAAGCGACACCGTCTGCCCAAAGTTGTACAACTGCAGACCACATGCGCCCACGGCGTTCATGACCGACGCGTTATGAATAGTGTCGACGGTAATTCCTAGTTCTCGAGCTCGGATAATTAAATCTGTATGTGTGGTAGCGCTATACGGTTAGAAATCACTTTCCAACACAAGCCAGTGCATAATTGTTTCGTTGTACGCACCCAAAAGGATCTCCGACAACTAGAAATGCGACATCGACGCTATCCGCGTTCTCCAGGATCTGATCACTGCCGCTCTCCACCAGCTCTCTGTCCGCAAGAATGACTTCTCTGCCATAAAATAACTCCTACATTATCTCACGTCAGCGTTTCCAATCCAGTAGTCGCCATAAAGCATTTAATGTAACCATACAAGATCTTCTTTTGATGCGGCCATCAAGATACTCGTGTACGCTTCGAGATACACACGAGCGCACTTCTGAACCACTTTCAGTCCACGGACAGTGATGTCCTCAACAGACGACAGTCCAAGACCAATCAAGAAGAGACCCATGATTCTGACCTATATCAACTAGCTGGAGTGACTCTTCTGGTAAGTGAAAGGTGACCGAAAGACTTCATGAAGAGTTTAACGATCTCGAGGATTTTCAATCGTTAAAATTGAACCTTAAGTTTAACATGATCTTGACCCCTGAATTTCGAGCTCGCGATACTGCACATTGGCCGACTTTACACAGCTGCACAATCTAAAGAGTACGTAAAGCAGTACGTGAAAATTACCGAGGACTTGTAGACTCCAGAATTGGGGTTGCCTGATTGTCAAGCCGCCAAAAGCACGGTAATGGACTAATGATCCGACACAAACCTCCACTAGTCAAACTTCCTGATCCAGAGACGCCTGATTCCATTCTATCCTATTCAAACATAAAGCTCAGAGTTTCACTAAAGACCCAATACTGCCCCACTAACCAACTCAAAGCACCAATTTTCGAAAAAAGCACGTGTACACATTAGAAACCCCAATCAAACTTGCTGTAGCCAGGAAATAACATGATCCGCCATGATCTCACTTTCGCGGACGCAAAACGCATGTGTGCACTGGTCTTCATTTGACGATATAAAGAACTCTGTATTTTCTCTGTCTGAATGCACTTCCATAATTTCGGCTCGCGTTTTAGATCCTACCCAATGATCCTATATCAAGACAGAGTTAGCTGTATTTTATCGCAAGCCAAACATCAGAACTTTTCTACCTCTTGTGCAAAATAAGCAATAATCCGACCTTGCCGGCTGCTCTCAGAATGCAACGTGCCCCATAGTCCTTCCCAAAAGAACTCCGCCATTTCCTCCGCTTCCTCGCGAACTTTCTCCATCTCTTCCGCGCCCATGTTCACACACTGATACACGACAGGCGGTGACGTGATAAGTCTCTCGGTTGCTAAAAGTGCATGCTGCGGTGGACGTCGCATTGCTAAACCAATAATCCAGCGAACAACGCTAGCTGGTAGAAATTTCGTGATGTAGTACGTCGCTGAGCCGGCTATCGCAGCGATTTTGGGAACATGGCTCACTACCCTCGTAAATTTCACGCCATTGGAACTTTGTCCAATATCTTTGACTGTGGGAAAAAGCAGAATCGCTAGACTGATGTTTACGGGGATTTGAGCTTTGCTGATTTTGACCAACAAATGCTGCAACATCCAACAGCCTATGCTATGACCAATGACCACCACACGCTTGTTGTTGTTGTTCTCTTTGCCTGTATAGCCATGCTTATCCAGCAACGCAGTTAAGACGTCAAACTTATGTTGAACCTGGTCTTCGAGATCATAGTATTCCTGCCGTTGCGGACTCAAATACTGCGTCGACAAAGTATCGCATCCGGCTTGAGAAACGCATACCATCCGCCAACCAGGCATGCTTTCCCGTACTCTCGACAAAAACGGCACGTAGTAATCTGGCAGTCCCGGATTTCCTGGAATAAAAAAGACCATGCCGACTTCGGCTTCCGTAGACGGCTGGTCCACGACTAGGTAATCATCTGAACTGGCGTCGCCGTCGGACTGGGAGAGTGGTGGGACGTCGTAGATGTTTGTCGGGTAGTCGTGGGGGAACACGGTCAGTGTAAACGGATCAGACACCACCATCTTACAAAACGAATGAAGCTCGGTAGGGTCGAACTTGCAGTTCTAAATGGAGCGAATATAGGTCTAAACTAGATCATGTTCAGCCATCCGGATTAGTTATCGCGATCAAAACGCGTAAATACCGAGTCACGTGAAATTTTATAGTCGGTGTTCTCCCCGCAACGGCGGCCGGCGCTTGATCCGGACTCGGTCCATCCCGTTTTTCCGTACGTACGCCTCCTAATTCTCCGCGTACGATCGATCTTCCCATCTACATGTCAGACGACGAGGACTTGGAGGTACAAGCTCTCTAATTTTCCCGCTGCCATAACTGAGCCAATTGCTAACTACAACAGAGCTCGAAGAGGAAGCCTGTCCCCAAGTTTTCCAGTTTCAAGCCCCGGTTAACGCAGCCTGCACCGTCCCCGTCGAGCTTGCGTGAGAGGCGGGAAACACACGGCTCTAGAGTATCTTCGACGCGGCATGATCGGGAATCAGATTATTCGCGGAAAACAACCAGAGATTTAGATTGCACTTCTAAAGATGATCCTCGTCGAAAGCGCGAGTCAGACTCTCGGGCACGGCATTCGTCGCGTGAGCATCGCGAAGAAAGACGCGCTGCAGTGATCAAGAGCACGAGGGACTCTGGCCGAGGATTAAATCAGTCTGCCAAGGTTGCACAGAAAAGCAGTATACCAAAGGACGAATGGCGTGAGCGAAGACAAGCGGAACAATCCGATCCACGAGCGCGTTCGGACGCGGTAGCGTTCTTATCTAGCCTCTCGCGCGAAGCACAGCCTCTAGGAAAGAATGGGAAGCCTTTATCTCAAAAAGAACAAGACTGGTCTCGGTTTTCGGCAAAATCTAATACCGTGATGCCGGCCAGAGTGCTACCTTCAATCTCGATAGTCACACCATCTTCAGAGCTGTTTATACGTGACGCGAATCCTGTTCGCGACAATTTGACGCTAGGGAGAACGTATCATGCACCCAAGTTTTATCGGATAGGCGGTGGTAGAGTGTTGGGTCTTCCACGCCAGTTTCGGATCGACAAGGGACAGAGTCCAGGAGGCAATCATGATGAGACGCGATTTGGAATAAATGTGATTAGCGGTGTTGGCATCGATAGCGATTCTAAACCTAGCAATTGGGCGATCAGCAAGGAAACCAAGAGAGTCAAAATTGGACCTTCAGTTGAACGTCAAGACGAGAGTCTTGCTTTTATACCCTTATCGACTCGCGGGATATCGGACGAACCTACAGATCAGTTTCCAGGGCATGCTGCTTTTGCGAAACGGAATAATTCTGAATCAGATGTGACGTCTGCCGAATCAGATGCGGATTTTGGCACTCACACTGCGGAATCATCGGAAATTGTCAATCTGACACGCGCGGTCGAACTGACGCCTTCAGATATTTCGCTTTGGACTTCGCTTGCATCAGCTTTAGACAAGAGTCTTCCTCGCGGTTCAAGCAGTATGGTACGAGCGCAGATGCTGTTATCAGTTTACACGAAGGCGGTAGTATCGAATCCAGGGCACCCGGAACTGACATTGAAATTTCTTGCGCTTTATGAGACAGTTAATGGCAAATATCAAGCGAGCAAGAAATGGAAAACTACGGTTGAAACGTATCCGAATACTCTTCGATTTTGGAACGCGTGGGTTGACTTTACCGTTCGCGATTCGTCAGCATTCGTGTATGACGACGTGTTGAAGAAAATCACAGACGTAGTGATACGTATGAGAAGTGCCGTCGCTGCTGGACGCGGCGATGCAGAAACGGAGAATAATTTAATTGCGGTGCTCTTTCGCGCATGTAATTTTATTTACGAGGCCGGATATACGGAGCATGCGATTGCTATTTTGCAGGGACTACTTCATGTCAATTACTTGTGTCCTAGTGATATACCAGTGAACATGAAACTTGACTGGTTGCGAAAATTCTGGGAGCAGGATACACCACGAATTGGGGATTATTCTCAATCTGAAGGGCCGATTTCGGAGTTGCCAGATGATTCATGGGTTCACCGCGAGCTTCAAGAAAGCCGCTATACTCTACCACTTCACACGGTAGATGGAAATGTTGCCGGTGAGGAAACTGATCCGTACCGTGTTATAATTTTCAGCGATATAGAGCCGTTTATGCACGTATTTCTTTCTCAACAAGCGCGTACGAATCTTGTATGGACCGCACTGAAGATGTTGGGGTGTACAATACCGAGCTACAATGTTGCACCATTTTTAGACCGATGGGACCGCGAGCTAGCCGAAGATACTGATGAAATCACCATACGGCAGAGACTCAGTAAGGAGCATGTGATTGACGAGCGCTTAGTTGATGGCATAGTGAATGTGCTGTTTGGCGTGCTTGAAGATACCTCGATCCTTGTATGGTGTCTTGAATGGGAATTCTCAGTACATGGGTCCAGCGCGGCACTCAAATCCGCAAGATCAGTGCTTAAACGACGACGAGACAA
This sequence comes from Myxozyma monticola, assembly GCA_030568405.1. Classification (NCBI taxonomy): domain Eukaryota; kingdom Fungi; phylum Ascomycota; class Lipomycetes; order Lipomycetales; family Lipomycetaceae; genus Myxozyma; species Myxozyma monticola. Next base: position 141,116 of record JAJLTV010000021.1, read on the forward strand.
TATTGCGCTTTGGGCCGCATACGCTGGATTTGAATGGCGATCAGGGAATCGCGAAAAGGCTACGAGCGTGTATACAACAGCTGCCGAGTTCATGCGTGATAGGGAGGACAAAATTCTTTTATGGAAGCAATGGGCAAGTGATGCGCTTTATGAGAAGAATGGAAATGCCGAGCAAGAATGTGCGCGGGTGCTGTGTGGGTTTGAGTCGGGCAAAGTCGAGCAGCGCGAACTGAGTCCTGGCAGAGTTTTGACAGCACGGAGTATGATTGGCGGACTCATGAATCGATTTCTGTCTACGGCGAAGTACGAGCTTGCGGAAGCTGCTGTGGAGTGTCTTGCTATGCTTACTTACACCACCACTACGTCGGATTTGTCTGTGGAAGACACGGTTTCTGTGGTTTCTGAGTTTGTCGCCGATATTGACTCTCGGGTAGTAAGTACCGCGGATGCAGATCGCGCACGAGAACGGGCGCTCATGTTTGCGGCTTATATTCTCCTGCACAGGTCACGTAACGGACATATTTTCAAAGTTTCTGTTCTACGATCTCATTTGGAACGCTGCATTGCTCAATACCCACGGACCTCTGAGTTCATGCGGATATACACCTGCAACGAGCGACGCTATCGGATTGAAAACAATGTGCACACGATATTGAACAACGTGATCCTCGCGGATCCGGATAATGCGCCGTTATGGGCATGGCGAATTGCTGTGGGCTGTGAGATGGCTGTCGGGGCGCAACATGCTGTGCGGGCGGTGTTTGAACGAGTTGTCGCGAGCGAGGGTGGGCGTGGGAATGTGAGTGCTTGGATTGCATTTTTGGAGTTTGAGAGGACAAGAAAAGAAGGGAATGCGTCGCGGAGGGTGCTGCTGCGCGCGATCAGTGCGTGTCCTTGGAGTAAAGGTGAGTTTGCTGTTTGCTTTGAGTTTGAAGAAAAATAATGCTGACGAGAGAAAGAACTGGCTATGAAGGCGTTTGAGGAATCAGATGAGTTGAGCATCGGAGAGAAACGGCAACTATGTGACGTTTTGATTGAGCGGGAATTACGCGTACGGGCGGTTATTCCCGAGACAGAATACTTCGTGCAAGCACCGCCTGAGGTAGAGATGAGCGAGGATGAGAGCTACAAGAGCGAGTAGATTTTTTATTACACCAATTTGTCATCGACCGAAGCCGATGAAATATTATTACAATCAAGTCTCAGACAAAGCTACACATACATAGCCAACCGAACACGTCCAGCCAATTCAAAGTTGCATCATCGACGCCTCTCGGAGCAGCAGCTAATATTGCTTATGACTTGATGAGAGAGCACATAACCAAAAAGGAACTAACATTGCCTAGATGATACCATTCCGCACGGCCCAGTCACGGCCGCCGACAAAAATACCATCAGGATCAAGTTCTTCTCGGAACTTCTTGAACAGCTGTCCGTCGGCACCATACCAGTCCTCAAAAACGCCAGCCAATCCGACCATTTGGCCATCGACCTTGGGCTTTGCGTCGGCCGCCTCTTGTTCCTCCTTTGAGAGCACGGGGCCCGCAGGGCCGATGAAGTTCTTGGCCCAGTGTGGCCGGCCGCCAAAGTCTGTGAGGATGGTTTCAAACTCTGTGTACCATTGGCCAATTGGTGGAGACTTGCCGAACGGTCGGTACATTGTTGCGTTGATGTACAGCGTGAGATCGTCGACAGAAACCGGCGCGGTCGAGTCTACAAAAGGCAGAGCGGGGGCGTAGTCGAGCAGCGTGCGCAGGTAGTTGCCTGGGATCGCACCGATGCCGTTGTTTGCGGCGGCGATGGCAAACGGAGGCGGAGATGGCTGGGCAGGGTCTGGCACTGAGCAGTTGGAAATACGGACCTCGATGGGAGCGTGGACGTAGTAGCTGTGCGACTCTGCGGCCGCGGATACGATGTTGTCGATACGGGTGAGCGCTTCTACACCATCGCGCAGCGGCATCGCCCACTCGTTGACGTACTGGCGGAACAGGCAGTCCATGTTGAGGCCCTCGACAGAGTTCTGGACAGCCTCGTCGCGCGCTGCGGAGGGGTCGTTGTAGGTCTGCGTGGCGCCGTACTGACGCGTGAAGACGAAGCGCTCGACAAAGGGCATGGACGGAGGGTAAACGTTGACGGCGAACCAGAGAAGCGCCTCGTAGAGATGCCGACCGAGCCATGTGCCGTAGAAGGACGCGCGCGGGGCGGAGAGCGGCGCGGACGACTTCTCGGCGCGCCAGAGCACGCACTTGCGCGAGTAGGGAAACCACCAGACTCGTACGAACTCCTTTGTCGTCCAGAGCGTTCGCCAGTCGGAAAGCAGAGTGTCAAAGTCGATGATCTCCTGGACCGAATGCACGGTAAACGCGGGCACGGTGCGGAATGTCACGTGGGTCACGATGCCCAACTTGCCAAGCGAGAGAAGGGCTGCGCGGAAGAGTTGCGGATCCGCGACTGGGGAGACAGTGCGAAGAGTGCCGGCGGCGGTGAGCAGAGTAAGACTAACGACCTGCTGCGCAAGCGGGCCGTGAAAGGCCGACGAGCCGTGGGTTCCGGTCGCGATGAGCCCGGCGACCGACTGCTCCGAGATGGATCCCAGGTTCTGAATCGCGAGGCCGCGGGCGGCGAGCGCTTCAGAGAGCTGGAACACGCGCATTCCGGCTTCGACGCTGACGTCTGTGTATTCTGGAGATCCGCCGGGTCCGATGACAGAGGGCGCAACGTCCACGACCGCGCACAGCTTGTCCAGCGAGAGCAGCCAGCCCTTACTGGGTGCCATCGCGAGGTCAGACGGCGAGTGGCCTGCGCCGACGACCGTGATTGTCGTCCGCTGCTCCCGCGCGACGGCCACGAGCGCGACGAGCTCATCGATAGTCGCGGGCTTGAGGTAGAGAGAGGGCCGGCAGGCAAAAGTGCGCGCCCAGGTCGAGTGTACGTGGGAGTGAGCGCCGGGCGCGGCGGCGAGACTCGCGAGCGTCGCGGACGCAGAAGAGGCTGCGTCAGCAGCCATTGCGGTCGAGGTCGGTGAGAACGAGGGCGGAAGAGTAGCAGACAGACGGAACTGGCGGTGAACAAGACGCGCGACGCGTGACAGCACAGAGAAGACGCGCGACGGCAGCACGCAGCAACAACAAACAAAGGCTGGCGCGGACGGGCGAGAGCTCCTTTAATTCCCTGTCACTTCAATATCTCGTGAGGCTTCACGTTTAATCCGGTGCGGCGCTGATAAATGCGCGGTGTCTCGAGTTTTGACGTTTGGCGTAAACTGGGGGCGCGTTCACGGCGATGACGTCGGTCTTTGTTGGTTGCTTCATGGCTTTGGGAACTATTCACTCTGCCATGCGAAGGATTGAATGGAGTCTTTTACTCTCTACTTAGTACTTTCTAGCAGGATAGCTGATAGCCCATGGCACCGAAGGGTGGCTCAGGATTCGACAACGTCGGCACTTCCAACGACTTTGTAGGTTGTCCAGATGAGGCCCCGAACATCTATTTAAAACGGGTCATCGTTCTCAGTTCGGATCATGAGTTCAGGACCTCTCCGACCTCAGATGTTCTCGACTCTTAAGTCTTAAAGCGTCAAGCTCTTGCTTGTACGATACTGATTTAAGTGGCAAATGTCTGGGAATTCTCTACTCGAAAGCTGTTGTGAAATAGACGCGTCCAAGTCACGCGTAGGTCACGTGATATGTATACTTACGCGGAGTACGCGACATCGTAAATTCCACCGCAGCTCACACGGATCATTCTACAAACAACAACAATGGGCCTCCTCACGACTCTGCGCAAGCAGAAACTCAAAGATAAAGAGATCCGCATTTTGATGCTGTACGTGTTTGCTTGTTATACCTCCCCAGCGACTCGAGCTAATTTCCCTCTCCAGCGGCCTCGACAACGCCGGCAAAACATCCATTGTTCGCGCCCTTCTACACGAAGACGTCCGCGCCGTCGCGCCCACGCTCGGCTTCGCTATCCGCACAGTACCATACGCAGCCTACTCACTCAATATCTGGGATGTTGGTGGCCAACGCTCCCTTCGTCCGTTTTGGAGAAACTACTACGAAAAGACAGACGCGCTAATCTGGGTCGTCGACGCGACCGCGCTCGACCGGCTTCCGGACTGCCGCGCCGAGCTGGACGCGGTGGTTGCGGATGATCGGCTTACTGGCGCTGGATTACTAGTGCTGGTTAATAAAATAGATGCAGCGGTGACCGAGGTGGGCGAGAAGGCGGAGATCAGAAGACAGGAGATCGTCAGCCAAGTAACGGATGCGCTGGCTATCGGCAAGATCGAAAATCACACGTGCAATGTGCTGCCTTGCAGCGCGTACACTTCTGATAACCTCGACATCGCGCTCAAATGGACTGTCGAAGAGGTCAAGCAGAGACTGTACATGTACGACTGAGACTCGACACCTGCTGCTTCCCACATTTCGCATATCATCGCGGCGTTCAAAAGGTGACCATATTAATTATACTATCCTACATATAACATACCGACCCGAAAAATTCAGATTTGCCCCTTATATATACCGCATATACCATCCCAAAAAAAATTCTGTACACGAACCCAAAAAAGCAATAAAAATTAAACGCGTGTTGGACTACGGCTGACTAGCTACCGCTCTGTGCCCGCTCACATTGAACTGCGCCGCCGTCTTCAGTTTCCGTGTAACCCAGAATGCCAAAATCTTGCCCCGCTGTTTTTCCTTCAACCGCGATCGCGGGAACTGGCCCTTGGACACAAACGCAACAACGTCAAGCACCATCTGGTGATCGTTCATGACCGAGTTCACAATCACCGGGACCAGCGAAGCCAGCACGTTCGCTTGTCGCACTGTCTCAACCACAGCCACGACTAGCCCACCAGCTTGAAAAACAGCTGACCCGCCTCCTGTGATTGCGCGATGACTGCGTTCAATCGTGCGCTCAATGTCGACCGCGAAATGGTGCAATCCGCCGACTTCGAATGTGTCCCCGATACTACCGAGCACAAACAGCACTTGGATATCCACCATCGCACCCCCAGCACCAACAGGTCTTCCCACCGTCCGCAAGAACCCGAGATCGCCTGTCCGCACGTACTTGAGATTCTTCTCTCCATATACATCCAGCCCTGCATCCGCTTCAGCAGTCGTAGCCGCAAACCGCATATCGTCCAGCGCATCCGTGTTACCGTAGAACCCGGTCGCGTTCGCTCGCGAAGCAACCCAGATTTCACCGTATTCGCTCACACGACACAGCCGACGCGTCTCGGGATGCACAACTGCCACGTGTGTGCTCACTGGGACCATCCCGCTGTCCTGTACCGTCAACGCGAATCGGCTCCGGCCACCTGCGCTGTCAGGGGGCGCCACAACAACGAATCCACGTCGCAGCTCCCGCATATCAAGTTTCAGCTCTACCGGCTCGATACACATGTACGACCGCGTTGTGATCATCGGATTCAGCGTGTGTGAGTAGATTGTACTAATCGCTGTCCCGTCTAGACCACTAGCCGCGAAATGCACCCGCATCTTGCCAAATAACTCTGTCCGTGGCCGACCGTCGAATGTAATCATCAGATTGCGAGTATCGCTCAGCGAACTGCCCTTTAATGGCTGAAGTGTCATTGCATGCTGAACCATCTGCGGTGTCGCATATGTGTCTTTCACTTTATACCGCGATAGCGACAGTGCCCACAAATGCGGGTTTGCGGCGAAGTCCACCGGTGATATCAAATACGTTGACGCGCCTGTGCTGCTGTTAGTTTCTGTCTCCATTCCGCACATCGTACGACTTGTAAACACTTACCGACGTAAACACCCATTATACAAGTATGAAGAAATCCAATTCCACCATATGACCGCACACACGCAACAAGCGGCCGCGAATAGGCCATTTGACAAGTCTCCTTTTGAATCTTACACATCTCCAGGATTGTCTCATGGCTAATCTTAACTGCTACTCGTCTCTGATCTGCAGTCCAATGCACCCACACCAGCGCTACGCGACCTGGCGCAACCCAAGACGGGCTCATTTTGAGCTTCAGATCCTTGCAACCTCCGGATACCTTTCCAGGCTTGGCAGTGTTGTATATAGGACGTAACGTAACTTTGGCTGCTTGTGCTGATTGCTTCAGGTGCTGTGAAATGATCTTACTCTTCATCGCGTGGTCCGTTTCCGTGTTTGCTAATATAGCCTTCGCTTTGAAATCTGCTACCACGCGAAGCAGAGCCGGAACGTCTTCGCTCAATCGATCCGCGTCTAGAGGCGACAACGGGATAGCAACAATGCCAAGAGCAAGACATGCGTGCACAGCGTGCACTAGATCTTCTCCATGCGTGTAAATCAGAACAGCAGTGTCCCCCGCTCGCAGCATACACTTGTTTGCAAGCATCGACGCGACAGCAGCAATCTTTGCATCAAGCTTTTTCCAGGTCGTACCTTTGCTCTCGCGTGATTTGGAGTCAATAGTACAGTATGACAACTCTTCTGGTTGGCATACAACTCGCCATTGCAGAATATCCACAATTGATGTGAACTTTGACAATGCGCGTCCCGAACGATCGTCTAGGACGACATCTCGGTCATCAATTCCGGAATACTGCTTATCCTCATGCACAAGTATCTCATCGCGCATGCGAGACGATGCAACCGACCAGATTCCGCCCAAAGCTTCCACTTTCTCATCAACAGCCACATTCATCACTGCCCTATCGACGCCAAATTTCACGTAGATACATGGTAGTGTTCCAGTCTCAAAATCTTTCCGGCAAAGCATCGTACCAACCTCTGACCGACCGTTGCGGATAGTCCGTGGCAATGTGTTCGGAGCAGTTATCAAAACGCAGTACACGCGCACATTATGGATCTGTCGAAGTGAGTTCATGCACATCGTGGAGATTTCTTCCAGAAGAGCAAGATCTGGCTCGCGAGGTGGTCCCGTTGGGGTCTCTGGTGTTGTTATGGCCACCGGAGACTCCAGCAAAACAACTGGTAAATGCTCATCGTTGACAAAAATATCAAAAGCTGAGCTGTCAAAAATCCTCGGAATCTTCTGCATGATTGTCTGTACCAAATGTGCTGTATAATGGTATCTATAATGCCGATTCGTGTAAACGATGTCGGATCCCTCGATGGAAGGATCTTGTTGCTCTTCGATTTCTTTCCGCTGGCGTAATCTGTCTTCATACAGACCCAATATGTACACCTTTCCAGCATAGATAAACCCAAGCAGCCCTGTCCGCAGAAATTCCATCTTAACTTAATTAGCTTCATCATCAACAGGGGGATTCAAGTTAAGGATGCTTACCTCTAGAGTTCCTTCTGCTCCCCAACACCGCGCGTGAAAAATAGTCTCGGTTTCGCGCCCGAGACCCCAAAATCCGCCGCTCAGGCATGGACTATCGACCCAAATCTCACCCACAATAAGCGGTGGCACAAGCGTACTCGTCTCCGGGTCCACGACAGCAAGCGTCGCGTCCGGAAGCGGATAGCCAAATGCGCCAACTCTGATAGTGTCGCGCATGCTCTCGTCCTGGAAGCCTCCCGGAGGCGAGCTCGAAGACAAAATGCGCACATTATTTGTCGACAGGGCTTTTTTGTCCAAAAAGAGCTCGGACAGGTCTGATGGCTGTCCGCTGTCGTCAGGCATGTCGCAGCCAAGAGCCTCCTGTCCTCCAAGCCAGTCGCGCATTGAGATCACCATGCCTCCATGCTCCGATAATGTAAGCATCGGAGCAATAATAGAACGAGAATTCTTATTTCCTAATGGCTTCAGCCACCTGTCTGCAAGAATCTCATGAAACTCAGGATCTGCTGTTAGACAGTCAATCAGACACCACTTCAGGCTTGAAAAATCCACTGGGTGCTTTTTCGAGTAATTTCGGGTGTCTAGAGGAGCTGACTGATAGTTGTATGAAACCTGTTTCAATCCCGGATAATCTGCTAGCAATATTGACGGTCTGAACCGACTGATAACGTTCGCATACAGTCCAGGCGTTCCGAGAGTTGATTGCGGGACCCATACTGTCGTATTTCCAGAGTAGATTGTCATTAATACTCCCAAAATCAAGCCAATTGACTGGCGTGGATCGAGGTAGCTAATGACGGTCTGTGACCTGGCTGCAGGCTCATATGGAAGACGACCTCCATCACGCGTAACAGTTCCTCCGCGAGATCGCCGTCGCTCCTTTTGTTTACTCGACAGAATTGAGGATAAACATGTCATCTGATGCATCACTGTCTTGTGCGACATTACCACACCACGGAATTCTCCAGTAGGAGCACGTGAGTACTCAATATATGCCAGATCAGGGACTTGAAGAGCCGGAGGCTCCGTTTTCTTCGATGGCGGGTGATATGAACCGAATTCATTGGTCTTCCACCATTCGACCCCCCGAGGCCATGATTGACCCTGAGCAGTGAACTCGCGGTGAAATGTCTTCAAATTTGCATCAGTTGTGAGAGCGAGGTGGGATTGAGTGTAATTCAGGATGTAGTTGATGTCCTTGAAATTTGTGACTGTGTTGATGGGGACAGCTACTACACCGGCAAGAAAGCATCCCAGCATGGCGACGGCAAAATCGATGACTTCGCAGTCGCGATATAAAAGCGCAACCCTGTCTCCACGATAAAGACCGGATTTGTCTCTAATGACTTGCGCCACCTTCTCTGCCCTTGACGATAATTTGTCCCACGTAATTGCAGACGTCTCCTTCCCTTTTACGTCCAGAGTGACTACTGCGTTCAGGCGAGGTATGCTGCGACCGCGATGTCTTAAAATAGACGCCAGGTTGTCAAACTTTGTCATTGGGATATTGCCGTTGTGCGGATCAAATTCTGCCTCCAGGAGCTCGCGCGGTTCGAGTGGCATCTGTAGCACTGCTTTCGAAAATTCGTACGAAGACGAGGGCTGAGAGACTCCAGTATTTGCATACAAATCGTTCGCGTACGGCGTCGAGAACGAGTATTGACTTTCCTGCCCATCTTGTGAGAGGTAAACGTAATCTAGCTGTTCTTGGGCGATCTTGTTATCCACCATCGCACTACCCTGATCTGAGCTTGCCATGGATTCCGGACGAGGAGCAAACAGGTGCGAATCAAATGAAGCCATAGAAATCTGGGATACCTGTTTATTTGTCAGTTACAGCTAAAAGGCAAAAGCAAGCAAGCGATGGGACCGTACCACTCGGCCCTTAGGAACGCCATCTTCGGACCCTTGTATTGAACTGATAGGACTCTGTTCAACCTGTCCATACATAGCAAGCAACTGGGCGCGTCGCTTCCTGTACCCTTTCTCTGTGATGTCACCCTCCTATACAACCATCAGTATGGTGCACGCGTACATACCGCAAAGATATAGACACTTACGCCCAGTTCTGCGTCTAGATCAGCCAACCTGGCTTGTAGATCGTGAAGCATATCATCATCGGGTCTCAGATGTTCTGAATCATTCAAAGTTGGTCCGTTTACCGAGAAAGAGTAGTCTGATCTGAGAGTGTCGGAGTATTGCAGAGACCCGAGCGCGAGATGCTCGGTCTCCGACCAGCCAGTGTCATCCATGGTCTATGGCTGATAATGTAGCAATATGATGTCAAATAAGATGTGCCCTGGAGGAAAGGAAAAGTGGCCTTAAGCGTACGCTGCTGTCGGGCGGCCGGCCAGCTGCAGTGACTTTGACCAAGCTCACAGCGACCTCGTGAAGCTGGAACACGGACTACCGAAGTACATCAGACGCGAACCGGCAGAGTTCGAGAGACGGAAACAGATAGAAAGCTAGAGCAGGAGCGCTGCAGGAACTTTAGAAGACGGTTCGCTTTTGTTCGAGAACCGAATTAGGTGAAGAATAGGTCTCTGATTCCCAGTTCGTACGGCTGTCGATTTTGTGATTCCCGCGTCCAGATGTTTGGAAATGTGAAGATGAGCTGGAGCTGTTCTGGGGTCCAAAAAACTGGTCGCTTAAGCGAGCGTTGCCGCGGAACGCACCGCGATCAGCCGCACGGTTGCTCGTGTTTCTGGTCCCATGATAACTTGGCCCAATTGCGCGATTCAAGCCGCGTGGCTTTGAAACAGACCCACGGACTGAAGTATTTAAACAGATCCGGCAACAGGATCTCTTACGGGTTACGATGTTGCCGATGGAGAGGGAAGAGCAGAATAAACAGAGTGGTAGCCCGGCTCACTGGTAGGCCATGGCTGTTTAGTTGTGTGCTGCCGTACGTTCCGTGTTCCGCAATCGGTGTATCGTCAAGGAATAGCAACACGATACACAATCTGCGGCGGCTCGTTGTGCGCCCAACCGCATCAAGTTGACGGTTCGAGACGGGCACAGCGCCAAGTACTCAAAAACGGGTCGACGATGGCAAACTCAAGCAAAGTGATCAAGACTTATGACTTGCCGCAAGTAGATTAGTAGTAAGTAGAACATAACGAACCACGCACGATCCCCCGAAAATGCCATGCTTTTATCCAAACAAGAACGTATATAGTAGTAGTAATACACCCAACTCCTGTCTATATTCAAGAACTTTCCATATCATACTCATGCAAGCTTTGTCCGGCGCTTCTTAGCGCCTTCTTTGGAATCGTCGAACCACGTCCGCTTAGGTCTCGATTTGATCTCGTCAAAATGCTTGATCATGTTCTCACCCTTCTTCAACTGCATCTCCGCGATCGCAAGCTATTCGAGTTAGTAAACAGACCATGTCATTCATCAGACTAGTACATACCTGTTTCTCTGATTTTTCCTCCTGCAAAACTGCTTCAACTGATTCTTCCTTGCTGTCGACGTCCTTCATAATCTTATTCACTTCCTCCCAGTTGACATTGCGACTGACCGCCTTGCCCTTCACCTTTTCAATACTCTTGACAGCATCCTTCACGATCGCGCGCTCAATCTTAGCCTCGCCAACGAAAGAGATACTTCGACCCGTTCTTCCGGCACGAGCCGTACGACCGACTCTGTGAAGATAAATTTCGTGGGACTTTGGCATGTCGTAGTTCACTACAATTTCAACTTTGGGAATATCGAGACCTCGAGACGCTAAATCCGTGCAAATCAAGACTGGAACGGTCGAATTGCGGAAGTCGGTAATACCGGTGAGACGTTGCTCTTGAGACAGAGCACCATGCAGTTCGCCTACCTTCGTTCCAAACAGTCCAAGAATAACTCTCAGTCTATGCGCAGTCTCCTTGCGAGAAACGAATACCATGATACGTTCCCGGTTCTCAAACTTCTTCAAGAGCCAGACAAGAATAGCAGGCTTCGCAGCCTCCCGCTTTTTGATCCGAATAAACTCTTGGATAAGCCCACTGGCAGCTTGTTTCGGAGGATTGATCATGATACGAACAGGCTGATGCAGAGACAGCTGAATCAGGGACTTGATGCTGGAGTTCATAGTCGCGGAAAACAGCAGAGTCTGTCTTCGAGTCGGCATCAGCGTCAGAAGCTCGGTCAGTTCCTTTTGGAAACCTTCTTCCAGCATACGATCCGCCTCGTCGATAATCAAAATCTCCACGTCATCAACTTGAAAACTAGGAGAATTCCGGATGTGGTCGATAAATCGACCAGGGGTTGCGACCACAATATCAGGGTGAGTCTTGAGCTCTTGTTCTTGTACCCGCAAGTTCAATCCTCCGACTGCAAGACCAAATCTGATGCCAGGAACAAACTGGCTGAGTTTGCGACCAACGTCCGACACCTGAATTGCCAACTCACGTGTTGGAGCAAGCACGATAACTCTAGTAGATGCAATTTTCTTAGGGCGATAGAGGAGTCGCTCCAAAACAGGAATCATGTACGCGGCTGTCTTTCCGGAACCAGTGACAGCACCGGCAACGATATCTTTTCCTGAAAGCGCAATTGGAATGACAGCGCCCTGCACTGGCGTCGGAGCCACAAATCCTAAAGCGGCAATAGCGCGCAATAACGGCCGTGAAATGTTCAGGGTATGGAACTGCTTGTGTGCTGAGGTTGACTCGACTTTCGGAGCAGGAGCAAAAAACTTGGCAATCGCTTTCGCGTCGTCTTTCTCCTCGTCTTCCTCGTCCGAAGAGTCCTCGCCAAAGCCTTCAGGACCTTCCAATATTTCTTCATCAGATTCGTCGTCACCCTCTTCTTCATCCTCTTGCTCTTGTTTCGGCTGAGCTGTCTTAGCTTCTTTCTTGTCTTTCGCAGTTACAGCTTCTTTGGGCTTTTTCGCTTCCTTGGCGGGCTTCTCAGCTGCTGCTTTGGGTTTTTTGGCTATCCAGAATGTCAGTAGATATTTCGAACGCGAGCTGTTGGGTCACTAACCAGGGACAATTTCAATGGACTCGTCATCCTCACTCTCGCCCTCGCCCTCGTCCTCCTCGTCCTCGTCCTCGTTCTCCTCATCCTCCTCGGAATCAAGGTTGACCGTACTAGATATCCGGGGTGTTTTCGATTTCAAGTCAAAATCTTCAAAGTCTGATTCATCATCAGCCTCATCATCCTCCGAGCCCGAACCATCTTCTGAACCGTTGTCCTTATTGATCTGTCTCTGAATGATTCCGTCCAAATCGATCTGACGTCTGCCGCTGCCCTTCGCACGATCCTGCATATCAAAGTCCCACCCGTCAAACTTGGCCGCGGTCTCAAAGTCTCCCAGATCAAAATTCAGAGCAAACTCGGACTCCTTCACGGGTGCCTTTTTGTTATTGTTGCGAGGTTTGGCGCTGGGCTTTACTTCCTCGACCTCTGGCGACCGGTCAGAATCGTCGTCCTCAAGATCATCGTCGTCTAGATCCGGAATCTCAGAGTCGGAATCTGAAATCGTCTGAATAAAATCATCCACCCGCGGGTTTTTCTTGGAAACTGCACCCTTTGCCATCTTGCTATAGCTGTTCAATACAGTCGTGCAGTAGATGTAAGCGGCCGGTGATCCAAAAAAAATTCTGTAACGGGCAGGCAGAAGTCCCAACCAGAACACCAAACCCGCAGATTACACAAATACAGTTTAGATGACACTCTGGCGAATCCGCCGAACAATCACTCCAAATAGCTTAAGCTAGGGCTTAACCCTACCAGCTCTACAAAGCAGTCACGGTCACGCTCTCTGTTCTCAGCGGCTGCCACCGCCCAAGCTTCGAGCATCGCGGCCATATCGACGACGTTCATACTGTGCCTTCGATCAGCCTGTCCACGTATCAACACCATCAGCACAAAATGTCCGACGTTGAGCAAGCCGAAGTTTTTGAGGAGTTCGATGCCGTCGAAGAGGTCCAGGAGTTCGGAGCCGTCGAGGAAGAACCCATCTTCCAGTCGACTCTCCTTCCCGAGGACGTCGTCGCGGAGAGCAACCAGGTCAAGCTCTTCAACAAGTGGACCTTCGAGGACGTCGAGGTCAAGGACATCTCCCTTACCGACTACATTCAGATCCGCCAGCCCGTGTACCTTGCCCACAGCGCGGGCCGATATGCCAACAAGCGGTTCAAGAAGGCCCAGTGCCCGATCATTGAGCGTCTCACCAACGCGCTCATGATGAACGGCCGCAACAACGGAAAGAAGCTGCTGGCTGTCCGCATCGTCAAGCACTCTCTGGAGATCATCCACCTGTTGACCGACCAGAACCCTCTGCAGGTTGTCGTCGATGCCATTGTCAACTGTGGCCCCAGAGAAGACTCTACCCGTATCGGCAGCGCCGGTACCGTCCGACGACAGGCCGTCGATGTGTCCCCTCTGAGACGTGTCAACCAGGCTATCTCGCTCATCACCATTGGTGTATGTACAGTTTTGGAATTATTTTTTTGGTTTATGTTTACTAACGGCATTTCCAGGCTCGTGAGGCTTCTTTCCGTAACATCAAGACCATTGCTGAGTGCCTCGCTGAGGAGCTCATCAACGCCGGCAAGGGATCTTCCAACTCTTACGCCATCAAGAAGAAGGTACGAATATCGAATTGTGAAAAGTTGGGTGGCTATAGGAGCTAACATAATATTACAGGACGAGCTGGAGCGTGTTGCCAAGTCTAACCGTTAAGAGACTGGCAGTTGTGGGTATCTCATTTTTGTTATTGTTTACAGGATTTCAAAAGTGTATTTATTGTAAAAATAATCGACATTTACATACAAGTTTAATGCATGTTCTGCAATTGGATCATCTTGGATCATGGTGCGTAAGCAAGATACCATCCACTGCTGTCGTTCGGATTCACCGTGTTCGTCTGAGCTGTATACCACTACCAAGGTGCACGTCTTTATTGTGGGCGATTACAGGTTCAAACAAGGAACGGACAAACATCGAGTCCTTCTGCCCAAGTCCTATGCACTGGGAAGAGAGAAACTACAAGCCCATTGAACATGTCACGACAACGGAGAAGTAATGGCAACAAATGCGCTACTCGTAGACCAGCATCCTCAAAAATTACAGAGTTTTGAAGGACTTAAAGACGATATAGGTGCAGTGCGGTTCGCGTCCGTAGATCATACTGGATCTCGGGAAGAGTACGTGTTTTAATTTTGGTTCATGGCATATATTAACTGAACAACGCAAACACCTGGAATATATAGGATTGGCCGTCTGCAGACCCCACGAACTCGCGGTCGCATACTATAATGCACTATTGGCTTCGTATAATTGCAAAGCAGAGACCACGCCCATACGCAGATGTCTCGTCGGGACTTGTAAGATCGCCGTACAGAAGACCTGTAACAGTTTACACAGGTCGGTCGCGACCGTATGAGCATAAACTGGGGCATTGCAAACATCACACACACGCCCTCAACATGGTAAATCAGGAAAATCCGGAAGAATGACAGTATGGTAGTAGAGTGAGTAGTTGAACCTCAAGTGAAGTAGATTGTGGATCGCAACCAAAGGATGACGATATAAGTAGTAGTTGAGAACCATGTAGTTATTCAGATCAAAATCACGATATAGCCACCCCAGACTTGCAAGATACTCTTCAAAAACAGTTTACAAGCAGCTTCCCATTGCTGTCGACCCTGATACCATTCCATTGCTGTATGTCCTACCACTCAACGCGACCTTCCTCTCGTTAAGTTCAACATTCAATATTCAGGAGTAAGTCCGCATACGGCTGACTGAGTTCAGGGTTGTGCAGCTCGAAATGGCGCGTGACTGTTTTCCGCGCCGGCCGGGTTAGCAAGCCAGGGCCGTAGGGTTTTGGGGACGAACTCAGCAGATCGCGAATTGGCCCTCCTCTCAGCAACCTCGAGCATATATACATATACTGCAGATCAACATGGACGCTGCTAAGTTGGCCAAGCTTCAGAAGTCGGTGCGAATTGGTATGAATCTCCCCCCGTTTGGTTTGGAATTTTGAGTGGGAAGGACCGGGATGGCGGCCGATCTGCGCGAGAAGGTCGCAGTTCCCGGTCTTGCGTGTGGAGAATATGTGGACGAGTGAATTGCTAACCTGTTTATCTAGGGTATGTTACATTTTTTGCTAGGTTGCATTTGCTAGATTTGCGAATCGTCGGGATTTCTTGGGCGAGGCGCGGATTAGCAAAGACATCGGAAAGTGCATAGGCTAACGACGCTCTGATTTACAGTGGAAAGGGAACTCCCCGACGAAAGACCAAGAAGGCTCCCAGCAATGCCGGTAACGACGACAAGAAGCTGCAGGCGTCGCTGAAGAAGCTGAACGTCCAGCCCATCCCGGGCATTGAGGAGGTCAACATGTTCAAGGACGACGGCAAGGTCATCCACTTTGCCGCCCCCAAGGGTATGCTCTAGCCATGCTATGGTTGTTATATGTTAATGGTTTTGTTCTAACTCGTTTAATCAGTCCAAGCCTCGGTGGCTTCCAACACTTTCGCCATCTACGGAAACGGCGAGGAGAAGGAGATCCCCGAACTCCTGCCCGGCATTCTCAACCAGCTCGGCCCCGACTCGCTTGCCAGCCTGCGCCGCATCGCCGAGTCATACAAGTCACTGCAGGTTGACGGCAAGAAGGACGACGAGGACGACGATGAGATTCCGGAACTGGTCTCGGGCGAGGAGTTTGATACCAACAAGGACGACGTGGAGTAAACTTGACGACAGTGTACACACGACTGGCGTCTTAACAGGAAGGGAACATGATTATTCCCATTTGTATTGGGTGGTAATATGACCTTTACGCTGGGCATGGCGCATGTAAGATTGTATGCTAAAATGGGCAAACAAAAGTAAATACATTACTATAATCATCACCTCGAACACTTGGTTCTGGTTTAGCAGATTCGTTCTCGTTCGTCAGCCGGATGGATTCGCAGCCTCTAGTTAAGCTCTTTGCAGGACGTATAGCAAATGCAAGTCGAAGTAAAAACTCACAGGTTGGACTTAAGAAATCGACCGGAGACGGAAATATTAATATAAAGACGTAAATTTATATAATTGCCTAATTTGATAAATCAGTTACTGAATGCGGAATTCAGCGAAAATGACGTACATTCTGGATTTGGGAACCTCAACATATTCGATCCGCGACGTTCCCTGCCCAACTTCAGCATCAACAGCTCGATTCCTGCGTACTGCATCAAAGTTCAATCGAAGAATATAGTCCATTACAATGTTCAGTGCATTTAACAGTGCGCGCACTGTCGTTACGTTATTGTATGGTGTCTTGATTACTCGCAGTTTCTGATCGCTTCGACTAATCGTGCTCACAGTCATTCGCCGACCTCGTCTGCGTCCAGACGGGTTCTGCAGTACTTGAAGGGTCATGTGGACGGACCTAACAAGAAGTTATTTGATCTCGATGTTACGGAGGGAGTGCCGACTAAGGATCAGCTGAAAACCATTTTGAAATACGCCGGAGAGAGCAAGATTTCGTCCATCGTTCCCGGTGCCGCGTCATATAGCGAAGCATCTTCAATTTTGGAAGGCGGATCTACTAATATTCTTCGTCCTATGGTCGTTGATTGGATTAATGGAAATGTGAGTATTGGTGACTAGATGAGTAGGGATTATGTACATTGGTTTTCTAATATATACATTATCTAGGCCGTCTTAGGAGACGACGAAGCCGGAGTGAAGAAGTTGGTGGCGGGTCTTGACAAATGAGTGCTATAGCGCGCGCTATAGACTCGCGAGCAGCTGATCAAAGTTGGCAGAATCGCGTGCCGTTTTTGAGTGCATATGTCTTGGTGGCTGTAATTGGAACGGAACCTAGGCGAGATATTGAGATGGTGCGCGCTCGAACTGAGGACGTTGACAGGCGCACTAGGGATTAGTGCATGAAGACATTAGGATACGATAGTTATGAATGAATATACATCTCCTCTTATGAATCCTCATCGCCGTCGTCGTCGTCATCGTCACCGGCTGCCTCGCTGTCTTCGCTGTCGATAAAATCCATCGCAACGTCGTTCAGCAAATGAATCTAGCGCATACTGTTAGTATCATAGGCTATGGCAAGCAACACACCACACAGAGGTGTAACTTACAAACGGAGTCAATGCCTTGAACACTCTGATAATCTTGTCAATGGGCTTCTGGCCAGCGTCAAACGAGCTGTCGCTAAATCGGGTGGAAATCGTGTAGCTGCGAAGGCATAAAAGCTTCATGTCCTTGTGACCTTTCGGGTACCCCTTTGGTCCCTTCTTAAGCGCATCTCTCTGGTTCATGCCAAGGAACTGCTCTAACGGGGTCTTGTCAGGGTCCCGAAAGAAATACTTCTTCATATCTGGATCATCCAAAAGTGCCTTTAACCGCTTGCCACCTCGGTCTATCATCTGCCTCAACCGCAACAGGCCGTCGTTGTTGCTCTCCGACAGATGCCACATGCCGCCAACGATGTGGCAGTCGCCAGGCTCGATATGTAAGTAGTAGTGCGCATAGTGCCCGGACCGACCTGTCCGCGAGAAGGCTGCAGAGAAATACGGCTTATAAGGCGTCTTATCGTTCGTGAAGCGAATGTCTCGGCTAGGCTCTCGGTCAGTCAAATCTGATCCGGACGCGGGACCACGGCAGGTCCAGAGCGACTTAAAACGGACAAGACACGAGCACTTACTGTATCCGAAATGTAACATCTTTGACAGGCAATGGCGGCACAGTCTCGTCAATCTCAGTCACGCGTTCGGCGAGCTGTTCGATAAAATCGTCAAAATCCTTCTTCGCGGTCCGGTAGTCGGCCTCGTTATCCCAAAACCACTCCCTTTCGTTGTTCTGTTTGAGATCGCGCAGATATTCCAACGTGTTTGGATGAAGCGTGTTCGAATCGTACGCAATCCCGCCGTCTGATCGTTGTGGGCGTTTGGGAATAAACCGCTCCCGGAAGTCGTCGTCCTCATTCGCACTTGTCTTGCCCTTTGCACTATATCGCGACACGGCTGCCTTTTTCGGCGTCGACTGATTCGAAGAGCCGGCGCCTCGTTTGCGTTTCGGAGTAGCCGAGTCATCTAATTCCTCGCTGGCATTGCCGTCTTCCTCTTCTTCGTCGTCGTCGTTATCCTCTTCGTCATCCTCTTCGCCCTCTCCAACATATTCCTCCGACGACGCGTCCGAACTCCCGTCATACTCGCTCGCGCTCTCGTCGCCCGACTCGACACTCGACAACGCGTCGTTCTCGTCCATGCTGCCCGTGGACGAACCTTGTTCGAAGTAAGCGCTCTTTGCAGACGCGGTCTGTCTGGGGGACTTGCCGTTCGAGCTGACCGGAGGGGTCCTTCCTGCCTTTTTGGGTGTCGATCGCGAGTCAGTCGCATTTTTGACGTGTCTGTTTTTCGGCGCCATAACGTCTGCTGTTACGGCGCAATGAGCTCAATTGATCCGTTTAATAAGAAATGTGTTTAGTCTTGAAACGCTCAATTGAGACAGGCAATTTCCCGAGATACGTGCACTTGGCTTGCTACAGCATCAACACGCCCGATTTGACGCGCTCACCGAAAAATGGTGGCTCCGAGGACCTGGCACAGGCCAAATGAGTACCGATCGCCAGATTCGCGTTAGCCGCACCGACTTGCTCGGCTACAGGCACGTAAACTCAAACTAAAGCTAGAAACTAAAAAGAAACTAGAGAAACTAAAAAGAAACTAGAAACAAAAAAAAACATTGAAAGTTGGAGACTAAGACTACAAATCCAGCCAAGTCGTCTAGCTCTTTTCCTCTTCGGGTCTCAAATTTGCTCGTTTCGGGACTTAGCGGCCTGCATGGCGCCCACCGGTCCGCCTTTTAAAATTGCCAGTTTGGGCTGCCAAACCGTACAACGTGGAATTTTAATTACAGCTGGCGCTGCGTATATTAAAGTTGCGTATCTTGCAGTTTTGAAAGAAGTCAAGAACAGCAGGACCGTCTAGAGCTGGGGCCGGAGCTGTACGAGCTGCCGGCTTCGTCATGATCCGGAAAAATGTGGGCCAAATTACATGACGCCCGACACGGCCTCGAGGCTGCAGAAGCCCGGCGCCGGCATCCGACTCAGATCGACTTGGAGGCTGGTGGAGCCGTAAAAGCAAGCAAGTACCCGCCCCTGCGTGTACGACTCCCAGGTCCCAGATGCTAGAAATCAAATATCTTGCACGCCCGCCCGCCAGCGCTCCCTCTCGGTATCAATTATATAATCACCGGGCTCTAAGCCTCCGTCCCGTCGTCGCCAGCAGTCCCGGAACCGGCGAGATTTCTCGGTGCGACGACTTCTTCTGCGCGTCCGGGGCTCCGGCGCCCGTTTCTGCCGGCTCCTCCGCCGCGACCGGTTCCTCGCCGCCATCCCGGCCCCGTCCCGACCGCCGCAGTCCAGCACCGGTGTCCACACCCGCCGACCCTGAGCTGCGCGTAGTCCGTAATCCGGTGGTCCCGGAGGCGGAACCGGAGCGGCCCGACTTCCCGCGCCGTGACCGTGGCGGACTCGACGTTGCCGAGCCAGAATCCTCCGCCCCGGCACCGTCTTCGTCGTTGTCGTCCTGCTCATTGACATTGTGCCCATCCTGCCCACCGCGCTTAGACCGCATCTCGCGGTCATACTCCACCCGGTGTTCCAGGTACCATAACCGGGCACGTGGTGCTCCCGCTAACGACTGTGGCGGCACGATTTCGAAACGCGCCGGAGGAATCGCTGGCATCACGGGCTGCTCCTCGGCCTCGGCAGCTGTTTGCGCCTCCGTCGCGCCATTCGCATCAGGTGGAATTTCGGCGTGGTCTTGAGCGTCGACATTGATAACCAGTTCTCCTGCCGACAAGCTGACCGGTTCCGGCAGGGCCGATTCTGGAACCGCTATGACCTCTTGTGGCGTAAACGGAGACGCAGTTCGAGGCAAATCAGCTGGCTCTTCAGTGGGCGCTTCAGTTGGTGGTGCGTCAGTTACTGCCGCGTCCACGGCCATTGGAACACCCTGTTCGCCTTCGTCCGCTACCGCGAGACCACGTTCTTCTTCCACGCCGTGACCATCCGACTCAGGTTCTGGCGCGACATCAGCCCTGTTTTCCTCTGCCAAGACGGGGACCGGATCCTCTGCTTCATCATGCGAACTTTCGCTCTCTGCCACTTCAGCTGCGGCTACCTGCCATGCTGCCGTCGCCAAACTTAGCGAATTAATCCCGCTCGAACGTCCAAGCACGAGCGGTGTCCATAGAAGCTTCTCTGGCTGTAAATTAATGTAGCCCTTTGCTTCCCACTTTCTGATTGAGAGTTCGACCAGCGCTCGGTCAACCCGGATGCCGTACGCGCCAGTCACCGGATCACGCACAAGCGCATTAAGAGCCTCCAGACCACATACCACGTCATCTGGGATCATTCCCGTCTGTTTCGATAGCTGGTCAATGCTAACGGTCTTGGCCGCGTCGGAGGAGTTGAGCAGCTCGCGAAGGGGGTAGCATAGCGTCTGTTTCCAATAATTGCGGTACGACAGCAGGCCGAGATCCGACAGTGGCTTTTCTGGTGTTCCGGGCTTGTTCTCTGTTCGAGAAAGCAAGTACGAAAAAGAAATCAGGAAGTTGCCGTAGCCTTTGCGTTGGTGGATCGGCAGTGTCAGAATGCACGACACGTTGTAGTTTGACGAATTTCGCTTTTCCTGCAAACAGTTAGCCTGTATCTATAGATTAGCCTTACGGCAAAACCCAAACTACCCGCGCGTACCTTTGAAAAATATCCCACAAAATGACAGCCATACTCGTCCGTTTCGGTCATGATAAAAAACAGGAATGGCTCCACATCGTAGTACAGTGTCTTTGAGCCCAGAAATAGCTTCGCCAACAAGCACAGGTTTTGGCAATACATTGGATTCTTGCGCCCGTCAACTTCAAACACAGACACGTTCCCAGATCGGTAGATCTCGTCGCCCGGCGGATGCCGGCACGGGCATTTCAGCTGATGCCGCCAATTGACGTACTCGGAAGGCATGTACTTGAGACAGAATTCGCAAATGTAAAGTAACGGCCGCCGGTTGTATTCCTCGGGGTAAGGCGAAGTGTACCACGTCCCAATCTCATGTTTGCCGAATCTGATTGCCCGAATCTTCGAAACCGGCTGCAACCCGCCGTCGTCGCGGTCGTCGTCGCTGTCAAGTTCCGCGTCGAAATCAGACTCGGCAGACGACGATACTGACGCGGACGAGTAATCCAGCAAGTCTCGCTCCGGCTCCGCATCTGACGCTCCAGGCGTGACTTTGCGGACAACAACAACTTGAGCCTCTTGCTCCGCCGTTCGCCTCCGTTTCCGCCGCGCTCCGTTTGACCTCGTTTCAGCTTCCCGTACCCGTTTTCTTTTGATCTCCTGGTCTTCCTTCTGCTGCGCAAGCAAAATCGTCTTGCCAAACATCATCCTGTCCAACGCAGTCGGCACAGTCTTCGCCGTGTCGGCCTGGCTCGCAGTCAAAATCCCACCAAACGGCTTCTCAGCTCCCGCGGCCGCAGCGGCTTCGTCCACCGGGTACATGCACACGAACCGGTCCGGCGCCTGGTCCTGGTTCATGGCACCCGAGATTGCCGGGTTGTTGTCGTGAACGTTGATATGGCTCGCGAGCGGGACCAGGTTGATTTTGACCAGGAACGACGACTGTGTTTTGCGAATTGTGACAGACTGGGTATCTCCCGCGTGCCGTGTACGCAGCATCTGCTGCTCGGTAGGCGGCCGCACTCGCAGACTAACCGACGGCCGAAACGATACGGCCGAGTCGTCGGTAAAATCGTGCTCTGGCAAATCATATGACCGCGCAACAGGTCGACGACTGCTACCGATCGGATTAATCCGCGGCCGGCCGCGTCTCCGTCTCTGTATCGGCGGCTGCGCCATAGGCGGAGGAGACATTGACAATCGTGGAATCGCGACCGGGATTTCTGGCCGTCCGCGCAAAACTGGGATGTGTGACATGTCCAGTGCGACTGGCTGTGTGTGCCGGGTCGACGTGCGACTTCGAGGAGTCTCTTCTGCGATCTCGTAGTCGTCGTCGTCCATGAAATCGTCGTCGGGCTCGTGCAGGCTTTCGATGTCTTCTTCGCCTAGTAGCCTTGGATCAATCGCCATATCGTCAAATTCATTATCCATCGCGCTTAAATACGGCGAATCGTCGACTTCGTCGTCGTCTTGGAAAAACATCACGTCTGTTGTTGTTGCTGTTATGGTAGCCGGTTCATCTGCTGTCACATCTGGTGTCTCCTCCGCCACCGCCTCTGGTTGCGCGAGTTCCGTCTCGGGCTCTGGTTCGGGTTCAGGCGTCGCCACGGCGACAGAAGCGCTTCTTCGCCTTCGGCTAGCTCGCACAGGGGCCGCCACTTTCGGACTTTCTTCAACCGCTGGTCGACGCCGTAATGAGCGCCCCGACATGCCGCCCACAGTGTCGTTACTAGCTGCTGCCCTCGCGCTGCAGCTCGAGCATGTCCAGTTCTCGGTCAATTTCGCAGTGTTTGAAGATGATTGCCGCGCGGACCTGCGAGATGGGGTTGCTGTTGGCGAGCTTGCGCGGACTGATTCAAGACATGACGCGTGGACTGTGAATGAGGTGTTAGCGGTGGGTTGATAAATCAGAAATATGAGATGAAGTACCTTTGGAGATTCCGCAGCCAACACAGACTAGGATATTTTTATCTCGCTTACGATCACCGCAGACCCTGGACGTTAATAAATTGTAACACGCAACAAAGCAATGGAATACATACTCGCAAGCTGAAAGCTGGTTCGTAGACCCTTTGCCCTCTGTACCTGTCTCTGCCCCTCGCTTCAACCTGCTGCTAGTCCTTCTAGAGCGAGATGATGTTGCTTCTGGAGATAACGACACCGCATCCGCGGAAGCGGGCATCACAGACCGCCGGTCGCGTAGACTCCGTCTCCGGCCCTGCTCGGCCACGACCACTTCCTTATCCGCAACCTCGTCCTCGTCGTCGTCTTCAACCAATGACGACGGAGGTGACGATAACGGGGACGATGAGCCATCTTGTACGTTATCTTCTGCTGCGGGCTTTGTAATTTCGGTAGCGGGTTCACCTGCGGACTCGTCGCGTCGCGTGCTACTTCCGCCGCCTGTGCCGTCTTGAAGCATCGCTAGCTAAACAATTGAGCGTCTCGTTGGTACGGTGGCAACTAGGGTTTTGGTGTAATAAGTGAATAAACAGAGGTGGTGTCTTTAATCGTCAACGTATATCTCGCTGTAGATATCTGGCAACAAAATAATTAGCTATCAAACGCGTCGACAAACTCGCCTCACCCAGCGCGCAAGTACTTACTTTATACGACAGCCGTGCAAACACATGCTACAGTGACCAAGATCCCACTCATATGAATTGCAACTCTGAAAAGGAAAGGTGAATATGACTGTTGACAATGATCGCGTCGGCGGACGACCACTTTTCTCGGGACGCGTTCTGGCGCGCGACTCTGTAACTCAGTTCCGTATCAAGACCTCAGACGTAAGACTTGGCTCTTGGTAGAACGTCAATCACAGCAAAATAATAACTAAATAAGCCTGTAAGAATCTTGGAATCGATCTTCACTGCGAACTAGTCCACAATTCTTTGAGCAGCTGATGAAATTGTTGTTGATTGCTAATTTCCTCGCGTCGCGCTCAAAGCCATTTCACCCTTTCCCACGAACCCCTTAATTCCTGTAATTCTACCATACTAATGCTCAAACCCTAATCCGCTGGGACGATTCAAAAAACCTGGAAATTCAATTTGGCTAGATGCCAGATTTGCGAATTGAAGATTTATAAAGGTCCAGCCGAATACAGCCAGCTAGTAACCGGCCATGTTCGTGCTGAGCAGGTTTTCGGATCTGATTCGGATCGAGCCGGCTAAGTTCTCCAAGCGGACGGAGGAGGCATTGGAGGAGGAAATCAGTGCAAAGTACGCGAACAAGGTAAGCATGATAGCTTTCAAGTTTTTGTGTCCGGTTTGGGAGGTGAGTTTGCTAATGCGCGTTGGTAGGTTGTTCAGGACGTGGGATTATGTCTGTGTCTTTATGACTTACTAGAAGTTGGAGACGGATTAATTCGGCATGGCGACGGGTCTGCGTATGTTAAGAGTAAGCTTAGCACTTTTGGTTCTGATGCGAATCAAGCAAATCTGTTACTAATGAGAGGTCAGCTGTGTTTCGTTTAGTTGTATTTCGACCATTCATCGGAGAAATCCTTGCTGGCTGGATTTCGTCATGCTCAGAGGATGGAATTAAAGGTACGTATTGATCTGTGGGAGTCTCTGAGCCCCTACAACTAACTATTAACCAGTTCGGATGGGATTTTTCGACGACATTTTCATTCCAAAAGAATACCTATTTCCCGACTGTTCATTGTGCGTTTTTTCTAATAATTTTCTAACAATTTCTTGCCTTGCCATTCAGCAACTAACGAAGATATAGCGCGCCGACCGAGCAGGCCTGGATATGGCACGCGGACAACGACCTCTGGTTCGACGCCAACGAGCGGATCCGGTTCCGGATCGAGCAGGAGATATTCACAGACCAGTCGCCGCAAGGCCCCAAAAACACAGAACCCGAACAAGTTCAGGCGCAAGGCGGCGGCGGTGGCGGCGCGGCTGCGGACGCGGCCGCGCAGCAGCGGTTATTGCAGAACGGAAGCGGGCAGGCTGTGACGCCGCCGTACTCGATTATTGGGTCGTGTCATACTTATGGAACGGGATTGATTGCGTGGTGGGATTAGAAATTGTATGATAGGTTTGTGTATTTTAGAGATTTTGTAAGATATGTTACACGTCGAGCATGCTCGAGCCTTTTGATATCTGCGTCCGCGACGGGCGCGCAGCACTCGCGTTCTCGAGGGTCTCCTGCATGGTCTAAGGAAGTTAGTGATGTGTGTCCATCAGAGAAGCCCCAAGGCAATACGTACGTTCAGTTGTAGTTTATAAACGGCAAGCTTTGCCTCCAAGTCTGCGCACTCTGCGATCCCGCGGTCCAGCGCGGCAACGAGCACGTTCCCGCGCGCGGCATCGGGCTCGATCATGGCATGCACAGTCGCGCCCTCAACAAGCTGCAGCTCCTGCACGATCTGTCGTTCCAGTCCCCGAGACGAGTCGCGGTTAGTCCAGGAGAAGTATTCCAGCGTCTGTTCGATGCCGAGGACTTCCTGTGCCGATTTCGAGGACGAGAGTAAGTTGAAGTACGTCTGTGTTGTCGGCGGCTGCGCGTCGTCGTCCGCGTCTGCTGCCGACGCGTCGTCGCCGTAGTTGTCGAGAATGTCGTCGTCGCTGTCCGCGTCCGACGGCGGCGACTGCTGCATATGCTGCGCGTACCGGTCCGGCATTGTGACTGAGAGCGGCTGGAACATGGGTTGGGACGCGTTAAGCGGAGCCGAGGCAGGGTGTGACGGCGACGACGACGACGGGAGTTGGGCGGCTGGCTGCGCGCGTGAACGCGAGGCGGACATTGCCGTTTGTTGGTATAACGCTGCCGAGAGTCGGCCCAAAGAAGCTGGCGATAGAACAACTCGAGCTCGGCAAGAATGACCAGAAAGGACTGCAGCGCGGCCGATCCCGTTTGTGTCGAGAATCTCGTGTTTGCGAATTTAGCTGTGACCTAAATTAATAAATTAAAAAGAATTTCAAAAAGACTTAAAATGGTGCGGCTCAGCACTAAACGGCGGAACTCCCAATTCGAAAGAAAAATTTGAGCGCGACGTGACTTGGATAACTTATATACAGCACATACGATAAATAGTCAGCGCGCAGCATGGCGAGCACACAGGAAGCGGCGAGCAAGTTACTCGTGGGACAGATTCATGGATTTCTTGAGCGGCACGGGCTGAAGCGGGCGGCGGCGGCTCTGGCGAAGGAGGTCAAGGGTGGCGCGTTTGCGGGAGTTGAGCTGGGAAAGGAGGAGGAGACGCCGCTGGAGGTTGTGTTTTGGGCGTGGGAGGCCGGCAAGACGAAGGCGGATTTAGAGAGTGTTTCTAGCTCGGACTCTGACTCAAGTTCAGATTCAGATTCAGATTCGGGGTCAAGTTCAGGCCCGGGTTCTGATTCGGACTCCGGCTCAGGCTCAGACTCAGACTCAGACTCGGATTCAGACTCAGATTCTGACTCGGAGAACGTACCAGCCGTGACGGAGAAGAAGAGTAAAGAGACGGTGGCCGTGAAAGAGACCAGTTCTTCGAGCTCGTCAGACTCGTCAAGCTCAGACTCAGACTCGGACTCAGACTCAGACTCAGACTCGGGTAGCTCATCTTCGTCCTCGTCAGAGTCAGGCTCGTCATCGGACTCAGATTCAGATTCGGACTCGGACTCGTCGTCAGATTCAGATTCAGATAGCGATGCAGACTCGAAAGCAGTGCAAAAGGTCGAGATCAAGACGCAAGAAGTGACAACCACGTCCACGACGACGGTGACCACCGTCGAGAAGCGCAAGCGCGAGTCCTCGGACTCGTCGACCGCAGAAGACGACGACGAGGAGGAAGAAGACCGGTCGAAAAGCGCGCGCGGAACAGAGGGCAAGCGGTTCTCGCGGATCGACCGCGAGAAGGTGTCGTTCGAGGCGCGCGCGCTGCAGGACAACACGTACAAGGGCGTGGCGGGCACGTGGGGCGAGCAGGCGAACGCGAAGCTGGTGCAGGTGCGCGGCAAGGACTTTACGAAGAACAAGAACAAGATGAAGCGCGGGAGCTACCGCGGGGGCACGATCGGGTTCGAGAGCGGGAGCTACAAGTTCACTGACTAGTGGGTGTAGTTGGCTAGATAGTTGCAATAGAGTTTAGAGGGTTTAGGGTTTGTAGGGTTAGAAGGGTTTAGCGTACCGCGGCGTACGGGCCCGGGCGCGGCAAGTCCCGGCCACGCGGCTTGGCGTGCAGGGGTACGCGGTACGCGGCCGGCGAGCTGTCACGCCGGCGCGACTCGTGCGACACGGCGGCCAGCGTAGCACGAGTTGACACACGCTACCGGAAAGGCTCTACCTCGCACGTCTGCCCCGCCGCCCGTGTATATAGCCCGCCCGCCCCGCTTCCCCCTCCCCTCCTCCTTCTTCACCGTCTTCCCCTTTTCTGCTACACCTCTTCCTCCTACACCCCCCCTGCCACGTTATCGCAACCCCCTCATGCCCGCCTAATCCACGCCATGGCCGGCCCCAGCCATCGCCCCTCCGGCGACCCCTACTCGCTCTGCGTGCGCCAGCAGCCCCTGCGCTGCAAAGCCGCCGGCTCCACCGAGCGCGCGCTGACCGACCGCAAAGCCGTCGACCCGCCGCCGATCGTCGAGCTGCTCGTGGCCGCCGACGCCTCCGGCCAAAACGACCAGCAGCAGGCCGAGTGGCTGCAGTCGCCGTTCTTCGTCATGTGCGCGAACCTGTACGACGCCTACCACGACGAGCCCGTCCCGCGCCCGCCGTCCGACACGCTGGCCGGCACGCTCGTGAGCTCGCTGCACCGCGTGCGCGACGAGCACGACCGCGAGGGCGGGTACTTTGTGTTTGGCGACATCTCGGTCAAGCTCGAGGGCCGCTTCCGGCTGCAGTTTTCGCTTTTTGAAATGCGCGAGTGAGTTTTCTTTTACCTGTTTTTTTGTTCAATCAATGTAAGCACGAGTCGGACTCGCTAACTAAACAGCGGCGCGCAGGTCGAGTTTGTCACGTCAACCATGTCGGACGTGTTTACGGTGTACTCGTCGCGCCAGTTCCCCGGCGTGCTCGAGAGCACGGCGCTCTCGCGCCAGTTCTCGGACCAGGGCGTGCGACTGCGGTTGCGGAAGGAGTCTGCGCGACGGCACGCGGATGAAGGGTACGTGGCCACGAAACGGGCGCGGGTAGCGAGTGCAAGTGCAAGTGCCAGTGCAAGCGTAAGCGGACCGCGATCGCATGCGGGCTCGCTGAGCTCGTTGACGGGCAGCGTGAGCAGTCCGGACGGGCATGAGCATGAAACGCGGTCGCTGCAGGCATTGCCGATACAGCCTCCGCAGCAGCCTCTGCAGCAGCCACTGCAGCAGCCTCTGCAACCACAGCAATCTCTGCAGCTACAGCAGCCACTTCCACAGCATTTACAACAGTCGATACAGCAACCACTCCAACAACCTCTCCAACAACCTCTACAGCAGCCGCGGCAGCTTCTACAGCCACACTCTCTCCACGACCTTCAACACCACCAACAGCCGCAACTCCAACACCACCTACACCAACAACACCAACTACAACAACCTCCGAAGCCGGTCGCGGTCGGCGACTGGAACACGGCGCGGCCGCTCCAGACCCAGGCCGGGTCGGTCTACACTGCGACGCCGGCACGCCTGCAGCTGCTCGGTCCGTACGGGCTGACGGACGTCGGCTACACGACCGCGCCGGACCCGCGCGCGCACCACACACCACCACCACCAGCGCACTACTTTGCGCCGCCCATGCTGCCGCAGACGCTTCCACAGACGGGACTTGCACAGAGCCCGTCTGGTGGAGCTGGGGGGCCGGGAACTGTAACAGGACCGGGAGCAGGTCAGCCGCCGTCGGCGCTGCGGGACGGCGACGGCCGGTTCCGGCTGCCGCCGCTGGTGTTTGACGAGCAGCAGCGCGCGCGGGGCGGCAGCGGCGCGGACTCGCTGCTGCGGCGGGGCGGGCGGTAGTGTGGGATCTGGAAAGGATATGGGATTTGGGACTAGATTTGGGAATGGGATGGAATGGTATGGGATGGGAAGGACATGCAGACGGGCGTCTGGCGGCATAAAACAGCGACGACGATAATGAAAGATACGCAGGCAGTTGTGCATGACAAGACAAGACACGCGAAAAGTAGAACGACGGGCATCTGCGGGTTCGGGCGGAAGTTGCCGCGGGCACCGACTTTTGCTTTTACCAGTTTGGTTCGTCGGAGCGGCGAGGAGCGTACTTGCTACTGTACAGCTGTACAGGCGTAGTGTGCAGTGCCAGCGTAGCGTACGGGCCGAGGCGGGCGGGATGCTGCGAATGGCGTGCGCTATACCGACAACTGAAGCACAGAAGCGTACCCAGAAGTACAAGTACGGGCGGTAAGGTTGGCCGGTACGCGTCGGCGCCCGGAGACCGACTTTCCACGAGAGTTTGCTCAGCTGTTAAATCAAAAAAGAGCGCGCGCGCTTTCGTGTCGCGCAATCTCGCGCCGCCACGCGGCAGCCCCAGCCGACGGCAGCTGCCGGCGGGATCTGCCTGCGCTGCCTGCCTTGCCGTTTTGGTGAGTAGTGCCTTTCCTGTTGTTCTGCCGTTGCACAATAGTCAATACGCATATCGTATTGTTACTAGTCTAATACCACCCGGGCTGCCGGGCTAGTCTGGCTCTTTCTCTGGCTCTGCTCTGGCTGGTCGCTCTGGCTGCTCTGCTCTGGCACTGGACAGACTCACGTCATGCAAAGCTAAGCGCGTTCGCCGCCGTTGCGCCGTTGCGGAATATGCTGGAAACTCTAACCGCGCGGAATGTACGCGCGAAGGTTTGCTGCAGTCCGGGTAACGCACGTGACAGCAGTCACATGACACCACGTAATACATTTCACGTGACAGCGCCCACCGCCCACCACGCCGCAGCGGAGCTGACAGCCCCGACTCGCCGCTGCAAGAATATTATTAATTCTGCCCGGTTCGCTCAACAATTTGTCTGCTCTGCTACTCCTTTAAACCACCCCCGCGGCCTCCCGAGTCCCTGACTCCTGTCGTCTGTCTCTCTTGTTCTCCTCCGCCCGCTCCGCTCAATACAAAATACCCGCCTTCCGCCCCCGCCTGCCGTCCGTCCTGCCGCTGCGGCCCGCGCACGTAGAGCAGCTTCTCACATCCGCGATGGCCTCCCACGACGCGACCTCGACCTCCGCGCCCGCGCCGTCACTATCAGACTCGGTCTCGGCCTCGGCCTCGGCCGCGGCCGCGACGAACCCGCCGGAGCTGATCAGCGAGCTGCTGGCGCGGAACGTGGCCTGGGCCGACCGCATGGCGACGCTGAACCCGGCGCTGTTTGCGCGCAACGCGAAAGGCCAGAACCCGCATGTGCTGTGGATCGGCTGCTCGGACTCGCGCGTGGGCGAGGTCTGCCTCGACCTGCTTCCCGGGTCTGTGTTTGTGCACCGCAACATCGCGAACCTGATGCCGTACGGCGACCTGTCCTCGCTCTCGGTCGTGCAGTTCGCGGTCGACCTGCTCAAGGTCAAGCACATCGTCGTGTGCGGGCACTACGACTGCGGCGGCGCGGCGGCCGCGATGGGCAACAAATCGGTTGGTTTACTTGATCACTGGCTGAAGCATCTGCGCGACGTGCGCGCCATGCACAAGGAAGAGCTCGCGGCGATCGAGGACCCCAAAGCTCGGCTGAACCGGCTCGTCGAGCTCAACGTCGTCGCGCAGGTGCACCATGTCTGCCGCATGGCGCCGGTCGTGAACGCGCTCAAGCAGGGCCGCATCGCGGTCTCGGGCATGGTCTACGACGTGTCGTCTGGCCGGATCAAGCCGGTCGATATCCCGGCCGACACGCACGAGGCCGATTTTGCGCTCACGGGTGAGGGCGACGCGCCCGACCATTAGCACTAGAAGATTTGATTTGCTGTAATTTTGCTGTTTAGTGGGGTTTGTTATAATTTACGCGAGTATTGTGTTTACGCGAGTATTGCGGGCTGTATATAGACTGGAAAATAATGTATCTAATATTTAGAATTGCCACGTAAACGTGTAAACTTGAAGGTCGTCGTATTGGATGTCATTGTATGATTGTATGTACTTTATTGTAATTGTTTCAACTGTATTGTAGTATGCACTAGTCGTCCCACACCTTCGTCGCCTTCCACACGCTCGACGTCGCAAACGCCGGCGGCGCGACCGCGGCAGGCGTCTGCTCGCGGAAAACGCCCGTAAGTCGCATATCCCGCTCCATCACTTTGTCGTTAGTCTTTTCTCACTCTTCCGAGCAGTATATGCTACTATATAAAACGAAAAACACACTCATCTTGTCCCACGCGTCCCGATGCACACGCATCTTCTTGCCGTCCTCGCGCAGCGTGTTTGCAAAAGCCATGCCGCCGCTCGCGATGCCCATCATCTAGTCCGTTCCGTTAGTCCTCGACCTCGCTCCGCAGCGTCACCCAAACAAGACGCCAAAAAAAAGAAAACGCACAGTGATAATAATGCCATACGGCAGCAGCGCCTCGAAGGGAATCATCGTGTGTGGTGTGTGGTGCTGCGTAAAAGACACGATCCGTCGCACAAGTAGCAGGCGCCGTATTGGCAGCAAAGGCGGTCGCGATAGGCCGCCGCGGCCGCAGCCACTCACAGCGCGCCAATTTGCTTACCCCAAGCCCTAACCTTCCCCTCGGAATCCCTCCTCACCTCCACCACACCGCGCTTCAGCTCTAGCACAGCTGCCCTCGTCGTGCTCCACCACGCGCTCTCCACCAGACGCCGTCTACCAGCCGCAATAATGCTCTTCCTCTCGCGGCGCGCCGCGCTGCGGGCGTCGAAACCGGCCGCGAGGCGTCTTTACAGCGACAAGGCGCGCGTCTACGGCGGACTGCGCGACCAGGACCGGATATTTCAGAACCTGTACGACACCTACGGCAAGGACATTAAGTCGGCTGAGCGAATGGGTGACTGGTACAAGACTAAGGAGATTCTGCTTAAGGGCGATACTTGGGTATGTTTGCATTGCACAACTAGACGTTATATAACATCTACGTTATGATACCTCGGCGTTTGAGAAGGCGTTTGAGAGAGAGGGAAGAGAGAAACAGAACTAACGGATCTAAGATTATCAACGAAATCAAAGCCTCGGGCCTGCGCGGCCGCGGCGGCGCCGGCTTCCCGTCAGGCCTGAAGTGGAGTTTCATGAACCCGCCAGGCTGGGAAAAGAACGAAGGACCGCGGTATCTGGTCGTGAACGCGGACGAGGGCGAGCCCGGAACCTGCAAGGACCGCGAGATCATCCGCAAGGACCCGCACAAGCTGGTCGAAGGCTGCCTGATTGCCGGCCGCGCCATGAACGCGACGGCGGGGTATATCTACATTCGCGGCGAGTTCTACAACGAGGCTGCTGCGCTGCAGACCGCCATCAACGAGGCCTATGCGGCGGGATACCTGGGTAAGAACGCGTGCGGGTCCGGGTATGATTATGATTTGTACATCCACCGCGGAATGGGCGCGTACATCTGCGGCGAGGAGACCAGTCTGATTGAGTCGATCGAGGGCAAAGCCGGCAAGCCGCGTCTCAAGCCCCCGTTCCCTGCCGGCGTGGGCCTGTTTGGCCGGCCGACGACCGTGACGAACGTGGAGACCGTGGCCGTCGCGCCGACCATCTGCCGTCGCGGATCATCATGGTTTGCCCAGTTTGGCCGCGAGCGGAACCAGGGCACCAAGCTGTTTTGCATCTCGGGACACGTGAACGAGCCGTGCACGGTCGAGGAAGAGATGTCGATCCCGCTCAAGGAGCTGCTCGAGAAGCACTGCGGCGGAGTCCGCGGCGGGTGGGATAACCTGCTCGGCGTGATCCCCGGCGGCGCGTCGGTTCCCGTCATGCCCAAATCGACGTGCGAGACCGTGCTGATGGACTTTGACGCGCTGCGCGACGTGCAGTCCGGATTGGGAACGGCGGCCGTGATTGTGATGGACCGGTCGACCGACATCGTGCGTGCGATCCAGCGCTTTTCGGCATTCTACAGACACGAGAGTTGCGGGCAGTGCACGCCGTGCCGCGAGGGCACGACGTGGCTGAGCAAGGTCATGGACCGGTTCCACGCCGGCCAGGGCACCGAGCGCGAGATTGACATGTTGCTCGAGCTGACTAAGGAGATTGAGGGCCACACGATCTGCGCGCTGGGAGATGCGGCCGCGTGGCCGATCCAGGGACTGGTACGTCATTTCCGGCCGGAGATTGTAAAGAAGTTTGAGAAGTTTGAGCAGTCGATCGGGTCCGTGACTGTCGGTGGATGGACGCCAAAGTCGACGGTCGGCGGCGGGATTGTGCAGGGAATTGCTGCTCCGGGCGGTCATTAGGTGGTTCTGATTTTTTTGTTTATACATTTATTACATTGTCATTTTGTCATTTGATCATTATCTCGTACTCTTTTCATGATACGAACACGAATGTCGTGTTCGATAAATGTCGTAAGTTAACGTAAAGGTAAACAGCTCGGGCTCCGAGTCATGTGTTTGCTATCTCGGTGCACATCGCACGGTAAATCACCGCCAAGCTCCCGTGCGCCACTCCGTGCTCTCACACCCAAAACACGCGCAGTTCCAAGCGGCCGCTTTCTCAATCATCCGTTCCCTCTGGGCCCCTCCTCTTCGTCATCTTCAACTTACCATCTTCCGCACACCCCCCTCCGCCACCAACCCACAACACAAGATCGCGATGTCGTGTCTCTCGCCCGCGCCGCCGCGCGGTCTGCAGGCCGTGATCCCGATCGACCCGCCGCCGTCGAAGCGCGAAAAGGTCGCGCGCTATCTGACGCAGAAGAAGGACCAGTTCGACCAGTACCAGCGCCTGCTCAACCAGCAGCGCTCGCAGATGCTGCGTCGTGGAAAAGATGGTGGTAACGGCAACGGTAACGGCAGCAGTGGCCGTGGACGTGCTGAGGGTGGCGGCGGCCAGAATTTTTACAGGCTCATGTCGACGTCGTCGTTCTCGACGTTTGCGCGCGCGGCACAGCAGCAGCAGCAGCAGCGGCCGCGGGACCCGGAGCCAGAACAGCAGCCCGCGGCGAAGAACCTGGCGGACAAGGACGGCGAGAAACTTGTCATGTTCCCGTCGTACGCGCGGCGGCTTGAGAACGGACTCGTCGAGGTCGATATCCGGGGGTGGGTGTTTGCGCCGGGCGCGCAGAACCGCAAGAACCGGCTGTTCACGAGCGTCGTGCGTCAGCTCGTCGGCGTGCCTGCGCCGGACGGATCTACTACTGCGGCTACCACTCAGGATCAGACTTTAGATACCGAGGCCGCCGGATCATCGGGACCGTCGTCAGGTCCGTCTACAGGCACGCCCACACGGCTCACAAAGAACGCATCCGCAATCTCCGTCGCCTCCGTCCTCTCCGCCTCCGCCTCCGCCTCGGCTTCCTCCCCCCGCGGCTCGCCCTCGCCTTCCCGCCGCGGCTCCTCCGCCCAGCGCTACGACTCCTCGCCCGCGCGCGCCGTCAGCATTCCGCGGCGCGGCGATAATAACAACAACAGCAGCAACGGCAAGAACCAGCGCGGCGTCTCGTTCTCGCCGACCCCGTCGCCTTACGGCTCCCCTCGCCGGGACACGTACTCGTCCGCAGCCCAGCAAGCCCGCGGCGGCGTGGTCGCGAACCCAAACTTTGTCCAGCCTAGTCTCGCCGGCGGCGAGCGCCAGCCGCTCATGTCCCAGAGTCCCGGCGGCTCGAAGCGCAACTCGGGCTACCTGATCGACTTTGACTCGGACGTCGAGTCCCAGTACTCGACCGACGACGACGACGAGGAAGTCGTCGAGAACCACCATGAGACCCTTGTCGTCAACCGGTCGACACCCGCCAGCTCGCCCCGGCCTATCAACGACATCCGCCGGCAACAGTCATTCTACGCCAACAACGCGCAAAACGGATCAATGATCTCCATCGCGGGAGGTCACAATTCCGAAGTCGTCTCCGCCAACGCGGTCAACGCGCCACTGTCGTCGTCCCCGGTCCCGGGCTCGCCTACGCGCGGATCATACTTTCCCGACAATACCCGCCGCGGCTCATTCCTCTCCCTCACGCGCTCGTTCTCGACCTCCTCCGGCTTCTTCGGCCCCAACGCCGGCGCCGGTCTCCCGCGCCCGATCCTCAGCAACAACGGCAAGGACCGCGCGATCCCGCCGCCGCTGCCGCCGCGGCCGAACCTGATCTCGTTCTCGTCGACCTACAACGCGGAAAAGACGATGCAGGAGCGCATCGCGCCGTTCATCTCGCGCCCGATCTCGGCCGAGTCGATCACGATCCACGTCGGGTCGACCGAGTCCGAGGAGTACAGTACCTACAGCGTGGTCACGACCGACAGTGGGCATTTTGGGGTGAGATTGCGGCTCGCGTACGAGCCGGCGATTTCGTGTGTCGAGTGTGGTGATGATTTGATTGCGGTTGAGGAAGTTAAGGTGGTTGAGCCGTTTGGCGTTAGTATTATCAGCGACGTCGACGACACGATTAAGCATACCGGCATTACAGGTGCGTCCTTTTGCCTTTTTTTGCTTTTCCATATTTTGTAGCAAAACTGACTGAAACTTTCTACAGGAGAGAAGAAGGGCATTTTCAGAAACGTGTTTGTCAAGGACTATGCGGAGCTCGAAATCAAGGGTGTCGCAGACTGGTACCAGCGCATCAGCAGGCTCGGAGTCCCGATCCACTACGTGTCCAACTCTCCCTGGCAGCTCTACCCATCCATCTCCAAGTTCCTGCGCCGCGCCGGTCTTCCATCCGGCACCATGCATCTCAAGCACTACAACGGCTTCCTCTACGGCCTTCTCGAGCCTGCGGTCGAAAAGAAGCGGTTCAATCTCGAATCGATCCTGATCGACTTCCCGCACCGCAGGTTCATCCTCGTCGGCGACTCAGGCGAGATGGATCTCGAAGCCTACGTCAACCTGGCCTGCAACTTTCCCGATCAGGTGCTTGCAATCTACATCCGCGACGTGACCACGAAATGCTCAGACGACGACGACTTCTGCACAATGTCCCAACTAAACGGATTTTTCCCGTCCTCGGTCCCGCGACCGGACGAAATCGATGATCTGCTGGTCGACAACTCGGGATGGTTTTGCGCGCCCAAAGCGGATCCGGACCGGTACTATAACCGACCACACTCGCCGCCGCCGTTGATGCCGAAACCCCAGAACCTTCGCAGCAACAAAGTGGTCACGACCCAGGCTCCCTCACCCGCGATCGTGGAATGGTCATCGACCCCGTCGCCGGACCAGTCGCAGACGGACATCACGGCGCCGCTGATCCCCCGGAAACCATCAAGTTTGAAAGCGCAACCGATCCACGCGCCGAATCCACGGTATAACTACCAACACCAGCAACAGCAACCGTCTGCGACATCGTTTGATTTCATGGCGTCCTCCGCACAATCGACGACCTCGCCGCTCGCGGAACGGTTAGCTGCGTTTTCGTCGACTTTTGAAAGCGGGTCGCCAGAATCGGTTGAGTCGGCTGGATACATGTCGATCCGGCAACAGCAGCAACAAGCATACTCCTCCGGCGCCGCCGCCGCGCCCTCATCTTCGCTCCTCTCACCAACCACGACCAAACCATCATCCGGCTCGCTCTCAAACTACCACTCAATCACCACACCTCAAGACACCAACACCAACAACAATAGCAACAACAACAACAACAATAAATCCTCCCCGCCGACTCACAGCAACCACAAACCCCCACTCCCGCCCCGTCCCGCGTCTCTTCTGCGCTCCGCCGCCGGCGCAGCAGCAGCGCGCATGCACGAGGGAAACACGGCAAACAGACAACACGCATCCGACATCGCGTCCTACGCCTACCGCGCCTGCGTCAGCGGCAGCTGCTGTACAGGCCATTCCCACGACCACGAGGACGCGATGCCGATCCCGCCGCCGTTGGACAAGAAGCTCGCGCTGTGGAAACAGCGGGTCGCGAGGGCGCGGATGATGTTGCCGAACGGGATCAGGCTGCGCATGTGGCGGATTGGAGATGATGTGGCGGATGAGTGTGAGGAGATCGTGCAGGAGTATCTGCATAAGATTGAGTATGGCGATGATTATTGAGATTATTTTTGTGTGTGGTTTAGAGTGGTTTCTCGGCATTTTTGTTTTGTTTATTGTGGGTTTGTTTATTAATATGTTTGCGTTTTGGGGTTATTGCATCTATCAAGGATAGCGTCAAGGATAGAAGTTTGATATTCTACTAATTTTCTAATTGCTTTTTGTTTTACATCGATAAAAGTGTCGTACAACCATAACTCTGAAGCCGAAATAATCCTATAGAATCCGAAGATTGCGCTGCGTCAGCGGCCGCCGTATCGTTAGCGGTACGCCGGTAATCGCCTCACTACGTCTACCTTGCAATAACGACTCGCTGGCATTTAATAACGCCAAGTCGGAAGGTATTGTAGTCGGGGGTGATCGCGAACTTGCCGGTGTTTTGTAGCTGCTTGAATCAACGAGATTTGTTCTTAACCTAGTGACGTCACGAGTTTATCACAACTCTTCAGTTCTCCGTCAACTAACTCCCGAGTCCAGACATCCATCAAAAATATATGAACATTGCATAGTTACACGTCTTAAATCCTTGCGGACTGCGGTTACTGTCAGTACACAATTATAACACAAATTTGATTTACACAGCTGAGCAGTGAGCACTGATTCTAAGCATTTTTGCTCATAATTCGAGGTAACAAAGTATGGAGTACTCTTTTGCCCCCAGGCCCGCAGACGAGATAGACGATCTAGGTTACAGTTCAGACGAGTACAACGATTCCGAATGTTTAGGACCTCCTCGGTATGTGAATGTGAACATTTCAGGCCAAGCAGAAACCCCGAATGGATACGGCGCTGGCGGTTATCATCCCCTAAAGATCAATGATTACTTGAACGACGGCCGATACCAAGTGGTTCACAAGCTCGGAGCCGGCGGACACTCTACTGTGTGGCTAGCCCGCGATTTGCAAAATACCAGATACGTAGCTGTCAAGGTTATCATTGCTGAAACCAGTTCCGAGAAAAGCGAGACTAGTATCATGAGTATTCTTGGTAATGCACAGTCTGAATCGGGACATGAGTTGTTTTTATCTGTCATTGATGAATTCTGGGTTGTCGGCATAAATGGGAAGCACAAGTGTATTGTGACTCCGCCCGCACAGATGAGTCTGCACGATGCTGCGGAGGCTTCAGGTAGGATGCCTTTCCAGCTTGAAGTCGCGCGGTCAATGATTGCTCAGCTCATTCGCGGGGTAGCCTTTCTACACAGTCAAGACACTGTACACGGTGGTATGCACTCGTTTTAATGACGCTATATCGAACTACTGACTGACTACGTTTTATACTAGATCTCCACCCGTCTAACATTCTGGTCCGGTTCCCCAAATCTTTAGATCAGTATTCCGTGCCGGAACTGTACGAGAAATATGGAGAGCCTCGTTCAGAGCCCTCTATTCTAATCGCGCGCAATGGCAAGCGCATGCCCTTGCCGAATGGCGTACCTGACCGTATCTTCTTGCGCGGTGAGTTTGTCACTGACAGCAATGATGTTGAATTGGGAAATGACCGAACCGTCCTTTGCGATTTTGGACTCTCTTTCAACCCGCACAAGACTCGCCGGAATACCTCAACTATTCCCGCTGACTATCGACCACCCGAATCCTGGTTATCCGACGAGCCGCTTTCGTTTCCCTCGGACATTTGGTCGCTTGCCTGCTGCATTTTTGAGATTTTTGGCCGTCGATCGCTGTTTCAAATGATGTCTATTAGTGAGGATTATCGCACGGCCGAGATTGTTCACGCTCTCGGGATTTTCCCTCCCGAGTGGTGGCAGAACTGGGAGGCAAGACCGGAATGGTTTACTGAGACGGGCGAGGCAATTCCAAATGACACGAGGATCAAGCATGCTACGTGGGACACCAGGTTTGAAAACGGTATTTTGAAACCTCGGGCCCGTCTCAGAATGGGCTTCGTGACGGAGAGCGAAAGGACGGCGTTTGAAGCGATGGTTTTGCCAATGCTGGCTTACCGACCGGAAGAAAGAGTGACTGCGCAGCAGGCAATGGATTCGGAATGGATGAGAGATTGGGGGCTGCCGGCACTTGCAGAGAGTGATCGTATTGCTCAGTCTGAAGCGAAGTAGAATTACAGACATATGTCCATCCTCCGTACTTTTTGGGCGGTGAACTTAGCAACAGATTAATACTCATTAGTCTCGTAGTAAGCATTAAGCAATAATACTCCTAATGGACACGCCTGCCATTCAGCTTAACGAGTTCGGGCTTTATTTCTACTTTATAAATCTTGGTCTCAAGTCTCTGGACATAGAATGAACAAACAACTTTGCGGATCTTCTCGCAATTTCAGTGTTTGAAAGTGGCTTCTCTCGTAGCATCCAGGGTAGAAGTTTGATATTGTGAGTTATTATTGCCCACACGTTCTATCTTTATGCCTTCCTGCACGAACTATGGGCGCGGTATAGGCAGAGACTTGCATGCCGCTGACCCATCGTACGCTGACGAGACGCAACATACCTTGATAGCCCTTATTAGCCCATTCCGGAACATCTGAACTCTGAAGGCTGCAGACATGAGACAGGTCACAGGACAGTGACAGCCTGACAGGTTAGGCCAAAAGTCATTTTAAGTGCTCACTGCTCAGTCAATATAGACATACCAAGTTCGAAATAGTAATCCTGAAAACTTGGTGGTTAGGTAGGGCGTTAACCTCGCTCTGGAACCTTACTCCACCACCAAATAATTCTTAACCTAGACGTCACGAGTTGTCACACTTCCCCAGTTTCTCGACTGCGAGAACTCCCGAGTCCAGACATCCATCAACATTCAAAACTACATGAACATTGGTCATTGTATAGTTGCACGTTTCCAAGTCCTTGCGGTCACTGTCAGTACACGAATTCAATTCACGCAGCTGAGCACTAATTCCAAGAATTTTTGCTCTATTTGAGGTAACAAAGTATGGAGTACTCTTTTGTCCCCAGGCCCACAGACGATATATACGATCTAGATTACAGTTCAGATGAGTACAGCGATCCGGACTGTTTAAGACCTCCTCGGTATGCGATCATTTCAGGCGAAGGCGCAGAAACCCCGAATGGATACGGCGCTGGCGGTTATCATCCCCTAAAGATTAATGATTACTTGAACGACGGCCAATACCAAGTGGTTCACAAGCTCGGAGCCGGCGGACACTCTACTGTGTGGCTAGCCCGCGATTTGCAAAATACCAGATACGTAGCTGTCAAGGTTATCATCGCTGAAACCAGTTCCGAGAAAAGCGAGACCAGTATCATGAGTATTCTTGATAATGCACAGTCTGAATCGGGACATGAGTTTGTTTTATCTGTCATTGATGAATTCTGGGTTGTCGGCCCCAATGGGGAGCACAAGTGCATCGTCACTCCGCCCGCGCAGATGAGTCTGCACGATGCTTCGGAGGCTTCGGGTAGGACGCCTTTCCAGCTTGAAGTCGCGCGGTCAATGATTGCTCAGCTCATTCGCGGGGTAGCCTTTCTACACAGTCAAGACATTGTACACGGTGGTATGCACGCTTCTTGATGGAACTATATCGAACTGCTGACTGACTACGATTCTTACCAGATCTCCACCCGTCTAACATTCTGATCCGGTTCCCCAAATCTTTAGTTCAGTATTCCGTGCCGGAACTGTACAAGAAATATGGAGAGCCTCGTTCAGAGCCCGCTATTCTAATCGCGCGCAATGGCAAGCGCATGCCCTTGCCGAATGGCGTACCTGACCGTATCTTCTTGCGCGGTGAGTTTGTCACTGACAGCAATGATGTTGAATTGGGAAATGACCGAATCGTCCTTTGCGATTTTGGACTCTCTTTCAACCCGCACAAGACTCGCCGAAGTACCTCAACTATTCCCGCTGCATATCGGCCGCCCGAATCCTGGTTATCCGACGAGCCGCTTTCGTTCCCCTCGGACATTTGGTCACTTGCCTGCTGCACTTTCGAGATTTTCGGCCGTCGATCGCTATTTGAAATGAGATATAGTGAGGATTATCGCACGGCCGAGATTGTTCAGGCTCTCGGGATTTTACCTCCCAAGTGGTGGCAGAACTGGGAGGCAAGACCGGAATGGTTTACTGAGACGGGCGAGGTAATTCCAAATGACAAGAGGAGCAAGCATGTTACGTGGGACATCAGATTCGAAAACGGCATTCTGAAGCCTCCGGCTTCTGACGGATTGGGCGTCGTGACGGAGAGCGAAAGGACCGTTTGAAGCGATGATTTGGCCAATGCTGGCTTTCCGACCGCAAGAAAGAGTGACTGCGCAGCAGGCATTGGATTCGGAA
Source organism: Myxozyma monticola (assembly GCA_030568405.1). Classification (NCBI taxonomy): domain Eukaryota; kingdom Fungi; phylum Ascomycota; class Lipomycetes; order Lipomycetales; family Lipomycetaceae; genus Myxozyma; species Myxozyma monticola. Next base: position 182,410 of record JAJLTV010000021.1, read on the forward strand.
TGGATGAAAGAATGGGGACTGCCAGCACTTGCAGAGAGTGATCGTATTGCTCGGTCTGCAGCGAGGTAGAATTATTTACTTCTATGGCTTGAAGTAATCTAAATATAACCATAAATTCCCATAGAATAACCCCATTTCATGAACATTGACCAAAACGCAAACAACCCGTCACAACATATCAAAAACGAGCTTAGTTTATCGAAAGACGTTCTAACGGCCGCTTTATATGAACTATGGGCGCGGTGTAGGCAGAATTTCATAGTGAGATGCAGACTGCACAACGGTGCTGATCTGGACAGGGGGGATATTATATGGGGCAAGAGGCTGCCGTCAGACAGGACGAAAGAAAAAGCACATGTTCGCGATCTGGGAGGTACTGAGAGCCGTCACATCACTCACACATGATATCATCTCGCGGGGATTGTGGTAAGAATCATTTTCATATTATAACTCAAATAAGTGTGCGCGCAATTCATTTCACAATTATGTCATCATACAATTTCCCACCCGATTTCCTTAATTAAAAAAAAACAACAAAAAATAAAGCGGCTCGTTCCATATTCGCAACGTCATCAAATCACTAAATCATCGTTAGCACAGTCCGCAACCCACTGTCTTCAAAAAAAAAAATGCTCACCATAGGAATATCACCCATATCCGCAGCCGGAGCAGCAGCCGGAGCAGCAGCAGGGGCAGCACCGCCCGGGTTCACAAAGTAATCCGCCATCTCGGCATCGAGCTGCTCGTGCGTCTTCGCCGGCCGACGAGCGCCAGCTCTGCCGCCACGGCCGCCACGACCACCTCGGCCACCGCGCGCAGCCGGCACCGGTGCAGCAGCGACCGCGCCGCCTTTCTTGTTGCGAGTTCTCTTAGAAACCGGCGCTTCGGCGGGTCTACCTGGCATTCTGTCTGCGAGGCTCTTTCTGTTCGGGTCCACAACCAGCTCGACCTGGTTCCAACCATTAGCATTTGCGCAGCTAGACATCTCCAATATACCAAGCTACTTACGTGCATGCGCTTCTTTCCGCCGTCAATGGGGACGTCGTTGAATCGCTTCCACGCACGAGAAGCATCGCCGGCCTTCATAAACGTCATGGTCGCGACACCCGTGGACTGGCCCTTTTGGTTGTAGCTAAGGAAGCAACGTCTGATGGGTCCGATTTCGTGAGCAAAGTATTCCTAATAAACCAATATATAAATATCATTTCATGAAGTCGAAAAAAGCGAACGGGTCGTCAGGTATCAGTTCAACACAACACTAAAAAGTCTTTCTCAAACTGAACGCTAGTTAGTTGGTGAGTAGGGATCCTGAGGCTGGCTCCAGGCAATACGTCCATAAGCAGTCGCAAAAACGACTCGTCTGATTATACATCCACTTCATATAGGGACGGCAGGTATGCGGTGAGGTGATCAAATTCCGAAAGCACGCGCTGAGAGCCGAAACAGCGCCATGTCACTGTAGAGTCGTTGCACACTCTCCATGCGATACGACACGGCGGACGCTCACACACATCCATCCTCAAGAGTATCTCATAGTAAGCCAGCCTCAGGAACGGATATGTCGTTGTCAACCCCCTCAAAAGGAAGGCAGTAGTAGCATAAGAATCACAACACGCTCGCAAATCAATGCAAAAACTGTGTGACCACTTATCTGACAAGACCGTGGAATCTCACCAGGGTTAACGATATGCTAATTAAATGCACAAGTCAAAATCAACGCTGCTCTCGACATCTGCCAAAATGCGGAGTTTAGCAGAACCTGAGATAAACCGAGCGCTCGTGTGCACACACAAACGACTTCCGAAACGTGCAGGTCGTAGTCTTCTCGCCTGACTACCGTTGATTCAATCGTTTCGATCATAGCATTTCCAAGTTTTCCAAACTTGGCACTAGCCCTTCACTCGTACCTCAAAGGAATACCATGTGATAAATCGTTAATATCAGTGCGTCTGAATCCAGAAACAGTCTTGGCTTAACCCCATTCAGCCTTGACTCGCACTTCCATCTGTCCTCCAGCAGCAGATAGTGTAACGACCTTCAGCAAACAGGCACTACACGCTCCATCTCAGCCGTCTACTTCTGATGCATGCTATCTTCCATTACCATGCCGGAGAACAGACGAATCAGCTCTGAACAACTCCAGCACGTAGCTAATGTTCGATTGTCTGAGCTGATAGGATCGACATCATGCGCGTACATAACATCAATCGACTCGAAGCGAGCCCCAGACACGTTACAGAATAACCAGCAATCGAACTGAGCCATATGTATGTCTGGATCCAGAAAGGCGAGGGACGACAATGTCGCGACCTCCGTCAAAGACGAGCAAAAAATGCACCTTTAGGAATACGTGCATCAATCCATAGGATTTGCAGTGTGAGAGACAAATACTCTCGTTGTGTTGAGTTCATGACGCCGCTGACCCGTCGTACGCTGACGAGACTCAACATACCTTGATAGCCGATTCCTGAACATCCAAAGGCTGCAGACAGGTTAGAACAAGAGTCATCTTTGAGCACTCAATCAATAAACATACCAAGTTCGAAACAATAATTTTGTCATTCTCGCTCCAATTGACGGCGGGAGCCGACGGCCTTGACTGGACAGCCGGCGCGGGCCTCGAGGCAGTGGTCTTGCGGATACCGCCAGCACTGCCACGGGGCTTTCCTCCTCTACGGGCCGGACGAGGCACCTGAGAAATGATCTCATCCAAAGACTTGTCGAGATTAGCAGCCATTGTAAGTAGTGATTGTGATGTGGATGTGGGGATGTGTGGTGGTGATGGCTAGATTGGTAGCTGATATATGGCGAAGAGCGAGACAAGGGGGTGATCGATTGCCTGGTGCAAAAAATAGGTCGGCTCTGTTAATCAGATACTTCGAATTTGCTGTCCTGCTCCGAATTCACGATGCAAGGGAAGTTGTGGATGTGGATCGGATGTTGGGCAACAAGGGATGAGGTGGGCGGTGGGAGAAGAGGAGAAAGTGCGAGATGGGGGGATTTTGAAAGTGGCTGGCCAGACATGCCGAGCACAGCAGGGCGGCTACGCCATATACGCAGCAGCACTGGCGTAGATATGCAAACTAAAATTTCACGTGACGTTTCACGTGATATTGAAGAGAACGAAAAATGCAGTCCGGCATCCTGAAATACCTAGCATTTACCGTCCAATTGAGAATTTCGATCCTGCTCTCAAGCTATAGAGATGAAGCCCGCTTCTGGGGTGGTCCGGTCGGCTACAGCGGCTTTTAGGCGTAGTTTTTTCAGACAGCAGGTACGTGCAAGCGGTCTAACTCCTGAATCTTCCTGACGCGTTTTGAATTTAGCCACCATATCCACGATTTCAGGCGGCCACACATCGCCCAATTGCGGTTCATACACAGAGTAGATTTTTGGCGCAGCCCTCTGGTGTCTCTGCATTTGCGTTCACTCGAACTTTTTTCTGGGGTGCAGCGCCTTCTAAGCCGCCGCCAGTTGACGAAGTGAGCATTCTCGTTGATACAGCAGCTACAGATACCGACAAGTTCGCAATCACCCCGACTACAATACCTTCCGACTTGCCGTTATTGAATGCTGATGAGTCTTTATTGCAAGGTAGTGAGGCGATTACCGCTACTGATACGGTGGCTGCTGTCGCAGCGCAATCTTCGGACTATATAGGATATTTGCACTCGCTAGGCCTAGCTCAGACGTGGTACTGGCCGTCTGATGTCTTTCAGCAGCTATTGGAATTTGTACATGTTTATGGCGGACTGCCTTGGTGGGCGGCGATTGTGGCTACAACTGTTGGAGTTAGAGTGCTGCTAGTACCTCTATATATGCGGTCTTCGGATGTGACTGCGCGCACTGTGTTGGCCGGACCTGAAATTCAGGAGCTGACCAAGAAGTTTGCTGCGGGCGGTGGTCCAGCGACAGAATTTGTGCTTGGACGAAAGGCGATTTTGGAAAAACATGGCGTTCGACAAATATGGCTTCTGGCTCCGCTACTGGCAAACTTAGTATTTGGACTAGGGATGTTTTTGGGCATTGACTATATGGCGGGAGCTGGAGTCGAAGGATTCAGTACGCAGGGGACACTCTGGTTTCCGAACCTGATTGAGCAGGATCCTTTCGTGGGCCTGCAGCTTTATTCGGCGACTATTTTTGTTTTGCTACTGAAAGTGAGTTACGTGCTGGGCTTTGAAATTTCTGAAATAACGGCTGGCTGACTTGAGCAGTGGGGAGGCGAAAATGGAATCAACATGTTAAGTCCCATGTTTATGAAGTTTATGATGGTCATGCCCTTTGTGTCGATATATTTCACAATGATGCTACCGTCGGCAGTAATGGTATACTTTGCTACAAACAGTACGTGTACTGTACTGCAATCGATGCTGCTTCGCAACGCCGGGTTCAGGCAATTTGCGAAGTTGGCTCCCATCACAAAGCGTACTAGAAGTGTGGAAGCTGATGTTCAAGCATCTGCAAAGACTTTTAAGGAACAATGGGATATGATCCTGGAGGCGGCGAAGAAGAGCGCACAGGAGAAAAATGGGCCCAAGCCACCATTTCCGCCGGGGCGGATGTGAGGGGCGTCTTGTACATATATAGGTCTCACGATGGTCTTATTCAACTAAATTTTCCAACTCTTATTTGATTTCTGGTTACCTCTAAGCAAGGCTTTACGCAGTCACATCACTACTCATTACCGCTCGACAGTGTAAGATGCCGATTTGATGTCGGAGGTGAACGCATCCCTTCTCCCTATGTAGTAATAATTCCCGTGTATATCGAGCGTAATAACTATTCCTGCCAGCTGCCGTCAGCCTAGGACAGTGCCTAGCTCTCGCAAGAGACTCACGACTGAAGAACGAAGATCTTACGATCTGAAATCTACGTCGTTGGTCTCGAGAGCAAGCGCGCGTATAGTTAGCGTTTATAGGGTTTAGCTGGCTAATTGCAGACACAAAATGGTTTGCGTGTCTTACAGGCGCTTTTGGTGCTCAT
>JAJLTV010000022.1:0-185133 GCA_030568405.1 Myxozyma monticola
CGCACCACAAACCTTATTCTCCCATAGTAAAAAGCGGTTCCCGCGGCGGGATCTACGTTCCTTATTATAGACCAGGAAGGAAACCGGCACAGTTCATCAGGCCTAAGATGTTGCTAGTCGGGGTGTCGAAATACGTCTGCCAGGCGTCGATACTCTGCAGTCCGTTGAACAAACTTCCGTCGTCTGGCAAGCGCGCGAATTAGCACAGCAAATAGACGAGCAAAAGCAGATGATAACAGTCTCACTTACAGCCATTGAAAAAGAGCGTTCCGCAAAGTCCTGCACAGTGTAGAACGTTCATACGCAAACCTGATATTGTAAGAGTATGTTCGCCAAAAGCGCAAGCAGCACTGGGCAGCATAGCAGTACTCACCTGGATCAAACAGCCAGAACGACTTGGTGTTGTTGGCGATGTTTTTGAAGTTCGCCTCGGCCTGAACATCGCGCTTTACTGCCATCGGTCCGACCATGTTGTATTCGGTAAGGTGCTGCAGCGTCTGAGCCAGCTGAAACGGAAGTAAGCAAGTGTCGCGGTGCGTACAGCCGGTTGCGTGAGGTGCCGATGCCGTAGAAGCCCGGCATGGTATCTTATATAGTGCGAAAGCGGGGCGGAAGTGTGGGGTACGCGCCGAAACCGGCGACAGTCAACAAAGCGCACGAGCTCGGGCGGCGCGGATCAGGCAGCGCGTGCCTGTTCAGTGCCTGTTCAGGCAGGCTGCGCGTGGGGAGCGCGGCCCACGGACCGGCCGGCGGGCCGCGGACGGTCGGCGGCTGCGCTGGGGGCTTTGGCCGCCTTCCCCAGGCGTTGGCCCCGCTGCGAACCTACCCCGCGAAATTGTCGTCTCGACTATTAGAGTTGTATTAACGTTGCAGGCTAGCCGGGTTGGGTTAGCGACCCCTAGCGACAAAGTTAAAAGATCAGCCCTGTCTGCGGGCGCCGCATGTGACCTGTTCAGCTTTGTGAGACTATAGAGACTGATCCTATGCTGAACAATGTCACGCTTTGAGTGGCTCCAGCACTTCGAATCTTCGGACTTCGTTAAGCATACCAGTTAGTGTCAACTGTCACGGTCCAGGCGGCATATCGAATGTGGGCAGTGGACACGGAAGCCATCGGTCTGGCGAGTTCCAGCAATTCTGCTCAGAAAATAAGATATCACGATTTGGTTTCCTGTCCACCATCTTCTTCAGCCACTTAATGTTACATGTTGCAGTGACAGTCACAGACAGTGTGCTGAAACTCCGTTATCATCAGCTTATAAGGTCGAATGAAACCAGCATCAGCAAGGTCGAGTCTCTTACTAGCTTTAATGCCGCTCATTTTGCTCTTCAAAACTTGAAGGCGGGATTTAGTGGAGCGGGATTCCACATGATCCTCAGGCGGTTTTGGCGAAGCTCAACGTGAGGTTACAGACTTCGACAGCTCCGGAAGCTACCCTCACAACCGAAAACTCTTGCATCTCAGTTCTTGATCTCTCAGACACCGAACAACTCAATAGAGGCCATCCCCAATTTATGAAATATAAGCTTAGCATTCACCCCAAGGAAGTTTTTCAGCTCCTGTATATGCTGCTATCAAACAGATCGCAACGATTCCGCTACATCTTTGTACACTTGTTTGATTTGATTGAGTATTGTGCATTAGAAATTAAACTATTGTCGGTTTTCCATCCATCTCTATTAACAACTCTAAGCCGCCATGAGACTATCAATTGTTAAACTGATCCCGTCGCACACGCGCTGCCCAAATTCGTCACCTGCCATTAAAAATTAACTGTTTTCCGTTTTGCATCTATCTCTCTGAACAATTCTAAGCCGCCATGAGACTGTCGTTGTTGACCAAATCCGTCACCTGCCATTAAAAATTAACTGTTGTCCATTTTGCATCCATATCTCTCGACAACTCTAAGCCACCATGAGACTATCAATTGTTAAATTGATCTCATCCCACACGCGCCGACCAATTCCGTCACCTTCCATTAAAAATTATTGATTGTCGGTTTCGCATCCATCTCTCTCAACAACTCTAAGCCGCCATGAGACTATCAAGTGTTGAATTGATCTCGTCCCACACGCGCTGACCGACTCCGTCACCTGCCACGGCATCAGACCACCGGGTCGAGATTGTGAATGCGCCGTCCCGAATGCCCGCAACGTTTAGCTCAATCGGCGCATTCAAACTAGCATGTGGCTGTGAGAACCCCAAATTAACAACAGTTGCCACACCGTCATGCGGAAACGCGTGAGACCCCAGGTTAGAAATCTCCGCATCGGAGCCTCGGGGCTTGCCAATCTTGCCCAAGAAGAATGGATCTAGATCGTTGAGAACGTACTTCAATAAACCGACTGCCGCGACAAGCTCTTTCTTAGCGGTCGCCTGCTGCATTTTCTGGCGTTCAATCCCGGCTTCAGTCCAGTCGAATGCTTCAATGCGGTGAGTCTCAGCCGCATAGCGGCAGACAAAGTTACCAAGACCGGGACTCGGATCGATGTAGCGACGGGCGTTGACAGGCATATCGCAGATAAGATCGCCAGTGGCAGGCACTATCTTTCCTACTGCTGCACGCAGGGCAGTGTGCATCATGGATGTCAACGTTGCGCCATTTGCACGGCATGCGGCCAATAGCCGTGCCGTGTCCTCGCTGCTGAAGGTGCGAACTCTCCACTGCGTATCGATTATCGGATGGAACATCATCGGCCAAGCAGAACTATTTCGCAAAGTTCGTGGCTGCATCCAACGCGGCAAAAACTCTTGTGCAAGTCCAGCAAGAACAACACGAAGTGGCGGTGACAAGCTGACCAGCTGATCCAGCGACGGATGTACATCGAGAGTCGGCAACAAAACCGCTTCTGAAACAAGCTCGTTCTGCGTATCCTCCTTTAGTGATTCCTCGTGTATAGCCTCGTGCAATGCTTTGTGAAATATGGCTCCGGATGTACCATCCATGATAGAGTGATCAAACGCCAGCGCGATAATCGAGCCGTTCCACACCGTCAAGCGCCAGAGCGGCCGACCATCCGCGTTAATCAATTGAATCGCGTGCTGTCTTGAAAGGAACTCCTCAATTGACCCTTCCACCGTATCAACAAAGAGCACGTCTTCGACTTTGATTTGGTCCAGACTCGTGAACGAGTGCGTCTTCGCGTCCAAATCGCATACGATGTCGGACAGCGCTGGATGCTGCTCGATGACGGACTTGAGAGCGCGAACAAGCAGCGGTTGCGACGGGGCGCTTGCGTACTCGGCCCACACAACCACGGACGTATAGAATGCCAATTGACTTCGACGCACAAAGTAGGCCTCGAGCATGCCTGTGGAATCAGTAAGTCTGTACATGTCCAGACGTAGCTCGCATATAGAACTTACCCAGCGGCCGCTTCGTCGGCGGAGTCTGCAGATCTTGCGCCATAATGTGAGTTCTTCCGATGAGATTTCTGTCCCTCAAGTCTCTGTCATCTCAGGCTGTAGCAACAACAGGCGGGTGTATCGATATATATAGAGTAAATAAAACAGCCTGAACTCGTAACTTAGATCAAATACTGCTGACGCTGTTATCAGCTCGCAATCGCGAACCGCGTAAGAGTCACCCTAAACCTTAAACCCAACTGAAAAAACTCAAATCTCGTCAGCCCGCTCCACGATTCTCACGGCCGGGAATCCGGAGTATGCCGCTCTATCTACCCCTCTATACTTTTGATAACACTGACATCCTTCATAATCATCCGAGTGACTCTTAGTTTTAATCTTATCTTTCCGTGGAACTCTGAATCCTGTCTGGTTTCTTAATCTTTCTGTCGATGCTTTCTCGTATGCTGACCTGCTGATACGAACCCGGTCCACCGCCGCTGCTCTGCCTGAGATACCCGTCGACATCATGGAAATCATGGCCGCGACTCTGCTTCCCGTGGCGGTTCCCTTTGTGGTGAGCGCTCTTGCGGTTGGGGCTTTGAAGATCCATTCCGCAATTGCCAGTCGCAATGCTGTGAAAGTGCCACTTGTACGCGATCTCGCACAGTCCGGATTAACCACATTCTGTCTTCGCCCGCAGTTCCGGACAAGCGACCAGGTCTTCAACGTGTACGCGCGAAATGGCATGAAACTGTTTCGGTTTGTTCGTCGCGCATCGTCGGATGCGACAGCTCGCGGAGTAGTGTACACGATGCTGGACGGCAGCGACCTGCGTCCGCTAGCTACTATCCACGTGGACGGAATTCGGTCGGCCGTGCTGTTTCATGACTCGTTGGTGCCGGAACTGGGGATTGTGAAAGTCAGTCACGCGGTTTATGGCTCGGACACACATCGCATGTTTATTCTTCCCGACGGGAGCACGTATCAATGGACCGGAAAGGAGCGCCATCTCGAACGCGTGGTTGAGCGTGCGGGAGAGAGCGAAGTGCGTGAGCGCGTGGGCGCTGCAAGGCGTATTGGCAGTCGGATTTGGGAGATTAAGTGCGATGAGACGCAGCTGCCGGCGGAAGTGGTTTTGGCGACTGCGCTCGTGAGTGTTCTGGATCAGTGGAGTTCAGCGCTGGGCGTAGCACTGCGGTAGTGGATTTTTGATGGATACCCGTGATACCTGTGACTGCTGGTAGGGCTGAGCTGTTTGAGTAGAAAGGCTGTTTGTAGATTGTTGTTTGTTCTAGCTGAGGAATTGAGAGACTCTTTCCTCGACACAGGTTTGCTAGGGTTTGTAGGGTTTAGCGTAAACATGTCCCAACGCGGCAACTCTCGCCGTTAATATAGATAGATCCCGGCCGCTTTGTACGACCACACAACTCGCGATCTCACGAAATAATACATGCTGCGTTTTGCCCGCTCGCTGTCTCCCCTTTCCTCCCATCTTCACGAGTTTCGCCGCACCATGACGACTTCCTCTGTCCCGCTGTCCAGCGCGGCCTGTCTGATCATCGGCGACGAGGTCCTTAACGGCAAGATCCGCGACGCCAACTCGAACTCGTTCGCGAAGCTGTGTTTCGAGATCGGTCTCGATCTCAAGCGCATAGAGGTCGTCCCCGATGACGAGCGCGAGATTGCGGAAGCTTGCGCGCGAATGGCGCGCGACTTCGACTTTATCGTGACTTCTGGAGGTCGGTGGGCGTGTGGTCGTGTGAGATAAAGATAGCACATGGCTAACGCTAGATATTAGGAATCGGCCCGACCCACGACGACATCACGTATTCGTCGATTGCTGCCGCGTTCGGGCTTCCACTCGAGCTGCACTCGGAGACCGTCGAGCGCATGAAGCGTCTGGGCAAGCGCAGGATCGATCCGTCCGACACAGAAGCGCACGCAGCTCAGATGCGCATGGCCACGCTGCCGGCCGCGGACTCCACTGTTTACTACCCGCTCGAGAACTCGTGGGTCCCGGTTGTCTGTGTCAAGGGCAAAATCCATATTCTTCCTGGAATTCCTCAGTATGTTACTTTTGTTTATATAATCTCAGATCGGTAAGGCTGACATACCACTCAAGGCTATTTAACGGCCTCCTGAAAGGCATGCTCCCGCACATTCTCCCCCGCATTCCCCTGTCCCAACGAAACATTCGTCTTCTCGTCTCTACGCCCCTTCCAGAATCCGAAATGGCGCCGTTCCTCACTGCTCTTCAGAGTCGCGTTGACGACAAGTCAATCAAGATTGGCAGCTATCCTCACATGTCTGCTGGGATCAACACCGTCAGTATCATCGGCAAGGTCGAGTACGAAGGCTTGCTTCGCGAACTAGTAGCAGAGACTGAGAAGGCCCTGAACGGGAAGGAGATCTCAGTTGAGGAAGAAGCGGCACTCAGCTTGAAGTAATCGTAATAAAAATGGCAAATAATTGCATTAAACTTATAAAATTGCACAAACCCAACGCATGTTCTTCCGATACCCAAATCTATAAACCAGGTGTATCCCTCTTCCGATGAACCTCCCAGGACTTTTCCCAAGCACAGAAACGAACAAAAAGCAAAACAAGCATAGTACAATTAAAAAAAACATATCAAATTTTTCCAGCTTCTATCTCATCGCGCTGCTTCCTTCAAACTCTTACTACTCCTCGTCCGAGTCGGGCGGGTGAGGAGTTCCCTTCGGCGAGCTCAACCACGCCAAATGTCTCAGACGACGACGCTGTTCCTGATCCTTCAACTGGTTACGCGTCAGTTTCTTCTTCTTCTGCTTGATCTTGATGTTCGCAGGTGAAGAGTCGTCAGTCACGCTCGCACCAGGAGCGGGCGACGCCACACGCGACGGCACAGCAGACGTGGCAGCCGAAGTAGCAGCGGACGACGAGTCGTTATCCTCAAATCGGTCCGCCGCAAGGACGGCGGTGTTGCGCTGGATGACCTGTCCGTCGGCAACCTTCCACAGCTCCGGGCACAAAGCTCCCACAAACTCCTCGTTGTGAGAAATCATAATCACACCACCGGTCCAGTCACGAATAGCAACCGCAAGACCACCCAGCGAGTCACGGTCGAGGTAGTTGGTAGGCTCGTCAAGAACAAGCAAATGCGGGTTGTTCCACATCGCACCAGCAATAACGACCTTCACAAGCTGACCACCAGACAATCCGCCCATCTGAACATGATCCGCAATCTCACCATCAAGACCGACACCTTCAAAGTGCTCACGAATCACAGGCGGCGAAAGCTGACGGTATCCGAGACCCTCACGGGACGCCTCGTGATCGTCAAATTCGAGCACCATCTTTGAGAATCCAAGCTCGAGCAACTTCTCGCGAGACACGTACGAGTTGTACTTCGGGTTGTGTCCAACCCACTTAATCTCGTACTGGAACGTGCGCTTCAGTTTCTGACGACCAACAATGCACTCAATGTTCTTGGGCGGCTTGCCGTCTCCAGCATCAACAGTCTTGGCCATCTGGAGCTTGTCCTCCTCGGTCAGCTGTCTGCTCTGCTTCATGTGAACCTCACGATCGTCACCGTTGGCGTAACGCCACTGGATGTACTGGTTGGGTGTCTTCTCCAAATGCATCTCGACGTGCGCAAGAGCGTGCTGCGCAATGTATCCAATACGCAAGTTGGGGTGCTTCTCGACCTTGCCCTGTTGGGGAATAAGCTCACCGGTCAGCAGCTTGATAAGCGTCGACTTTCCGGCACCGTTGGCTCCGAGAATACCGACACGCGACGACAGCGACAGCGCGCAGCTAACGTTAGACAGCGACGGTGAACTTCCACCAGGGTACGTGTAGGTCACGTTCTGCATGCGCACAATGGCACGAGTGCTTGACTTCACACCGGTCAGGATTCCGGGAGGGGGGAACTTCATCTGGATGTTGGAAGCGGAAAGAGTGTAGTAGGACTTGCCCTCGGGGCGAACTTTGACAAAGTCCGCAAGGTTACCCTTGTAGTACGCAAGCTTCTTGTCTTCGTAGTGGGCAATATCAGTGCAGACGGCATCCAAGAAACCAGAGTCGTGAGAAACAATCAGACTCGTGATGTCGGTGTGCGTAATGAGATAGTCCTGGAGCCACTTGACGTTGGCAACGTCGAGATGGTTAGTCGGTTCATCCAACAGCAGAATATCAGCCTTCATGAGCATAGCACGTGCAAGCTCGAGCTTCATCTTCCATCCTCCAGACAGGGCGCCGACGTTCTGCGAGCGGCGGGTGGCGTCGAATCCGACCTCCTCAAGCGCACCGGCAACTTCTTCGCGCTTCACGTGCTGCAGCTCGGGATCAATAGAAATGAACGAGACCAGGTCCATGTCGCCCTCGGCTGCCTGCAGCTTGTGCTCGACGAAGCAGGTGCGGAGCTCGGACTTGTCAGGGAATCCCTCGAGCTGGCCGTTCGAGATTGCTCTCATGAGCGTGGACTTTCCGGCACCGTTGCGACCACAGAGACCGTAGCGATGGCCCTTGTAAAGACGCAAGTAGGTCTTGTTCAGAAGCATCTTACCACCGTACGCGAGCGAGAACTTGGCGTTCACGATCTGGATGCCCTCCTCGCCCGACGTGTCCTCGACGTACGGGTTGAAGAGCTCGTCGTAGAACTCGGAGATCTCCTTGGCGACAGTGGCGGCGGCGTCCTTGGTGGCAAAGTATGGCACAACGACGTCGTTTATCCGCTCCCACTCCTGTGTGTTGATATCGACGGCAACAAGGCCGGCAACGTACTTCACGACGACGGGGTCGGCGCCCATTTCGATAGCGCTGAGCTTGGGGGTCAGGTCCGTGATTGTGACGCGGTTCACACCTTCCTCCTTCTTTGCATTCTCGAGCACGACGAGCGCCTTCGAGGCAAGGCCACGAACCTCCGGCAATGCAGCGGTGTCGACGACACGCTTGACGGAAGGAAGTAGCTCAGGCAAGAACGCGCGGATCTCGCGCGGGTTGTGCACGAGACGGGTCAAGTTCTCGGTGACGATGACGGTCTGACGGAGCAGGTCCTGGGACGAGCTGCCCTGGTTGAGCGCACGACGCAGGATCGGAACCAGCATGGCCAGAACGGGCTCGGTGACTTCGGCGACGAAGGTGACGTGCGAGAGAGTCAGGACAGTGCTGGGGACGGAGTTGGGCTCGGCCATGGTGTTGACGATGAGCGGCAGACGGGCGGAGATGTCCTGGTTGTCGATGAGCTTAGCCATGATAGTCATTGTCTTGTTGGCGGCCTTGGAGAGCTCCTGCTTCATGTCGTGCATGCAGTTGGAGAGAACGGGCACGATGCTCACAAACTGCTGGAGCAGAGCGTCGACGGGAACGGAGGCGGCGAACTTCTCGTAAAGCTTGAGAACACCGATCTTGGACTGCCATTTTGCGGTGGAGTTGAGATACTCGTTGAAGAGCGGGATCAGTGCGGAGGTGTAGGCCTCGAGGGGGAAGATGGTGAGCGAGATGTCGGCGGCAGTCTGCGCAGCCTTGCGGACTGCGGGCTCCTTGTCGGCGAGCAGATCGTAGGGAAGGGTGAGGTAGGGCAGGAAGTAGGCCTCGGCGGGCGTCTGGGAGCCGAACTGCTTGACGAGGGTCGTGAAGGCGAGAAGAGCGGCTTCGCGGAGAAGCGCAGAGTTCTTGGACTTGGAAAGGGACTTGATCTTGTCGAGCACGCTGGACTGGTGTTAGTACGGGTGGTTATAGTGATGATAATAACAGAGTGGCGCTCACCCAAAGGACACGAGCGACGCGGGACCGGCCTCGTAGACAATGCTCGCGAGGTCGCCACAGACAGTTCGCGCGTTGCCGGCAGAAGTCACGGTAGACAAGGCAGCAAGAGCCTCGGAGGTCGGGTTGGAGGGCGAGGCAATGGAGACGGAAGAGACGGCGGAGGCGAGCGAGGAGAGCGAGGTGGTCGAGGACATCGGCGTCGACAGGCCTGAAACCGCGGGCGAGAGCCCATTCTGGCGCTGGAAGGCCGGCGAGTTCGATGAGAGCCGCGCCATGAAAAGGTTGTGAGGGTTGGGAGGAGGAGGGGGGAGGGTTGGGAAGGGAAGAGAGGGGGGGAGGGAAGGAAAGGACGAGAGGAAGAAGAGGACAAAGCTGTTTTCATATTTTTTTCAGCGCCGCACTTCCGCCGGACCCCGGATAAGGTTTGCGCAGCGGCACGTGCTCGCCACTGCGCGGCTCAGTCACAGATAGTTCACAGCACGTGACCGCAGTCACGGCCAGTGACCGTGCGCGCATTTCCATTGTTGACATTTTGCTTTCTTCGTCCGATCCTCGTATAACACGAGCATCTCGATCACTTCAGTTTCTCACTGTCCGTTGACCAAACCGCTCTGATGTGATGTCCGCTCCAGCGGCTGTTGCCACGCTCCGTGCCCAGGCGTATCAGATCACGTCAATTGCCTTCCACCCGTCGAATCTCAGGCTGGTTTCCGGGTACGCTTCTTAGTTCTTCCGCTCTGCTTGGAATATCGACACACTCGGCTGACTCTCCAGAGACGACGAAGGATGGTGTACTATCTGGTCAATAGTCACCCGAAGGCCGCTTGCGATATGGAAAGCACATGACGGCAGTATTCTCACAGTCAAGTGGCTCTCATCCGAGCTACTTCTGACGTACGTTTCTGATCGCGACTTGAGTTCGCGTTGGCTTGATCTCTAACTAACCTTGCTAGGCACGGTCGCGACAACAAACTATACGTGTATCGACCCGAATCTGAGCCATTGGATACCAATATTCCTGCTCCGGGCGATAATCCCTCCAACTGGCGCTCGCCGTGGCTCGTCGTCTCGCTCGACGTGAACGCGCTCAATTTCTGCGCCGCCGCAACGCTTGGAGACAATACAATCGCGATTCCAGGAACGCTTGACTCTGATACGGTACGTCATTTATTATTTTTACCGTATTTAACTCTCGTGCTCATGTATGAAGATTGATGTATACAATCTGCTGCCCGAGCTCAAGAGGCCGTACGCGGCCATATCGGCGGGCATCAAGACCGGAATAGTCATGGCAATTTCCTTATACAAAGACCTTGTCATTGCTGGTTACGAAAGTGGACATGTCGCGATGTTTAAACTGGTAGATAACGGTGTTGCCCAGCGGATATATCTCAGCCAGGCTCACACCCAACCAAGTACGTACCATATGCACCTTTCTAGTACACTCTAGGCTAATCTTCTCAAACAGTCTTGTCAATTGCCATCAACGCCGTCGATGGTTCCTTTCTTTCTACCAGCGCTGACTCTCGCATTGTCAAGCATCAACTGATTCCATCTGATATCAGCACTCCATCAGGCCAATCCGACGACAGCGCGGAGCCGTTGATCGTCCGTGATATCAAACACACGGGAATTGCTTCCGTCGACATCCGCGATGACGAGAAAATCTTCACCGTTGCTTGCTGGGACGGGAATGTTCGCGTATTTCTTTATCGCAACATTAAACTGCTCGCATCTTTTAGAGGCGGTAGGCAGAACGGGATTTTGTGTGTGCAATTTGGCAGCACGAAACCGCTTTCTCCAGATCTTGACATCGAAAATCAAGATGACGAGTCGACTGGAACGGTCGCCACTCAACCGCGGAGTCTCATCAGCCGATCCATGCAGCTCAAACAAGAGAAAAAGGCTCAAGAAAAGCACTGGCTGGCTGTTGGAGGCAAGGACGGTCGCATTGGATTATGGGAGATTTACTAGTTAAAGAATTATAATTCTAAATTTCGAAGACCAACACCAACTTCAAAATATACAAGTCAACTTTTATAAGCCTACCCAAGATTAAATTCGTCCGCGCCAATACCAGCATGCATCTGCGCTACGTGCATCATCCGCTTCTTTGCATAATCAGGTCCTCTCTTCTCTCCGTCTCTCTTCCTCTTGTCCCCGCGTTCATTATCGCCTCCTTTACTGTCACTATTCCGACCCATTGCGGAGGGAGTCTCACGTAGGCCGAAACTCTTGGCAAGATGTCCGAAGTGCAACTCACGCACGTTGAAGTACTGTCTTTCTGCAGCCAGATGAGTCGTGTATGCGCGAACATGGCTTGTGTATGCATTCTTTGCCAGCTGTAAGTCACGAGCATTGCGTAGTAGCCATCGCTCCACGTCAAGTTGTGCATTCGTCGCAATATCCTGCCATCCTGGAGCATTCTTGCCAGTGCCACCAAACGCGCCACCGAGAACAGTCGCAAAATCACGACGGACCGGGGCCGATTTGTGTAACGGAGCGACAATTGCTGGAGCATATTCTTCTTCCTTTCCAGGAAGCACAAACAGCGTAGCCCATCCTTGCTTACCAGCACGAGCGGTACGGCCAACGCGATGAATGTGATCTTCCAGGGCGAATGGCGGATCAAACTCGACGACATGAGTGATAGCCGGTAGATCGAGACCGCGCGACGCGACATCCGTGCAGATCAGAACCGAGGGACCATCCGTCGCGCGCGTAAATGCGGCTAGAGTAGATTTTCGAACCGGCTGGGTCAGCGATCCGTGAAGTTTGTAAATTGTTGGCGTCGCGGATGACTTCAGGTATTGCTTGAGAACAACTGATGGTAATGTCGTTTTCTCTGCATTGTTATCCTTCTCATCTTCGTCGTCATCTGCATCCTCAGGACCATCGGTGTCTCGCGTGAGCATCGCAAAATGGAAATTGACTGAATCCGAGCAAGACACGAAAATCATGATCTTGGCATTCGGCTGAGTCTTTGTGACGTTGACGATTGTGGCCATCAAAGACACGAGACGTAATTTCATCGGAATCACGGCATATTCTTGTAGCAGCTGGTCCGGTGCTGAAAACTCGTCTGACTTGACAACTTCTTGAGTTTCCTCTGAAGACTCGTTCTTGATCAAAGACTTCGGTTCTTCATCTCCGGCGTGCACATGCAAAGCGTCAGTAAGAGATTCCTGTCCTAGCTTCTCCACTTCTTCATGCAATGTCGCAGAACATAAAACAGTCACTCTGCGATCCGGAAGTCCCTGAATTCTATCTCTATACAGTCTTGAACCGGCTTTGATCTTTGACAAAATCTTTGTGATAGTCTCCTCAAATCCCAGCTCAGACATGCGGTCACCTTCGTCCAAAACCACCCATCGCACAGAGGCTAGATGCAGTGCTTCTGTGTTGTCGAAATGGTCTGCAAGACGGCCCGGAGTGCTGACGAGGATGTTGACTCCCTTTCTGAACCGAGCCTTCTCTGACTTTTTCTTTTCGCCACCGATGACGATACCGGGTACAATGTAGTGGCAGCATTTCACGAGAGTTTCGAGAACGCCGTAGATTTGATTTGCTAGTTCACGGGTCGGCGCAATAATTATGGCAAAGACACCGCTTTCTCTGTCGATTTTAGATGGCGATGAAAGGAGAGCGTTGATGATAGGTAAGCAGTACGCAAGCGTCTTTCCTGAACCTGTCTGGGCCTGGATAAACAAATCTCTCGGGCTTGAGGAGAGTAGTGATGGAATGGCGGCGCGCTGGATGCCGGTGGGATGACTGAAGGACAATGTTTCCAGGTGCGCGGCAAGTGTGGGGTGAATACCAAGTCCCGTAAACGAGTTCAGGTCTCCTTTAAGCGGTGCATTAGACGGATCTTGGGACTCTGTCGGTGCCGCGTCTGCAGCAACCTCTGCAGAAGACTCCGGATTTGACGTGAACAGAGAAGAGATGACCTGCCCTTTTCCACCTGAAGACTGGTGAAATGATGGTCTGTAGGGTGCGCTGTAGTTTTGGGGTCGTTGATGTGAGTTGAGCTGCGGAAGCTGCGGTGTATCGTCCTCGTCCTCGTCAGTCGCGACAGGCCGACTGTTGCGCTCGACAATGATGTTGTTGCTTCCGCTACCTTTATTGCTCCTTCTGACTTCCTTTGCGCCGGCCGTATCAGAGGATTTCTTTTTCAGCTGAGTCTTTGCGCCACGCTGAATCGAGCGTTTGGCTTTTAGGCGCTGAGTCCATTTGCCCTTGAGTCCGCGGTCGTTGAAGACAGGCCTGTTGTCGCTGGCGGATGGGAGCGCGAGGTTGAGGAGCAGTCCGTCGTCCATGATCCTTGTGTCCTGCTGAGAAGTGTATCCACGCGCGGTAGGTTTAACTGCTTTAGAGAGATGGCACCCTTCTGTGCAGTGTATATGTCCTTATAGCAGTATGTAATCAATACAAAATATATCTGCAGCAGTTATTGCAGTCCAGTTGATTTTTTGAAGATATTTCTCTTGGGGGTTTCGAGATGGAAAACTTTAAAGTTTTATTTTTCTTAAAGTTGGGAATTCTCGAAGTCGTTAGTCTAGATGTTGCACGTATAGAAGGGTTCTACACAGTTACTAGCTATAGTGTACATATATCTTTATTATTGTTACTGTAGCTGGATCAATACTATGTCGTGTATGTGCTGATGCGCTACAGCTGAGGATATAGCAAGTTTCAACGAAGACAAGGCAGATATTGACATTTTCTTGATTTGGAAGCGTCGAAAATTCAATTCGCACTGCCGCATTTAGTTAAAGATGGTGAAGATCAAAACGGAGCAGGAAGTCGTGGCGGACGGCGCGTCGCTGATGGACTTGAACATGGCGGATGTGCTACAGGAAGGCGCGGCTACAAGCGGGCTCGTGATCGAGGACGCGCCGGTCAAGGACGAGGACGATTCGGACTCGCAGATGATGGTCGACGCGGTGGAGTCGATCAGAGGAACCACGGCGACGACTACGACGTCATCGTCGTCGTCTGAAGAACCGCAACAATCTGTTGCTGGTACCGGTGCTGGTGAAGGAGACGAAGACGACGACCCGGTGGTGCGCGAGATCCCGGTATACATGGCCGCGCATCTCGCGGCGAACCTTCACATCCTGCAATACCCGGTGCGATCGAACGGGCGACCATACACGGGCGCGCAGGGCGAGCCCATTCTCGACTTCCGGGTCAAGCCCAAGGCCGGGATCGTGCAGGTCGACGTGCCGATGCACACGGACCGGTTCTACGACCACGAGAAGGGCGAGAAATGGGGTGCCGTGGACAGGCAGACGCTGAGCGGCGTGGTGAGCGCGCCGAGGGGCTACATGATTGGGATTTTTAAGGACGACGAGCTGCATCTCACGCCGGTCGCGGGCAACGCGCAGCTGCGGCCCAGTTTCGCGTACATCGACCGCGACGTGCAGACCGAGCGCGACACCGCGCGCACAGTGCGACAGGACGCGGCCAAGTCAAAGGAGCTGCGGGCCGTCCAGGTGCGTTTTGCTCTTTACTGATTTCTTTTACGGGACTCTTTCGCGGCTAACAAGGCTAGATGACGGTGAAGTCTGGCGACAACACCGCGCCGCGATACAGCGGAGCGCTGGCCGCGCGCAAGCGGGCCGAGGACGAGCAGTTTGTGCAGATGCAGTGGTTCGACAAGGACACGACCGACGCCTGGGATCTCGCGGACCGGCTGCGCTGCGACTCGCGCGTGCCGCTACAGGCGGTCCAGTCCAGGGAGGAGTACATAGACCGGTTGCGCGATAGCTAGCTGGTTGGCTTTGGGCATCTAGAAATAAACCCAGAACTTCGATCAAACCCTGCAAACCCTGTAACCCCTAAACCCTAATAACCCTAACCGAAGCTTTAGGTTTAGAAGCTGTCATCCGGTTAGGGCAGCGGCTCAGCCGTGCGACTTCGTGGCGCGCGCGGCGGCGATTGTCATCTTCTCGGCCGCGAGATCCCAGCGCAACTGTAAACCGGGCCACGAGCAGCGCGCAAGCAGCAGCAACCGACTGGATTACAAAATATGAATAATGGCCACCCGCACGGCTGGACCCACACTGACAGTCAGACTTGCCACAGCCGCGCGCGAGACATGACGTCGTTCGCGCGAGGCCACGACGCGTCCACGACCGGCCTGCGACCGCGATATAAGAAGACCGGCTCGTCCGCGCCGTCTATACACTTTGTAGTACATAGCACCAGCACCAGAATAACTAGTGAACTATTGTTCACAACTTCACTACTCCAACATGCTCAAGTCCCTCGGAGACCAGATCAGACACCCCGGCACAGGCAACCCCAGCGAGCTGCGTCCGCCAAAACCGACCTTCACGGAGCTGAACCTGCCCCCGCTGGCCGGCCGCACGTTTCTCGTCACCGGAGGCAGTCTCGGAGTTGGCCTCGAGGTCACGCGCATTCTGTACCATGCCGGCGGCCGCGTGATTGTTGTCTCGCGGAACCAGCGACAGTTCGAGGAGGCGGCGCAGGATATCTACGCGAACGCGTCGCCGGAGTCGCGCGCGTCGCCCGCGAAGGGCAAGGGAACGCTCAAGTTCGTGTATGCGGACCTCTCAGACCTGACGACGATCAGGGAGGCCGCCGAGAAGATCTACGACCTGACCGACCGGCTCGATGTGGCGTGGTACAATGCCGGCGTCATGACTCCGCCTGCGCACTCAAAGACCAAGCAGGGCATGGAACTGCAGTGGGGCACGAACGTGGCCGGTCATTTCCTGCTCAACAAGTACCTCAGTCCGCTTCAGATCAAGACAGCAGCCCTGCCGGACGTCAAGCGCGGCGACGTTCGCACAGTCTGGGTGTCCTCGGCCGCGCACATGATCGGCCCGGACCCGTACGGAATCGACTTTGACGACCTGGCTATGGAGAAGAAGGGCAAGAAGCCTCACGCGTGGCAGCTGTACGGACAGTCAAAGATTGGCTCTATCGCGATGGCGGTTCAGTATGCGTCGCTGGTGGGCAAATTTGGCATTCAGAGTGTGGCACTGAATCCCGGCACGCTGCGGTCGGGACTGCAAAGAAACTCGGGCCTGCTGCTGAGAATCATGCGTTTCGCGCTCGCGCATCCGCGTATGGGCGCGTTGACTGAGGTGTTTGCTGGACTTGCTCCCAAGGTGGTGGACGACAGCTTGTCGTTCAAGTACGTTATTCCGTTCGGCCGCCTGGGCAAGATTTTCGGTGTCGTGCAGAAGGGTATCGACAACGGCATGGGCGAGCAGGTATGGGATCTGCTCGAGCGCCAGACGGCCGCGTATTACACTCCGCTGGCGTGACTTGGCTCTTGATGGTGATTGATTAATGGTTAATAGTCGTGTAAATGTAATTGAATAGATAACGTGGAAACCATATTTAGAGATTCCAAGGAGAGAGATAGATCTGCAATAGACAAGACGAAAAACAAACTCCTTTTCGGGATCGTTCGCCTTCTTATATATTATTTCATACGCTCTTATATGGGTACAAGAAACAAGTTCACACGCTCAAATAATACAAAACCCAGCCATCAAACCCCTTTCATCTTTCAATATCTCAAAGTAGAAGCAAAGCAACCAAGCATAATCTCAACAACACAGCCACTTTCCGCAGCCAACCTTCTGTATTTGTTCCGGCCACGTCACCACCTTATCCCATACACGATACACTCAAAACACATACGCGAAACCCCAAACCGAAATAACAGCAACAAACACTCCAGTCAAGTTCACTTTATGACGCGTCGCTAACCCTGTGAATACAGCCGCATTTGAAGATGTAGTCGAACTCGACTTCACGTCAGCCGTCAGCGTACTCGCCTTCACAACCACAGTTGGCACCGACCCCGACGCTGTCCCGCGTACGCCAGTACAAGTGAGTGTGACGACGCCAGTCGACAGAACCGTGAACTTCTCACCATCCTTCGTGATCGTAGTAGGCACGACTGGACAAGAAGTGGTGAACACGGTTGCAGTCTCTGTCGTCACTGCCTCCGCTGCAGGCACGGAAGAGGATGGTGTGCAAGGTATGTATATCGGAGTTTGAATGGTTACTGTCTCAGTAACTGTCTCAGTAAGAGCCTCGGGGGCGCACGAACAGTAGGATGTAATCCCGGTTGATGCCTCTGCGGTCGGCGATGCCGTCTGCTCGCACGACAAAACTGCGGTGCCGGTGGACGTGACAGTGAACGTATGACCGTAGCTGGTTATCGTCGTTGGCACGCTCGAGCAAGTCTCAGTGAACGTAACCCAGCCCGTGGTCACGGCGGTGCCAGCGCTCGTCGCCGAAGGAGTCTCCTCGCATGACAACACCACGGTACCAGTGGAGGTAACAGTAAACGTATGACCGTAGCTGGTGATCGTCGTCGGAACCGTCGAACACGTCTCGGTGAAAGTAACCCACTTCGACGTCGTGGCTACTTCAGTGCCAGTCGCTGTTGCTGAAGCAGTCTCCTCGCATGATAGCACCACGGTACCAGTGGAAGTAACAGTAAACGAATGACCGTAGCTGGTGATCGTCGTCGGAACCGTCGTACACGTCTCGGTGAAAGTAACCCACTTCGACGTCGTGGCTACTTCAGTGCCAGTCGCTGTTGCTGAAGCAGTCTCCTCGCATGATAGCACCACAGTACCAGTGGAAGTAACAGTGAACGTATGACCGTAGCTGGTGATCGTCGTCGGAACCGTCGTACACGTCTCAGTGAACGTAACCCACTTCGACGTCGTGGCTACTTCAGTGCCAGTTATAGTCGAATAGCTTGCAGACGAAGTTCTGGCTGTGGTTGACTCTGAATGTCCGGTGACGATAGTCGACGCAGTGGATGAGGCGCTCGGCGTGTTAGAACTCGCAAAGGTGCTGGACGCAAACTGAAAGCTCGACGAGTACAGCTGGGTTGAACTTAAAGACGAAGCTGTCGAAGATACGTTATAGTTGAGACTCTTCGATGACAGCGCTGTGCTAGACATCGCACTGACAGATGTGATACTTGACAAACTCAATGAGGTCGTCGTCATCGTCGACGTCGTCGAAGTAGATCCTGTTGATGAGTTATATGTGAGCGACGCTGCAGAGGACGTGAGCGACGATACAGAGGACGTGAGCGACGATACAGAGGACGTGAGCGACGATACAGAAGACGTGAGCGACGCTACAGAGGACGTGAGCGACGCTGCAGAGGACGTGAGGGACGCTACAGAGGAAGTCGGCGTACTGCTACTGAAGGTAGTTGATGTGATCGAAGTGGAGGAATTGTAATTGCGAGTCGACAAGGTCGACGCCGTGCTTGACGTCAAAATCGTATTAGATGTCATCGGCAGTGAAGATGACATTTGCGTTGAACTGATTGTCGCACTAGACGTTGGCGTCGTGCTCACTGTCGTGCTAGACGTAGGCAGCGATGAGACTGTTGTACTGATAGTCGAGGAAGTCACTGTTGAGCTTGACACCGCTGTAGTAGAGGAAGTCACCGCTGAGCTTGACACCGCTGTAGTAGAGGA
The DNA here is from genome assembly GCA_030568405.1 of Myxozyma monticola. Lineage (NCBI taxonomy): Eukaryota > Fungi > Ascomycota > Lipomycetes > Lipomycetales > Lipomycetaceae > Myxozyma > Myxozyma monticola. The sequence continues at coordinate 18,592 of JAJLTV010000022.1, forward strand.
AGTCACCGTTGAGCTTGACACTGCTGTAGTAGAGGAAGTCACCGTTGAGCTTGATACCGCTGTAGTAGAGGAAGTCACCGTTGAGCTTGATACCGCTGTAGTAGACGACGACGTGACAGATGTAGTAGACAATGAGCTGGACGAGGTCGATGATGCCACAGTGCTCGTGCTCGAGACCGCAGCACATGGTGCTATGGAGACCGTGTTGGTATCCAGCGTCACTGCACCATTAAGCGCGTAGAGGCCGCCATTCACTGTCGCGCCAGTAGTAAGTGAGATTGAAGCAAGCGCAATGATGTTTCCCGAGAATGCGGTTGTTGATCCTAGGGTCGCCGAAGATCCAACTTGAAATAACACATTGCACGCCTGTGCGCCGTTGGTTAAGACGACAGCTGAGCTGCTCGCTGTTATGAGCGTGCTTCCGATCTGAAAGATAAATACGCTGTCACTGTTTCCTTGGCCGTCCAGCGTGAGTGTGCCGGTAAGTTGCGCCGACGATGATTCCTTATACACGCCGCTAGCCAGCGTCCTCCCACCAAGCTCTGCGCTGTCGAGGGCGGTAGAGCCTCCAAGACCAGCCGCCGTGTTGTACGCTGTATACGCATCGGTATGTGCACTTATAGCCTGTTCATCATTCTCGTGAAGACCGGAGCTCGTGCCAGGGGGGAATCCCGTAATAGCGTCGTTTGGAGAGACGCCTACCAGGCCGGTCACGATAGTGGTGCCCGTGTTGGTGACGGTGGTAGCTCCTAACACGCCAAACGCTGCTGCCGTGCCGAGATTGACTGTTTGCCCATTGACCGAAGCTGATATGGCAAGCACTGTGAAAAGTGCCAAACGAAAACGCATAGTTGCTTCTGATCTACCGCGATTTCAGAAAATGGCCGGAATATCGGGAGTTTGGCAGCCGGCTGAAGCATTGTGCTTTATCAAGCATCGCCGCGTATGACAGAACTGAGCAACTGAGCTGATGTGGTATCTATTGCATAGTAGCGCCTCGTTTTCCCGCTTCGAGCCATATTAATGGCGTTGGCATCCGGATGGTTCTGGGAGCACCGCCGTTTGCAAGAATGCAGCCAGAATAATGAACATCGCTCCTGGAAAAAGGCGTTTCCCGCTGGCACTGACCACCTGCCCCACTCGGGAGGTTAAACTGTGATGAGATGACATGCCGGGAATGATGTAGATATGCAGAGCACTCGCCCGTTTCTGGATCAGCAGAAGGTCATCGTCTGGATTCTGCACGCTTTCGGACCGCAGAAGCTTTACGCGACAGCCGAAATTGTTATAAACGTGGCACATTTACCCCGCGCGGACCAGCTTAGCGTTTAGCGAGCACATGGCACTGTTTTTTGACCCTATTAGTAGTCGAAAACGTTCCTCAGTTTATAACAGATCAAACATCTATTAATATAGATCGCTGGCTCGTTACAAGATGGAAGAGGTTTTTGGTTTGTTGGGTGATCCTCATTGTCTCGATCAGCGATCGCGAACAAGTCTTGCATGAATTAATAACCTAGCATATTGCCAAAAGATAAACATACTTGTCAGTTGTCTTGCTCGGCGCCGTGTCTATGTTACGCAGAAATCGCAGGATATCCACATTCCATCAATTGCAGTTTCAATAATGAACGCACACGGTGACGTGACATATGCCAACATAAACAAAAACGCAAAACAGAGCGTTGCAAGCAATGATCGACTCCGCGGCTGTCTCCGCCGAATCGCCCTGCTCGGAACTCGATCTATCGACCATTACAGTTCTCGTTATACGGATCCTCATGAATCAACACTATGCCATCGCTCACCGGCGGCAGTCTAATTCTAGAACCCAGACGGGACGATACGCCGGAACGAGCGAGCTGACGCGGATGTCGATCGTAGCCTCAAGCGATAGATAGCCAGATATACCTTAGTCTATCTAGGCCTGGCAGCCACCACCACCACATTTAGATTCAGTCAAAAAACATTCCGTGCTGGCTGGATTGGGACAAGTCCGAAAAGGCTGCAGGTGCGCATATTTTTTGTATATATCATTCGAATCTACAACCAGTTTCAACCGGTGTTATTACTACCAGCAGTATTCAACTATGAAGACAAATAATAGTGAATAGTGAATACTCGTAATACCGCGACGACGACGCTTCACCGTAATAACCAATCATACCCAGATATACATTAATGGAACGCGCTAGATAATCTATTAATAGTTGAGTATGTGATGACTAACGGCTGCGAAGGTTTACCATCGACGATACCGACGAATTTTGTTTTCGGACATTACAAGTCGCAAGTAACCAAAACAACGTGCGCTGGATAGAGAATTGTTGGTTTAGTAAGTGCCAATAATGGCGTAGACTGCATTGACAACGAGGTTGGCGGAGGAGTGGCGGAGAGGGTCGTCGATGTGAACAACGAGGTATGCATGGTCGTATGAAAACAAATCACAGTCAATTGAGATTCTCGGTACCAATTAAAGTCAATAATCAACCCCGGAAGCCCAAGTTTCAGTTTGATCGGACAACGATTGAAACCAGTACGAATCTTCGACGTTGGTCCATATAACCACACAGCAGTACTATAGGACCGATCCATCAACATCAATAATAGTCGTGTATCACTGAAAATAGTTGCATTCAAAAGAGAACAGTTGCACAATAAACTATTAGAGCGCGAGCAACGTTGGAGATGAACTGGTCGTGCTGGAAAGTGCGGAGGTGCTGTTGTCCAAGGTCGGAAAGCGGGACTTGTTTGCAGCGATGCATCGAGACGGATAACGGGCGTGCCAAAATGCGGAATATGCAATCGATAGAGCACATAAAGGAGGACAATGTATCAGAGCACCAAAGCAATCGAGGCAGAACTCGGGTGAATAGCTTCAACGCTAGTGGCAAGGACAATCGGAAGCGGAGTCAGAAGCGGGCGCTGTATTTGCGGAACGACAAGTCACACAGCAACAAGAAGATAGGAAATAAAAAGAAAACTCAGAGTAGTGAACTATCTTATAACTAGTAGTGTGTAGCAGAGTGAGAGAATGCGCTGTCCAGTACGCGTCGCTAGTGGGCAAGTTTGGCATTCTCAGTGTGTCGCTGAATCCCGGCACGCTGCGGACGGGACTTGCAAAGAAACTCGGGCTGGTTGCTGAAAATCATGCGTTTCGCGCTCCGCGTATGGGCGCGTTGACAGAGGTGTTTGCTGGACTTGCTCCCAAGCTGGTGGACGAGACAAATTGTCGTTCAAGTAAGAAGTGATTCCCTTCGGCCGCCTGGGCAAGGTCTATAGTTGTCGTGCAGAAAAAGGGTCTCGACAACCAGCAGGCCATGGACCTGCTCGAGCGCCAGACGGCAGCGTTTTACACTCCGCTGGCGTGACTTGGCTTTTGATGATGATTTTAATGGATATTAGATAGTTAACTAGTAGTAACTTACAGATTACAGGAATGAACTGCTGTTCCCGCAGTAACTAGTGTTCCGAAAATCATATCTTAAACCTAACCTGTATTCTGTAAGGCCGTTATAAGAATAGTTGATAAGTACTTATAGACATGCAATATCAAGACTCTAAAAGTCTAGAGACTACACCTGGACTTCACCCTGCAAAACCTTCTCATCAAACGACTTTCCAATAGTCTGCGCAACAGTCTTTACCGATCTCTTCTCGAGAGACTTCTTGACTGGATGCGGGTCCTGAAACACCTCCTCGAGCTCCTCCAGAGTGCGATCTTTCGTCTCTACAAAGAAGAAATAAATAACCACGACCTCGAGCAAGTCCCAAAAGACAAAAACAAGGTAGAAGTTATACGAGATATGCTCAAACGCGGGACCGGACGAGTACTGGATAATTACGCTCGCGATTGCACTCACGAGGTTGCCCATCGCTGTGCCCTTTGCACGCATATCGGTCCGCAGCGTTTCAGAAATGTACATCGACTGCAAAGGAGTCCAACCTAGCGAGAACACGAAGCCAAAGATGAATACAAACGCAATCGCGACATTTGTGGTCGTTGTGTTGTCCTGTTGGATGCCGTATTTCGTCGTGGCCATGATGATCGCGTAACATCCGGATGAGAATATGGTCGTGTAAATCAGCAACGGCCGGCGCCCGACGCGGTCGCATAAGTTTGCACCGATGACTGAACCGAGCCACGAGATCACGGGGAATAATCCGTTCAGCCACAGTTTCTTATGCTCGTCAGTGATTCCTGCAGTTTCCATCATCACGGGCAAGTAATAACTCGACAACGAGTTTCCGGACCATTGGCCAAAGACAGCCATGCCCATCGCGCAAATCATGCGATATCGTGCCGCGCGAGTGTTGAATAATGTTCGGTAATCCCACCATGCGAGGTTATTTGCCGACTCAGCGACCTGCGCGCGCATCTCGGCTAACTGCAGCAGCACGATAGGATGATTCGGGTTTCCCTCACCGTGGTACTTTGCGAGAACTTTCTGTGCGTCTTCAGGCCGGTCTTGCGCCATCAGCCATCTCGGGGATTCAGGAAGGAACGCGCAAATGATGACGATAAGACAGGACGTGATTAGCTGGCACCAGATTGGGATCCTGAACCCACGCGGACTGTGGATGAAGGAGCACGCGTACGCAATCCATGATGCTAAGATAGATCCGATATACCAGCATGTATTGTACATCCCGGTCATCGTCCCACGCCATTCCGGATGCGCGAGTTCGGAAACATAGCACGGTGCCGAGACACAGCTGAAGGAGACTCCAAAACCGAGAATGAAGCGGCCGGCGTAGAACATGCCTTTGTTGACGGCTGGTGCTTGGATGCATGTCCCTATGATCACGATCGCGCTGCCTACTGCCATACCCCACTTCCGGCCGAGTTTGTCGTTCACGGGACCTGTGACGAGAAATGCTGGAATGGCTCCCATGTTGTATAATGCAAATACAAGGCCGGTGCTGGAGTCTGCAGTTTTCCTTGTTTCTATTAGTACATGATACACGACTTTGGTTCCTTGTATAAGCGGAGGGGGTTGCTCACATGTGAAAATAATCCAAGTACGACGACATCGCGTTAATCGAGCTCATTAGCGATCCGTCATATCCATTCAGCGTCCCGCACAGATATGCAACAAGCAGCACGGCGTACAAACGAAACATATGCAGCGTCCACGGCGACATCTTTGCGCTCATGAGCGCTAGCTGAGAATCGCCGCCGACAGATGCATCGTCGTCATCTTTGGCGCCCGCGACTTTAGTCTCTGTGTGCTCGAGCTGGTATTCATCGACCTCTGCCTCCGGCTTGGGATTTATGTCTGCCATTGGTGCTGAATTTTGCGTTGTACTTTGTAGCTAGACTGAACTTCAGGCTCCGGGAGTTGATGCTAACTTATATGTACATGCTCGCCATCTCCTTGACTATCCTCTCGCCTGCAAGCGCGGAAGCGCCGGGTATTAGTATTCCCATAAGAAAAAACCATTTGACATGAGCATCTCCTCTGTCTTGCCGCTCTAGAGAACTACCGATCCCGATCCCGATCCAGATCCAGATCCAGATGCACCGTACCCCGGCCACGTGAACAGCCGACGCGCCGTCGCTTATCGACGCCAAACACTCTAACAAGGTGGCATTCTCTCACTCTGTGGAGTGAAGAGTCAGAAGATGCTACGCCCGCTGTGGTCATGCAGAGTAGTCAGTCAGTGACAGTTGGGCGGCTGGGCTCCTGCGGATTTTGCCGGGCAATTGTCGACTATGAGCACCGAGCCGCACCAGACTGGTTTCCCCGCAGTTTGGAATAGCGCATTATTTCCTAAAACGGCTAGCTGTAAACAAGTCCCGGCGTCGCCACGTGCAGAGCGGTTAGAGCCTTTTAACAGGCTAAATTGCAGTAAAAAGAGAGGCATCTCAATCCCGTAAATAGAATGCTCTGACTAGATAATTTTGTATGATCTTCTACTTACTATTGAGCCTGGCACGTCAACTATCCTGACTTCTAGACCGAAATTCGACGATTTTATCGTTTTTTTGTAACTGTGTTGTTGCGCAGGTTATTCCTGTTTTTCTGTTTTGCGCAAGAATGCTCATTCTTCTGATAATCTGTGTTCTTTCTTTTGTGCTGCTCACTGCTCAGTGCTTATTATGCCCAAACCACAAAACTCTACCGGTTCCGTTCATCTGCGCGCTTGCGCTTCTTAATCCTGTTTTCCGTTCTAAAATGCGTATCGCGTTAAAGTTAAGGTTCTTCTAACAGCGACGCGCTCTATTGGAATTAACTTCTGTTGTTATTGCTGAGTCTCGTCAGATTTCGCTTGCGTCTGCTCTTCTGCGAGTGCCGGCGCGATTGTAAATGAAATTGCGTGTGTTATAGTGACATACCTATGGCTTTCCGACATTATGTAACCTTCTTCTACGAGTGCCGTCCAGACCATGTTGAAAATCAGCGGCACTTAGCTACTATTTGTTTGCGTATCCTCTGATCTTTCCGCCGTCTAACAAGGCAATTGATGTCAATTGATGAACCACTACTGGCAGTGAACAGTGAACAGATCGCAGGGTTGGCACGCTGATGCGGAATTGAGGGGCGTGCGCAGTAGCAGGCTGCATACCCGCCATTCAACTTAACGGATTCGAATGAGAAGCAATTATTTCTACGTTATAAATCTTGGTCCCATGTTTCTGGACATATTAGAACACGACGATAAATTGGATCCTAAAACCCCATAACCTGTAAATTATATGCACGCACACTAATTACGACTCCTCTCGCAATTCTCGCAATTTCAGTGTCTGAAATACTGACTTCCTTAGCGCGCAGTGTCTGAAATTGGCTTCTCTAGTACGGTATGCTGGGATATTTTGAGAAAAGGTTTTCATGTACTTTATTTTGTATAATTATTAACTAAAAAATTAGTGATTTTTGCGCAATATACGAAGCACGGTCCGTGCCTGATTGGAGTGCTTGCGAAATGTCTTGATTGTCGCTGATAACTCGAGGCAGGCTCGAGCTAGAACAAATTCGATCGAGCAGACTATGCACAAGATATCTCATATCTGTCACAGAACTCGAATACTCGATCGCGAATCAACTCTCAGACAACATTTGTGATTTGACTTTAGGGTTTAGTTCTGATTAATAGTTATAGCGTGAAATTCATTTGTGATCCGAGCAGAATACTCGTCCGTCGCGAGCGCATGCAGGGCTATCTGCGGTCACGTGATATTTCGGCGACCGGCGGGTTTCTTTCGCCGGAACGCGCAGAGGTACAGCAAAAGAAAAGGTGTATAAAAGGGCGGCGACGGTCGTGGGCTAGAACACCAGACCAGAGGTATACTAGCGGTATTTCATAGTGGTATATTTAAGAAGATGATCAAAGGTAAGTATAACATCTACCGCTCGATCGACAACAGCGAGCAGAAGCCGCCGCGGCCGACGTTCACGGAAACGGATCTGCCTTCACTGGTCGGTCACGTGTATCTCGTGACTGGTGGCAGTCTGGGTATCGGGCTTGAGCTGTCGCGCATGCTGTACTCGGCCGGCGGACGCGTGATTGTCGCGTCGCGCAACGAGAAGCAGTTCGCGGACGCTGTCGCGGATATCACGGCCAACCCGACGCCAGGCCTTAAAGGCCTCAAGGGCACGCTTGAGTTCGTGCACCTCGACCTGTCGGATCTCAACAGCGTGAAGCAGACGGCCGAGGCTGTGCTGTCGCGCGCGGACCGACTCGACGTGGTGTGGTACAACGCGGGCATGCTCCACTCGCCGGCCCACGCGACGACCAAACAGGGAATCGAGCTGATCTGGGGCGTCAACGTGACCGGCCACTTCCTGCTGAACCAGTATCTCAGTCCACTTCAGATCAAGACCGCTGCTCTTCCCGGCGTCCAGCACGGCTCCGTCCGCACGATCTGGCTCTCGTCCTCTGGCCATCTCGGGGCGCCCTTGCCGCACGGAATTGACTTCGACGACCTTGCAATGGAGAAGAACGGCAAGCCTGACTCGCTCCTGCTGTACACGCAGTCCAAGGCCGCGGCCATCGCCGTCGGTCACGCGTACGCGGCCCGCGTGGGCAAGCTCGGCGTGCTCAGCGTCGCAATCAACCCGGGCGACCTCAAGACGGGTCTTTTTCGCGACTCGCCGTTCTGGTTCCGCCTCGCGACCAAGTTCGTCGGACATCCGCCGCGATTTGGTGCGTTGACCGAGCTCTTTGCGGGGTTTGCTCCTCAGGTCGCGGACAAGCAGCTCGCGTTCAAGTACATCATTCCATGGGGCAGAATCGGAAAGCCGTACAAGGACGTCCAGACCGGGCTGGACAAGTATCAGCTAGGCGAGCAGACGTGGGAGTTGCTCGAGGGCCAGACGAGGCAGTTTGCGCCGAGGGGGTAGTTTTGTGAGAGAAGTGTTTTCGCGGAGGAGGTGGTTTTGTGAGAGGAGTGTTCTACATCTATTTTGAATTCGAGAGTAAACCCTGTAAACCCTATAGCAATCTAGTTACCCTGCCTGTACTGCACACCTCCTGAATTAGGCACTTCACCACATTACACCTCCACGATCCACGCACATCTCCACCACCACCATCTGCAACATGTCGTACGCGGTAGCGCTGTGTCCGCCGTCGTCGGTTCGCGAGGCCGTCGTCGCGAACGTGCGCTTCGCGGACGAGTACGCGCTCGTGATTGCCCGCCCGTCCGCGCTGGACGTGTACGCGGTTACGGCGTCCGGTCTCGCGCTGCGCCAGACGCTGCCCATCGCGGGCTCCGTCGCCGCGCTTACCGTGTTCAAGCCGTCGCACTCGCCGACATCATGGCTTTTTGTGCTCGTTGACGGCGGCGTCGGATTCGCGCTCGCGGCCGACGAAACCGGCCAATTGGCTACGCGCCAGGTGCTCAAGTCCGTGGACGACTCGCCGCTGTCATCGTCGCCCGTCTCGACCGCGTCGTCCGTCTCCGTGGATCCAGCCGGCCGCGGTATCACGCTACTCCGCGGACGTGGTCGAATTGCGTATATCCCGCTGGAGCCTGTCACAAAGGGCAAATCCACGGCCGCTGCTACTACGACCGTCTCCACTACCACGCTCTATCCGCCGCTCGCCCTTCATATCGACGAGCTCGCCGTGGTCACTCTCGTCGCGCTCGCTGGCTGCGCCCGGCCCACGCTAGCTGTACTTTACCGTGACGGCGTGCGCGCACGTCACGTAAAGGTCTACGAGGTGCTCGTCAAGGACGCGCGCCTGGTCGAGATCGCCGGCGCAGGCGCGCGCAACGTCGATCCGGGCTCCTCGGTCCTGGTCCCGCTTCCCGCGCCCGTCGGCGGATTCTTTCTCCTCGGCGAGCAGCTTATCACCTATTTTCCCGCGCCGGCCGCGTCCGGACCCCAGCCCTCACCTATAAAGCTGCCTCTCCCCGCCGCCTCGCCCGCCTCGTTCTGCGCTTACACACCCATCGACGCCTCTGGCGAGCGCTTTCTTCTTGGTGACGAGCTTGGCGATCTCACTCTGCTCCACGTTTCTATTGTTGCCGACAAAGTAGTTTCCTGGTCGCTTGCCCGCGTTGGCGCGTGCTCTATACCCACCGCGCTCGTCTACCTCGACGCCGGCTTCTTCTTCGTTGCATCCCACTTCTCACCCTCTTCCCTCTTCCTTCTCGCTCCAGATGAGCCACACGTGCGCTCAGTACAGACCCTCCCGAATCTCGCGCCCATCACAGACTTTGCGCTTGTCCCGCGCGAACACTCCACAGACGTACTCGCCTGCTCTGGCGGTTTCTCGTCCGGCTCGCTCCGACTTGTCCGTCACGGTGTCGGTCTCCGGGTCGATGACGAATTGCCCGGCGTGTCGGGCGTAACGGCGCTGTGGGCGCTCTCGGACGGCATCCTCGTGACTTCGTTTGTCGACTCGACCGCCGTCTTCCGCCGCGACCCCGACACAGATTCTGTTGTGCAGCTCGCGCCGTGGCCGGGTCTCGACCAGACCAAGCCGACTCTGGCGATGACCACCGTTGGCGGAAACGTGCTACATGTCTCGCCTACGGTCGTGAGTATTCTTGACCCAAACACAGGAGCGGCTCTGTTTACGGCCGAGCACGGTCGCATTACTGCCGCAGCTGTTACATCTTCCTCTGTCGTTCTTGCTGTGGGATCGCGAATTATTCACCTCGACCTTGATCTCGAGCCAATTTCCTCGGCCGAGCTTCCTCACGAAATTGCCTGTATAGCAGTGACTGAAGAGCTCTGCGTCGCTGGACTTTGGACGGATTGCACGGCGGCGCTCTTCTCATTGCCAGACATGACCCCACTTGGCACGACCCCTACTCTCTCTGGCGCTATCCCGCGATCGGTAGCCATTGCAGACTCGCTTGAGTCTCTTTCCGCGCCCATGCTGCTCGTCGGAATGGCCGATGGAACTCTACATTCCTTCACTCTGCATAACAACACTCTCTCCGACTCACCTGGCGACCACAAAGTTACAATGCTCGGTACACAGCCCGTGACTCTTTACGCGCTGACTCATGCTGTCCTCGCTGTATCTAGCCACCCGTCAATGATCTACGGCAGCTCAGGCAAGATGGCAATCTCGTCAGTCAATATGTCGTCGCCTACCGCGCTCGCAGTGTGCCCACCAGACGAGGAGGACGAAGAAGAGATGTCGGCCGGCGATCAGCTCGTGTACGCTGCAGATGGTAGTCTCGTGTTTGGTGCGATTGACCAGCTCATGAGCACGCACGTGCAGACCTTGGAACTCAACGAAACTGCGCGGCGACTTGCAGTCATGTCGTCTGATACAGGCGTGATTGGTGTGATCACGCTGAGGACAGATATCGATTCAGTCTCTGGCGACGAGTCTGTCAGTTGTTTTGTCAAGCTTGTTGATTCTGCGCTGTTTGACGTTGTGCACACCTTCGCGCTTGACAAGAACGAGATGGCCGAGTCAATTACTTGTGGTGTGTTCAAAGGCATAGAGTATCTCTTTGTTGGGACCGGGTTGGCTGCTGCCGGAGGAGAGGAGTACATCAAGGGCCGCATTTTGATATTTGAAGTGACGACGCAGAAGCGGCTGACTCTTGTGCATCAGGCTGAGATGCTTGGTGGAGTGTACGCTATGGAGGCTCGTGACGGACGATTTATCTGTTCTATTAATTCTATTGTACGAGTTTTAATGTCTGTTTGCAAAAGAGAGAAAGAGTGAGCTAACTTGCACAGGTGCGGTTATATACGCTGGTGCTTGACCCAGTGACTGGTGTTTTAGATTTGAAAGTGCAGTGCGGTTTCCGTGCACCGACAATGGCAATCACTCTGTCGTCGTATGAAGATCTGGTGGTGCTAGGCGACCTGATGAAGTCAGTCATGATCCTTCAGATCAAGCGGTCACAGAATGGCGACCTCGTGTTTCGCGAAGTTGGACGACATTACGAACCGATGTGGATGACTGCAGTTTCGCTTCTGGACCGGACGACGATAGTTGGAGCCGAAGCGGATGGTAATATGGTTGTCTTCCACCGGGACGAGTTGCCGACGAAGGCGCCTGCTGTTGCGGAAGATCTGACGCTGGATGTGGTGTCGAGCATGCGAATCGGAGAGATTGTGAACCGGATCCGGCCGGTGCCACCGGCTGCGACGGAGGTTGAGCAGGTTGTCACTCCGCGTGCTTATTTCGCCACCGTAAGTTTCACTTTTTTGGTATAGTGTTTTTGTGAGTGTAGCTAACGGAAACAGCGCGACGGAGGAATCTATTTGTTTGGCACGATTGCGATGGACAAGGTGGATGCGCTGATCAATCTGCAAATCAACATGAGCAAAGTCGTGAAATCGGTTGGCAACCTAGACATACTGGAGCATCGCGCGTTTGCGAACCAGCGGCGGCATAACCACGAGCCGACACGATTCGTAGACGGAGACTACATCGAGACGTTTCTTGAGCTGAGCGACGAGGAGAAGGAGGCTATTGCGAAGGCGGGCAAGGGGATTGCTTTCATTAGCTCTATTAAGGATATCACGGATATGGTAGAGGATTTGAAACGGTTGCATTAGATGTATATTTTATTTTATTAAATATGTACAGTTCACAATTTACATTTTATACCCATAAATTTTACGACCAAGATTTTTATATAGAAATGAAAGGATCAATGGCGTACCCAGTTACCCTTGGCGTCCTTGACGAGATCTCCACACGCGACAGCCTGCTCAAACATGTCCTGCGGCATCCAGCCCTTTGTGGAGTAGAACGGCAGTTGGCTGACAATCTTGTCCCATTCGACAAGGATCTTGGTATGTGCCTCAAGATCTGCTTCGGAGAACTTTCCGCGGTCGTCGATGGTTTCGAGATTCGGGATGTTGCGCTGCGTGTTGACTAGCACGTCGCGGAAATCGACAATCTCGAGAGGATGGTAAGAGTAGCTGGCGGCCATGGCAGCAGAGTAGGGCTGGCGAAGGGCCTTCATGTGGGGCGAGTATGAGTTGATGAGTGTTGGGAATGAGTGCTTGAAGAGAAACTCGAACGTGAACTGATTCGCGGTGGCGGCGATCATGTAGTCGACCTGGGCCTTGCGATCAGCGGGAAGCGTGTCGTAACCGTCGACCTCGTCGCGCGAGTAGATCTTGTAGCCGGTGTAGTTAACAAACTGGGGAGTGCCGTGGAGGAAGAACGGTTTAATGCTAGCACCCTCGAGGTCGAGTAAGTAGGGCGAGGAGAACGGGGTGGTATCGTCGCCGGCGGAGGTCGAGGAGGTGTCAACGAGGATGTTTGTCGGGTGGATGTCCGGGAGTGAGAGGCGGGGCGAGAGCAGGTCCGAGTCCTTGGGCACGTCCGGAATGAGATGGGGCGCCATGAAGGCGAACTTCTCGTACGAGTCGAGCCAGGTGGGCAGGTACATACCGAGCTCGCTGGTGCCAATCATGGGATCAGATAGCAGAGTGCTGTAGGCGCGCATGTGGGCACCCGCGGCGGCGGTGAGATAATCGGCGGGCGAGAACCATGGTCCGCGGTCGGTGGAGCCGACGTGGTCGAGTCCGCGTTGCCAGAACTTGGACTCGACGGTGGGTCCAAGACGCCAACGGTCGACAAGAGCAGAGTCTGTTTCGCCTTCGTAGGGCAGCTTGTTCTGGAGCTCTGCGTCGACGTCCTGGGTGAAGTAAAGCGATCCCAAGCCCGCGAAGCGCGTCGCGAGAACGGGCTCGAGCAGCTCGACGACAACCTTGAGCACCGCCGCGCGCGACTCAACGGATCCGCGTGCGGGGTCCCATTTCTGCATCAGGTTGACCATCTCGCGGTCGCCGTGGGGCGGAATGTACTCGAGCAGCATGAACTCGCGCTCGAGCGGGTTGTCGGCCGTGGGACTCCACGACACGACCTCCGGGATGCGCACGCCCCATTTCTTGCGGAGGAAGTCCATCGTGGCCACCTCGCTCTGCATGCGGGCTCTGCGGGCTTCCCAACTCAGATCCAGCTCGTACGGCACGCGCAGAACGTACGTGGCCCCGTCGTCCAGCTCGGCCAAGTACACGCGGTGGTGCTTGCCCTCCGCCAAACTCGTCAACGACCGCACGTTCGTCCGCCCTGGTCCGGAATCACCGCGAGCACGTCGCACGATCTCGTTCAGTCCATCAACCCGGAACGGCGTGTACCGCTTCGCCTTCTCGGCCTCGTCGTCCTTCGTCCAGCTGCCCCACGTGTACCGGAAGAACCGGTCGCGCTCGTCGGCGGACTCGCTGTCGACCGTCGTGAATTTCTCGTCGTTTTCGGTGCTCAGCGCGCGCAAAGGGGTCGTCCGGTGAAGTGCCGGCAAGGCCCGGCGGCGCGAGAGCGTGAGTGTCCGGCGGAGTGCGAGCATCTTGTCGTATTTCACTGTCGTGAGGATCGAGATGGTGGAGTGCAAGTCCGAAATATCTATTTTTTATTTTATTTTCTTAATTGATTTTGACCCCAAACCCTAGACACCCTAGCCTTGTAAACCCCACCCAGACCTATACCCCTGAATAAAATCAGAGGACGCGCTTTTACGAATGCCAGCCATAAAATCATTTGACAATGAGCGAGCGTGGCTCCTGTTTTAATTCGCCCAAAGGCGAGAGCAACTCAATAGTCGTTACTAATACTACAGATCATTAAGATCATATGCGATTATATTGCAATTCTAGTCGTACCACATCTTAATCAGTTCCTCGCTCACGCCGTTCGACGTGAGCACTCCAATATCTGTAATCAGCGCCGTAATCAAGTTATCGCTCGTGAAGTCCAATAACGGGCTCGACTTCATCTCGTCACCATCCAGGCCGTCGTCGTCAACAGTGAAGGTCATCGCGGCCGGGTTCTCGTTGGGAAGATCAAATGGCGAGAGAGGGAATAGACGAACAAATTTGTGGCTTTCAGCGACGACGTACAGCGGTTTGTTTGCGTCTTTTGCCAGCACCGCAATCTGGTATGTTCCGATCTAAACTCATTAGACTCATCCCACACAAGCTTGCAGTGAAAACAGAATACTCACTCGGTTGATAATTCCACCACTCTCAGCCACACCCTCGGCGCCGACAAACACCTTGTCGACTTTCTGAATCGCGTAACCTACCGCTCCGTCCACAATCAAGCGAGCAGGGATACCGTTCTCACGAAGAATTTTGGCGCTGGCACGGCCTTCACCTGTGGGTCTTGATTCAGTGACAAATACACGGAAACGGACATGTCGTCGGGCTGCTAGAAGTAATAATTCTGTCACGGCACGAGAGCGTGAATGGATCAGAATGGTCTGTGTCTGTCAGCTTGATCTGATATGAATAACAAAACAAACTCAACCGTACGTCGTCGTCACGAATAAAAGGAAGCCCAAGCTCTGCGATTTTAAACCGTGACTCTTTTGCTCGCTCTAAAAAGAGACCTCCGTTTTTGACCAAATGCCGCTTACACGCTTCCCAGTCCTGTGAAGCGTCAGTGACACGCAATTATAAAACCACAAAAAAGAGAGCATACGCCATATTCCTGGATATTCCTGAGAACGAACCGCTGAAACATATCGCATCCGGCTGATAAACTGATCGCGTTCTTGACTCCCGTTTTCAGTTCCAGCACCGCCCTCGCCAAAATATCAATCAACTCCGACGCCGTCGACACTAGAGCTCGTTAACTAACACATAAAAGCCAAGCAGCGTGTACAATAATTACGTACGCTCGGTTTTACTCAGTAAAACAACCAACGACTCGATGGCAGCAACAGGCATCGTCATCGCTGGGTCTTCCTTCAAAAACTTGCGATACGTCGCGACGATGTCGAATTCGCCTGCACCCGCAGCTGTTTCGGCCAATGCCGTCGGTTCTGCTTTCTGATTAGAACGAGCTGTTGATGTTCGCAAGATAAACTTACGTGGTTCTATGGAAGTCATGGTCGTTACTGTGCTGTCTCGATAATTGTTTGGAGTTCATGTACAGTTCCAAATTGTGGAAGTCATCGCGCGCCGCACCTCGAATTCTGCAAAATTGTCAATTTGCAGCCCCAGTTGATTTCCATATGCAGCACCCTTGATTCTTTTGTAAAACTGCAGCTCTTTATGCGGACCATGACTGATTATATTGCAACAGTCTTTATACTGCAAAAAAAATGCAAAATGAATTAACACTCCACACGGGACTCGAACCCGCAGTCTTCCGCTAAACTCTAGCACTGTGCAAAGCAGTTACCCTGCACAGAAATTTTTGAGACTAGGAGGCGGACGCCTTACCATTAGGCCAATGGAGCTGGCATAATAAAAAATCTTAAAATGTCTACTATGATCCGTAAAAAGTGATTTTTGAGCCGTTAGTGTCGTATGTGTCTTATAGTTCTAGGTCTCGTACCTTTTTTTTTGTCAAATATATCTGGGGCCCAAGCGGTCTCGTTTTACGATAAAAAAAAAAAAAAGCCGTTTTGCCATGTTTAGCGGCCTATATCGTCAAAATAATTTTTCAAAAATTATTATTCATAAATGCAGTATCACAGTTGACTGATGTAGGGTGGAAGTAGTTTAATGTGAGATTTGACGAGCAAAGTGCCGTATTGCTAGTTCATGGGCCGCTTTGCTGCACTCGGAAGTTACTCGGAAGATAAGTCGCCTCAGGTTGCCGGGGTTCCTAGTTTAGTAGTTTGTCTGGTGCTCTCTCACTTCCAAGTCTGTAACGATCTCTGGATCTGATTCTGCTGTGTTGTCCCATGTCCGGTCTTGACCTGGCTGATGGCAGCACTGTTGCCATGGCAACGGAAACAGATATGCGAGACGTCAAAGTTGACATCTGAAAACCGGGACATTAAACCTTAATAGAGCAGCATTGGGTAAGGGCTGGCTACAGCCAATCAGCGCGCTGGCCGGCGCAGAAAGCAGCACGCATGGGCTCTTCCGGATCTTCTTCTGGAGCACGGGCGGGGGTCGAAGCGGCGGATTTGGGCTGCTTTGTCTCCGTTTTGCTCGGTTTTCTCGCGATGTGTGAGTTTTGGCAGTAGCGGTAACACTTGATTTCACCTTTTTCCACGGTTGGCTGAACACTGGCTCCCAGGCCGGCCAGCTGTTGCCTGTTTACTTCTGTATCACATCTAGCTAGCTATTTAGTTGTTATATAAACCGGCTTGAAATCAAGATCGGACATCTACGATCGGTTCTAGGGTTTCCAGGGTTTGTAGGGTAGAGTTCAGGATTAGGGCCCATCTCGCCCGTGCGCGGCGGCCGTCTCTCGTGAATTCTATTCTCAGCAGGTCCACACCGCATCGAACTGAAGTCCTGCGCAGTGTTCCGCTCTCGGCCGTCCGCGCTTCTCTGTTCCTCACCGCGTCCGCTTCCCTTCATTGAAGACCCGCCCTCTCTTTCTCTCGCCATATCCCCTTTGCCCGACTTTCTTCCCGATCCTCCCGAGCGTCTCTGCAGGTTCGTCACGCACCCCTATTTCCCTACGACCCACCGCCGTCTCACGATCGCGTCCTCGGGCCTTCACTAAATCGATCTTCCGCAGCGTAAAGCCTTTCTCTTCTCGCAATGTCAAAGGTGAGTTCATCGTGCGATTCCCGGCCGTCGATCGGGTACTTTTTATTCAATCCGAGTCCGTCGTGAGCTGACCGCGCCAAATGTTCATTTAGGCACAATTCCTACAAGAGTACAAACTCGTCGTCGTCGGCGGCGGTGGTGTGGGTAAATCGGCACTCACGATCCAGCTTATTCAGAGCCACTTTGTTGATGAATATGACCCGACGATTGAAGGTACGCCGGACCCACATAGACGACTCTTGCCGGTTCCACGAAAATTATTCTGACTCGATCCAGATTCATACCGCAAGCAATGCGTTATCGATAATGAAGTTGCGCTGCTCGATGTGCTCGACACGGCAGGTCAAGAGGAGTACTCCGCCATGCGGGAGCAGTACATGCGTGCTGGCCAGGGCTTCCTGTTAGTCTATTCAATAACGTCCCGGTCGTCGTTCGAGGAGATCACCACATTCCAGCAGCAAATTCTGCGCGTAAAGGACAAGGACTACTTCCCCATCATTGTTGTTGGAAACAAGTGCGATCTCGAGACTGAGAGACAAGTTTCAATGCAGGGTATGTTTTCACATTAGCTTTTTTTTTGTATTTGATCTTATCGCAACTCTAACTCATCATACAGAGGGAAAGCAGCTGGCAAAGCATTTCCAGTGCAGTTTTATTGAGACTTCAGCCAAGCAACGTATCAACGTCGATGAAGCTTTTTACAATCTTGTTCGGGAAATCCGACGCTACAACCGGGAACAGACTGCAGGCGGTCCGAATGCCGCGCCAGGCGGTAACGGAGCTGCCCCGGGTCGCGCCAACTCTCAAGTCGAGCGGAAGAACAGTAGTGCTGGGTGCTGTGTGATTATTTAATCTGAATTGTTTTATTTTTGCAGTTTGGTCGTTTTAATACTGTCATTGGTATTTATGGTGGTATTTTATATATGGATCCGGCATATATGGGAGCTGGTGATCCTGCGCAGTATCGAGGTTTAGAAAACAAAATTTAGCAAGATGTACGTTTTGTGCATATGCCTGCGACTGGTACTTTTTTATCGGATTAATAATTTTCTCTTTCTTTTTGACCCCGAGTTCATTGTGTATCGTTCTCGCGCTGATGTGGGGGACTCTGCACTTGAAAAGGCGTCAATTCTCAACATTGTTCTATCTCAGCATGCCATTTATGTTACGCCTCGTACGTTGCTTTGGGTTTCTGGAATCTTGGATGTGTTCTTGTGCTTGTTTGCGTTTTGTTTTTGAGTAATGCTATAAAAACATTGGGGTGTCTGATGAACTTTTGATTACATAAGTTGTTTGTTTTTAGTTCCGTTTAAATTTTGTACGAGTGGAATATATGGATGAATCTAAGCTATAGAACTATTAACCATGATTATCCAAGAATTTTGGCAGGTCTGTAAAACATATTCCTGACTCAGTGGATTTGGAGGGGTAAGTCGTGTTTCTTGGCACGAGACTGCGCAAAGCAAAACTCTCATCCATGACATTATAGCACCTGGAGTCTCCAGTAAGAATATCTACTAAAACATAGCTACAGAATATTAATCACATTAACTCGTCTACATACTCTCAGCCTCGTCCCTAAGAATCTCGATCATTTCAGCAGCCAGCTCACTATTCTCCTCTTTCCACGGCCTGCCATCATCTGGAAATACTTTTTCCCAGAGACGCATTAAGCATCTTTCCAATTTTTTGCAGTAATCAGTAAGTTCACTTTGTAGCGACCGACGCAAGTCGTCTTCGAACAGGACGGAACCAGCCTTCAGGAGCCCAAGACTTTGCGGGTCCAAGGAATCCCACTTCTGATGCCGAGTAACCCTGCACTTTCCGCCTTTCTCACAATGTACGCCGACCCACCACAGGACCCACCAAAACGATTCCAAGTCGTTCATGTAGCTGTCTGGCAGATTACGCATCAGAAGGCGATTGACAGACATAAACACTTTTGTACCCGCTCTCTCAGCTGCCTGAGAACCCGGAAACTCAAGTCTAGTAGCTACGTCCAAGTCAATAAGAAACGCAGTGTCAAACTCCCCGCGATTCTCCCGGATTATCATATTTTCGATGGAAATATCATGATGCAGAATCTTAGCCTTGATTCTCAGCGACTCGTGACCCTCGATGCACGCAGCAAAGCCTAAAAGTAGCGACTTCAACGACTTTGCATAAAATATTGGTTTCCCTCTGTCAGACGTAAAGATTCTTTGATGTATTCTCAGCGGTTCTACTTCTAGATCTGTACGGCGATGCTCCCCTGTGCATGAATCATCCTCATCTCGAGTTTCAGCATTTTGGGTATCAGAAACTGCTTGTCCATCCAGCCATAGTTCCGTATTTGTCAGATCCAGAGTCCCGCGAAGGTTGACAGTATTATCTTCCTTGCCATCAACCGTCACAACCTCGTGAAAAAAGTACCTAGCCACGTTCTTCACTCCAAGATCGGTCGCTTCTTTAAGCAGAACGCCCTCATAGCCATAACCGGGGGTTTGCCACGAGTCCTTCATGACTAAAGTCTTACTGGGCTCGCTTTCAAGATATCCGTACCAGACCACAGTCGCCCGGCCAACGATGGGTCGATTATTCGCCGAAATGAGACCCTTGAAAATCATAAAATCGTCTTTGCTATCCGGCCGACGAATAGCAACTTTGCCGTAACCTGATGGTGACTTCATGATAGAAATAGTCGGGTCGTACCCAAGCTTACTCCTGCTCATCAGCAGCACTGCCAACAGCGTATTAAGAAGAACGGCTCTGTCTCGATGAATGTCATACTCTTGAGATCCCACAATTCCAGCGTGATCAAACAGCCAAAGTCTGAAAACTTCTCCGTGCAGTGTCAGTCCCAAGACAAACCGTCGGCTTGGCTGTGCGCAATATATATTCCTAGCACACCGAGACAGCTGAACCAGTGACTCGAAAAGAGCATCAACGGAAGAATCAGTATTCAGCTTCATAGGAAACAGAACTTGTGACCAATCAGGTTTCTCGGTGTTGCCAGCTTCACTGACGACTACGTCTGGCTTGTGCTGAGAGATAAAGCTCGAGACTCCTTCACTCGGCAGAGAGTTCTCGGGTTTGTAGCACCGTCGCTCGCAGGTACATCCCTGCGTCTCTCTTTCGGCAAAAGTTCTCAGATTATCGATCAGATGGCACAAAAACTCTCCCCTAGCTCTTGTGGATTCGGGCAAGGCCGACCAGCTTATCCATTTGTTGCTCCGCAGCATATTAGGATTATTTCGAAGAAATGCTGCACTCAGCTCGTGCAGATTAGCAACTGACTCTGAGAAGAAGGCTTCATAGATATTGGCACCGGTATGAACCCTAGGCAACTCCTGCATTACATCCCGTCCAAGAGTGGTCAGAATTTTTCCCTCATTAATAAACTTCGGCACTTGTGTCCAGGTGAACGGAACCACAGATGACATAGAGTACAGTTATTATAAATGTTCACAAGTTATCAAAAAGCAGAGGGGGGCCAAATTGGACCATAAACCGCCCTATAACCCTGTAAACCAGCAGACTGAACAGTTCTAGCAGACCGCAGACTGGCGCAATGGAAATATAATCAAGAATTGTAGCGTCTGATATCGAAATTTTATTGTTTGTAGCGTAACGTGGATGGGATGATAAGCGGGTGAAAATACGGTAGATTTACGAAGAGATGCGCCGAACGATGAGAAGTTAAGTTAAGTTGTCCGCTCACGTGAAGTGTGCGCCCGCTTAATTCCACGTTAGTTGATGTTAAATCTAACTCGATCTGCACATCTACATGCGACTCTATGTATAGCGTCCTAATCGGTGAACTGCTGCTAGTTCAGTATATATAGTTTATATATGTATTAGCGATTCTGATTGCAAGACTTTGGTATATATACGGTTCTATCAAGCAGCTTCTCCCAGTATTCGTTTGTGACTCGTCATAATACATCAACCGACTTCCCACTTTATTAACGCGAACGACCGATTTCACCAGTGATGGCCTCCGCTCCGATATTCGACGTCCCGCCCAAACGCAATCCTGGACCGCCAATCCAACAGCTTGATTTTGATCCGAACAAGCCGCTTCTGTCGTTGCGCGAGTACTCTGATCTGTTCTGGTTTACAGACGCGGGATTGAACAAGAAAGATCGTCGGGATATCCTGAGCGAGCTCAACAGAACTTATGTCTACCGTATATTTGGTGGAGTTTTCGGCGCTGCTGCGATGGGACTTGCGTGTAAGTATTTCTCTTTTATTTGAATTGTTGTTTTCGAGAAAGTACACTGGCTGACTTCAGCAGCATCTGTGATTGTGAAACGGTTTCTGCCGGGATCTCGGCGCTCATTGACGGTCATGGGAACATTGATTGGCGGCGAATTTGGCAGCGACGGAGGTTTTATGATTGGAAATATCTACGCTCAGCGCGATTTTGCGCATAGACAGCAGTGCTTGACGATTATTCGGTTAATGAACTACCGACCAACATTGGGATTGTGGAGAAACTACTATTCATACGGTAACCCACCGAATCCGTATCTTGCTTGGTGGAAGGAGGAGAACACGGGTGATACGCGGAGCACTTACACTGGTGACGAGTCGGGAGAAGTTCCGTACGGTGATGGTATGGACTCGAGCATGAATGACGACCACGTGGTACAACCGTTTGAGAGAATCGCCGAGTTACCACCTGTCGCGCCTAGCTCGTGGGACCTTGCTGCGACTAAAACGGCGACGGAGAACAGACAGCGACGTGAGAGTTACAGCAGTGGTAATGAGCCGCCTAGATACGGAAGCCGGGGACGTAGTAGTGAGAAGGTGAATAGGCTGGATGTGCCGCCTGATTTGGAGACTCAGGACGAGTTTGATCGAAAGATCGAGATGGAGCGGAGCGGACTTGATCAACCGGATGATTTCTCCGCAAGTGAAGGGAGATATTCCAGCTCAAAGTATGACTAGTTCCTTGTCTGTATTTATTGTACATATTTCCCAATCCATTTCTTCCTATCATACAGGTCTTTTCTATATACAGCGCAGATCTAGAACGCCAGCGGATCAGCGGGGGCAGCCTTCTCTCCTTGCTTTGGTTCATCAATCATGACAGGAAAACCCCACTTTTCGATTTTCATTCCGCCCTTTCCGATCTTGAATGCATACTCGTCAGTCGTCATCCTCGGGAGTCGGGATCAGCGATAGCAGTAGTTCGCCCAGCTATATGCTATATATCTATATGGCTTGATGCGTATATAATAGAGAGTGTGTAAATATTATGTTTTAGAGAACTCCGTCGCGAGTTTTGCGCCTTTAAACCTTAATTTACACGTGTTACAACAACGCGTCATGGTTTATGACTCACCGCGATACAATCTCCAAATTTCTTTCCCACGATTTTTGGGACAGCTATATAAGTTGAAACACTAGTAACTAACGTTAGAATTAACATCTTGCTCAATCAGTAACGCTAGAATTAACATCTTGTTCAATCAGATCAATCTATACCTTACGGTTACAGCTTTTAAGACGACCAGAACTGGACGTTTTCGTCAAGACTAAGTCGACCAACGCTTCTGTCACATCAAATCACTTCGTCGTCTCCTTCGAGTTGCATCCATGGCTAGTTCGTCAAAGAAGACACCTGATGGGGAGATCTGGGTATTGCCAGATGTTGACAACTTTTACAACGCGCGTATTGACTGTGGACGTAACCTGGACGCAATTTCGGAGCGGTTTATTAAGCGGCATGAGCCAGATTTTGTGGATACTGGCAGCAAAGGGGCACCGCGGGCAGCCAGCTCGGTCAAGGACGGGCTGACGAAGGAAAGTTTGACTGGTGAGGTTGGGCCTATGGATGTCGGCTTATGGAACAATTGGCCGGAAAACGGGAGTCAGAAAGAGATGGCGCAGTTTCTGAATAAGTTTCTGATCGACTTGAGAACATTCATAAAAGACGAAGGATTGGAATCGACTTCAGTTGGTGCTGCACGGCCCGATCGTGTGGGACCCTCCGATATATCGATCTCTCCTGACTTTCTGATTTACGACAGTAGCAAATCGGAGATTACGTGGTCCAACATACTCGTGCCAGGCGTGATTGTACCCGGCGAGAATACACCCGGAATGCGCGGAGATTCTGTGCCGAAATCGAACCTTACTGAATCCCGGGCCCAACTGGCTTCGTGTGCGGAAACCGTGTTTGTCGAGCAGCCGTCGCGACTGTTTGTATTTGGATTTGCGTTATGCGGGGACTATATGCAGCTTTTTCAGTTTGAGCGAGTCAATGTCGTCGAATCAGCACCGTTCAACATACACATTCACAAGACGCGATTTGTGTCTGCGATTCTGGGATTTATGTTGATGAATAAGAAGGAGATCGGATACAATCCCAAGTTTGTTGCACTGCCGGATGGGACGTGGCGTTCTGAGATGTATGACGAAGGGGTGGCCCGACCTGTGATTCTCACGGACGCGGAGACTTCTGAAAACCACAGTGTTGTGACTTGGTTCGGATATTGGGAAAACGATCCGAGCGTGGGCGTGTCAATGAAGGAAATGTGGGGAAGTGTAGAAAGTCGCGGTGGTTTGGCGACGCTCATCGCTTCTGAGACGGAGGGGGCGGCGAGCATGGGAATGATTCCAACAGATGTCCTCGTGGAAGATGATGATTTGCATCGCGGGCTGGATATGGACGCTGCGGACGTTCTCAAGGCAAGGAAGTGATTGAATATGGAGTAGGAAGGTCAGAGTAGCTGTGCTAGGGATGCCGCTTTGAGATATGTAGTTATTAAATTCGCAGATTAGCAATCAGAATATATAGCTATAAACACCTAAAAGTACACTACCCAAACTGAGAGCAACAAGCAATACTCCTCCAACTACCATTTTTCATCCCAAGTATCATCGCTCGACAGCACTTCTTTGAGTTAGCTAATTTATACAATCCAGCTCGATCTGCACATCTGTATGCGACTTTGTACATATTTTCCATTACATTTCTTCCTATCATACAAGTCTTTTCTATATACAGTGCGGATCTAGAACGCCAGCGGATCTGCGGGAGCAGCCTTTTCTCCTTGCTTAGGCTCATCAATCATGACAGGAATACCCCACTTTTCGATTCTCATTCCGCCCTTTCCGATCTTGAACGCATACTCATTCTTTCGGACGAGCATGGCGCCTCGTTCACTCGCGATTGGCACTTTCAGCACGTCCACGAGTCCCTGATATCCACCAGTCTCTGCCGCGGTCGCATCCAGCACTCCCGGGACGAGTTTAACGACACCGTCTACTAGCCTCTCAATCCAGAAAGGTAGTACACTGTTTCCGTCTACCTCATCGAATAGGGCAAGAGACAGTGTGAATAGTACGACCAATCTCGATTCGTTGGCGCGTAGTAGCGCCCGCATGCCCATTAAAAACCCAAGTAGAGCACTCGGAGTGAATGAAGTTGCGGGATTGTAGACTGTGGGATTCAGAAATCCTGGTAGTACTACTCGGACGACTTTTTCCCGCGGGGCGGTCTGTAGCGCTGCTGAAATGCGACTGAGGATTTCTGAATATGGAAGTGTAGCGGGGATGGTAGATATTTGCGGCATCGGAAGTGCTCTAGATGTGATATTCCATGACGCGCAGTACGCATCGTCAACGACTTCTGCGGTTTCTGTGGTTGCAGCTTTGTAACGCCATGCGATCTTCAGTTTCTCGTCTGTGTTCGTTGCTTGTGGATCTGGCGCGCGAGCTGGTTTCGGGGCGACTCGAGCAGGCAAACCGCTCGCCCACCGGGGATCAACTCCAATCGCAACAATATGATCGCCATTCGCGATTCCCTGTGCAGTAAAGCAGCGAGCTAAGATGGCAGCGAAATCAGTCACTGCAGCTTCCTGGATCAGCAGTGCGGTGCCGAGCGGTTGACCGCCGTGTAATAGTAACTTGTCGAGCGACGGGGTTCCTGTTGATACGGCTGTGTAAGATGTTATCAAAGTAGAAGGACGACGAGACGGAGAAGAAGGCGGAAGCGGTGGTGTTGCTGGGACTGAGGCTGCTGAAGGAGGACGTCGCGCCGTGGATGGCGGAGGACCGCGAGACGGCGTCGGCGCGCGCGAGGACGAGATCGGGTCACTCCGCTTCCTGAACGACATTCCCGGGCATCGACAGCAGTAGTTTGCCCAGCTATATGCAATGTATCTATATGGCTCAATGCATATATAAACTTAGAGAGTATGTATGATACTGTTTTAGAGAAGTCCGTTGCGAGAAAATCGCTGTAAGACCTTTAAACCTTAATTTACACGTGTGCACGTGACGTGTGTTAGATGAACTCGCACGATACGATTTACCGCGAATTTAGTCAATCTTTCATACGGTCATGCGTTGATCGCACTTATTGAAGACTCCATAAGTTGATATAGCTTGCAAACTATATACTGATTATCTAGTAACTAGAATCAACACTACTCTGAAGCTACAGCTTACGTCCGGAGCTTAAAAGACGACCAGGACAGGATGTTTACATTGAGACTTAGTCGACCAACGGTTCTGTCACTCGGCTCACTTCATCGCTTCCTTCGCGTAGGATCCAAGGCTAGCTCGTCGAACAAGGCACCTCGTGGGCCTATCTTGGCACCTCGTGGGCCGACCTGGGTATTGCCAGATGTTGACAGCTTTTACGACGCGCGTATAGACTGCGGACGTAATCTGGACGCGATTTCAGAGCGGTTTATCAAGCGGTATGAGCCAGATTTTGTGGATACTGGCAGAAAATGGGCACCGTGGGCATCCAGCTGGGTCAAGGATGGGCTGACGAAGGAATGTTTGACTGGTGAGGTTGAGCCTGTGGATGTCGACTTGTGGAACAATTGGCCGGAAAACGGGAGTCAGGAAGAGATGGTGCAATTTATGAAGAGGTTTATGATCGATTTGAGGACATTCGTGAGAGACGAGGGACGTCAATCGACATCAGTTGGTGTTACACAGTCTGATTTTGTGGAGGCCTCCTATGAAACGGCTTCTCCTGACTTTCTGATTTACGACAGTAGCAAACTGGAGATTGACTGGTCCAGCATACTCGTGCCAGGAGTGGTTGTACCCGGCGAGTATATACCCGGAATGCGCGGGGATTCTATGCCGAAGTCAAATCTGACTGAATCCTGCGACCGACTGACTTCGTGTGCGAGAACCATGTTTAACGAGCAGCCGTCACGACTGTTTGTGTTTGGATTTGCGTTGTGCGGGGACTATATGCAGCTTTTCCAGTTTGAGCGAATCAATACCGTGGCATCAGCACCGTTTAACATCCACACTCACAAGAAGCGATTTGTGTCTGCGATGCTGGGGTTTGTGTTAATGAATAAGAAAGAGGTCGGATTTAATCCCAAGTTTATGGAACTGCCGGATGGGTCATGGCGTTGTGAAATAACTGAGGATGACGGAGAGACCGATTATGTGATGATTACGGGCGCTTATACTTCTGAAGACCAGACTATTGTGATTTGGTACGGATATAAGGAAAGTGAACCGAAAGTGGGCGTGATATTCAGGGAAATGTGGGGAGATCCAAATAGTCCTGATGGTAAGGCGGCGATTGAAGCTGCTGACAAGGCGTGGGCGGAGAGCCTCGATATGACTCCACAAAATCTCGCCGTGCAAGATGATGATTTGCATTGTGGCCTGGATATGGACGCTGCGACCGTTATCAAGCCAAAGAAATGAGTTTGCTATTAAGTAGTTATATGGATACAATTACCTGCGCCACACGAGAGTTTGATGAAACATTTCAGAGTGAGTTGGGTCATGCAGATATGGAGTAGGATTATCAGAGCAACTGTGCTAGGAATATCTCTTCGATATATATAGTTAGATTTAATTCGAAGATTAACAATCAGTATACCACGTGTTACAGCCGTTTGAGAGAATCGCCGAACGACCGCCTGTCGCGCCTAGCTCGTGGGACCTTGCTACGACTAAACCAGCGGCGGGGAACAGACAGCGGTGTAAGTGTTATAACAGTGGTAATGTGCCGCTTATATATGGGCTTTAGATGCCACCTTCCATGACGCGCAATACGCATCATCGACGACTTCTGCAGTTTCTGCGGTTGCGGCGAGACGGCGACGAGATCGGGTCACTCCGCTTCCTAAACCGTAGACCACATCCTCGGGCTGTCGGGCATCGACAGCTGAGCAGCTCACAGCAGTAGTTTGCCCAGCTGTATATGGCTATGCAATATATCTGTAACTTATGGCTTAAGCGCGTGTAACGGAGAGTTGCACGATGCCTCGCGAGAAACTCGCCTTTAAACCTTAATTTACGCGTGTGCACGTGACGTATACAAAACTCGCAACGTTATGATTTCGTTTTACCGATACTACGACCAACTATTCTAAGCCTATTCTAAGCCTATTCTAAGCCTATTCTAAGCCTACAAAAAGGGGCCATGCTGTCGGTCGTACGCGAAGGAGGCGCGCAGCAGGGGCAAAAGAAAGGAGGCGCGGACGCAGGGGATGCCTGGAGTCCGCATCGGGAAAAGGGGCGCGCCGTGGGCCGGCCACAACTCGGGTCTCGCGACGGTCTACCTCGCAGCATACAGTCTCCGATCTTCCCTCTTCAAATCTACACCTTCCCGCTAGACACTCCGCGACTACCAGACTCCAGAGCTGGATATTCACGTCAAGACCACGTCGACCAACGCTTCTATCACTCAAATCACTTCGTCGTCTCCTTCGAGCTGGATCCATGGCTACTTCGTCGGACAAGGCACCCTATGCGAAGATCTGGGTATTGCCAGAGGTAGACAACTTCTACCACGCGCGCATAGACTGCGGACGTGATCTGGACGCAATCTCGGCGCGGTTTATCAAGCGCTACGAGCCCGATTTCGTGGATACTGGCAGAAAATGGACACCGCCGGCAGCCAGCTCGGCCAAGGACGGGCAGACGAAGGAAAGTGTGACCGGCGAGGTCGAACCTATCGATGTCACCTTATGGAACAATTGGACGGAGAACGGGAATCAGAAACAGATGGCGCAGTTTCTGAAGAAGTTTATGATCGACCTGACGACATTCATCAAAGACGAAGGATTGGAAACGAAATCAATCGGTGCTGCACGGCCTGATAACGCGCCAGTCTCCAGTTTATCGATCTCTCCCGACTTTATGATTTACGACGGTACCAAATCGGGGGTTCACTGGTCCAGCATACTCGTGCCAGGCATGATTCTTGCCGGCGACGGTGTACCCGACTTGCGCGGAGATGCTATGCCGACAACGAACGTATTTGAAACCCAGGTCCGACTGGCTTTGTGTGCGGAAACCGTGTTTGTCGAGCAGCCGTCCCGACTGTTTGTATTCGGATTTGCGTTGTGCGGGGACTATATGCAGCTTTTCCAGTTTGAGCGAGTTAATCTCGTGACATCAGCTCCGTTCAACATACACATCCACAAGACGCGATTTGTGTCTTCGATTCTGGGATTTATGTTGATGAATAAGAAAGAGATCGGATACAATCCCAAGTTTGTTGCACTGCCGGATGGGACGTGGCGTTCTGAGATGTATGACGAAGGGGTGCCCCAACCTGTGATTCTCACGCACGCTGATACTTCTGAAAACCATAGTGTTGTGACTTGGCACGGATATATGGAGAATGATCCGAGAGTGGGCGTGTCGATGAAGGAAATGTGGGGAAGTACAGAAAGTCGCGGTGGTTTGGCGAACCTCATAGCTTCTGAGACGGAGGGGGTGGCGAGCATGGGAATGATTCCAACAGATGTCCTCGTGGAAGATGATGATTTGCATCGCGGGCTGGATATGGACGCTGCGGACGTTCTCAAGGCAAGGGAGTGATTGAGTTTGCTATAAGTAGCTATTGAGATGGGCCATGCAAATATGGAGTAGGAAGGTCAGAGTAACTGTGCTAGGAATATTGCTTTAAGTGACTGTGCTAGGAATATCGCTTTGAAATATATAGTAAAATTAAATTTGCAGATTAACAATTAGTATATATAACTATAGACACCTATAAGTACACTACCCAAACTGAGAGCAACAAGCATTACTCCTCCAATTTCCATTTTTCATCCCAAGCGAACCAAAGCAAAACACCCAAGGCCAGATTAATTGTTTGACTACACAGCCAAACCATTACCACCAGGACACCATCTATAGAGTCCCACAATCTCTCTCCTCCGTCGTCGACTCTCTTCTCGCTCGTTCGAATCAACGTGCCCGTTAAGTGGCTTTCCCATACCCACCAACGCGCCGCGCATGATTCTTCGGAAGTTTCGCTGGTATTCCGTGTTCAGCGTGACGATGCAGACTTCGTGTGCTCTAACGATAGTCTCACATGCTTCACGTACTTCTTCGCCGACGTCGGATTCGAGTTTGTCGACTAGCATGAGCCACAAGAAACTTCCATGCAACAAATACACCCCAAAAAAGAACGGCATAAACATGAGCTCTGGATCATGTCGCAGCACAGACTTGACTGCGTCAGCGGCACGTAATGCGTGCGTGGTACACGTCATAAACTCAGATGTTGCAAGCAAAGAATCTGGCGCAAACAAAAGATCCAAAGGATCCCAATACCCTGCCAGGAGAATCCGCAACACGTGAGAAAGATGAATTGCGTAATAGCGCCACACGTTGGACGTCTCCGGTTCGTCAGCTGTAGCAGCAAGACTGCGCTCATAAATCTCGAGAAATGTCACGAGATGATTTCGGAATTCATTTGCTGCCGCGCCAAGAGCAAGGGTCGGATTCTGCTCTAAATGATGCAACTCTACAATTCCACCCAAAATCGTCATCAGCGGCAAGAAGAAACCAAAAATGTCGGTGCCCGTCACTGTATATGTCACACCCTTGCGAGACTCCAAATCAGGCACTAGCTCGGGCGGCGTAAGCGGCGCGTCTGAAGACGCCGAAAGCCACTCCTCTTCCGTAGCAAGTGGATGATACAAACCCATGCTCTGTGCATCCAAGATAGCTAGAGGGCGATTATAACACAGACCGAGATGTCTATCGACCATGTAAAGCAACCACCACGTCCGACGCATCTCTTCTCGGGTCTCGTCATCAAGATCAGGATGCTCAACGTTCAGCTTGAGCTCCTTGGCCAATGCCCATCCCGCGTTCCACCATCGCAAACTCGATCCTTTGAATTCAGAGGCCGAAGTCACAGTTCCAAGATGCACATATGTCATGACATCGTCGAGCGTACCATGCACAGTGGTGTGAAGCAGAGGTCGCAAAGCAGAGACACACAGATCGAGAAGTCGGTGGATAATATCTAACCGAGCGGATGGTGAGGACGTCATTTGCGGATTATCGGACGTATACGCAGCGGAAAGCAGCAGCGCATATAACAGAGCTGGTGAGCATGGCCGCGCACGCGTCTGTGACAAAATTGACGATTTGCGCAATATCGGAGCTAGGCAGTAGATGTTTCGGCTGAAGTAGTCCTCTAGCAGATCCCCAGGCAAAGTTGACGGCATAAATGGAAGTAACTGATTTATGATGCCATTGAGTATTGGATAACGCAGACTTGATGTAGGTGTCGGTGGTAGCGGGGTCAGGGGTATCGACGAGATCGACGAAGGCTGAGAGACGTATTCTGGGATGCCTGGCTCTGGTGGAGACGCGAGCGCATACCACGCAAGAGAGGCAGTCGGAGGCTGTGCATGATTCGCAGGCTGAGACTGCTTCAGAGACTGAAGCTGTTGATGCTGAAGATCATGCGAAGACGGCTGCGACTGTGGTTGTGCATGCTGTGCCTGAGGTGGTGGCGGAGGAGCAGGCGGCTGTTGGCGTAAAACGGGTTGTTGGATGAGACGTGGCTGAGCTCGCTGGGGTGGGGGAAGCTGTGTCATTCGCAGATTTGACTGCTGCAGTTGGACGGATGGCGAGGTCTGCTGCGGCGAGGATCGAGCCGTGTTCATAGGTGCGATTGGCATCGGGGACTCCTGTGGCGGAGAAGCGGGGGTTGTAGAGTTAAGAAAAGCTGAAAGTCCGTTGGGCGAATCCGAGTAGGACGGGACACCATTCGGCGAGGCTTCGTAGAGCATAAACTGATCAGTCTGATCGGTCTCGTTGGACGCGGGATTGTGTGTGGTGGGATCGGTCAAAGTCGCCGTGTCGAGCTCGTCGTCCATGAGCTCGTCTGGTAGTAAATTCCTATTCATCTCGTCCGAGTCAGTCGCAGCGGACATGCCGTTCACGAGAACATGCGCGGCTGCCGCCTCCTGAGCGGCCTGTTCCGCCGCCTGCTCTGCCAGTTCCCGACGGGACGCTTTGCCGCGCTTCTTTCGCTCGCGCACATATTCGCACTGTAATGAGAATTCTGAAGATGTTAGCACATTTCGTGGAGAGCTACAAAACGCAAAGGGAGAAATAAACCTACCTACGCAGTGCAGGCATGGCTGTCGGCCATCGCACTTTGTTCGAAGCTGGTTGCACTGGTCGCAGGCACGACTTATCCGGCGCCGGACGCTCCCGTCCGCGGAAATCGACTTCCGGCGACGCGAGGGAGGCGGCACTCCTGAAATAGAAGTCGAAGTCGCATTTGCGATTGAAGCGGCAAGAAGTTCGGATCCGGAAAGCAGCGAAGGTCGATGATGGGCGCTATCAGAGTCGTCGGGCGAGTCGGCGAGCCCGTTCAGAGACTGCTGAGGAAGATGAAGATATTGATGTGGTTGATTGTTATGGCTATCTTGTTGGTTTTGCTGAGCCTGCCGATTTTGCTGAGTCTGCTGGCTTTGCTGAGTCTGCTGGGTATGTTGCTGCTGCTGGAACTGCTGCTGCTGCTGCTGCGACGTATTGAACGGCGGTGCGACCGCGGAGGACATCGTCGCAGCTCGACGGAGGCGGAAACGTGCAGCACAGACGCGTGCAAACGAGGGAAACGCAAATACAGCCGGGACAAGTTTCGTAAAACACGAGAAAACACAAGAGCAGGACAAGCAAAGTCGGGCGAGAACGCGAATCCAAACCCGCAAAGGCGGAGAAGCGCCGGACCACCGCCACCGCCAGCCACAGTTTAGACTTTGCGTGGCGGTGCGCGCGGGGTCGCCTGCGGGCCGGGCCCTGGATCCTAAACCCTGTAAACCCTGACAACCCTGAAAACCCTGTAAACCCTATAAACCCTACCCCTGCTTACGGTCACGAGTTATCGAGAAGCAGAGCGTGAACATACAAAATAGCTATACACCATGCAATATGATGAGCACCATGGAATATGATGAGATTGCGTACGCTTGGTCGCAACTGCCTGTGTTTCGCCATGAGGAGAGGATTCTGACAACTCTTGAAAAGGATGTCGTGCAGGAGCTGCCTAGGGTTCATACCGGGGCCAATATCTATGAAGCCTTCTTCTCGGAGTCAGTTGCTGATCTGCACGAGCTGAGTGCAGCGTTTCTTCGAGATAATCCGAATATGCTGCGGAACGACAGATGGACAAGCTGGCCCGAATCTGCCAGAGCTAGGGGAGAGTTCTTGCGCCACCTGATCGACAATTTGAGAAATTTTGCGGAAAGAGAGACGCAGGGATGTACCTGCGAGCGACGGTGCTACATACCCGAGAACCCTCTGCCGAGTGAAGGAGTTTCGAAATTTGTCTCTCAGCACAGACCGGACGTATTTGTCAGTGATGCTGGCAACATTGAGAAACCCGATTGGGCACAAGTTCTGTTTCCTATGAAGCTGAATACTGATTCTTCCGTTGATGCTCTTTTCGAGTCGCTGGTTCAGCTGTCTCGGTGTGCTCGAGACATATATTGTGCACAGCCAGACCGACGGTTTGTTTTGGGATTAACATTACACGGAGATGTTTTCAGACTTTGGCTGTTTGATCACGCTGGTGTTGTAGGATCTCAAGAGTATGATATCCACCGAGACAGGCCCGTTCTTCTCAATACTTTGTTGGCAGTGCTGTTGATGAGTAGGAATAATTTTGGGTACGACCCGACTATCTCTGTCATAAAGTCATCCTCTGATTACGGCAAGGTTGCTATTCGTCGGCCGGATAGCGAAGACGATTTTATGATTCTCAAGGGTACGCTCTCGGCGAATCGATCCATTGTTGACCGGGCGACTGTGGTTTGGTATGGATATCTTGAAAGCGATCCCAGTAAGACTTTGGTCATGAAGGACTCGTGGCAAATCCCCGGTCACAGCAACGGGGGTTCTCTGCTTAAAGAAGCGACGGATCTTGGCGTGAAGAACGTGGCTAGGTACTTTTTTCACGAGGTTGTGATGGTCGATGGCACGGAAGATAATACTGTCAACCTTCGCGGGGCTCTGGATCTGACAAATGCAGAACTTTGGCTTGACGGACAACCAGTTACAGATACCCAGAATGCTGAAATTCAAGATGGAGGTAATTTACGCCCAGTGAAGCGTCGCCGTATAGATGTTGAAGCGGAACCGCTGAGAATACATCAAAGAGTCTTCACGTCTGACATGGGGACGCCAATTTATCATGCAAAGTCGTTGAAGTCGCTACTTTTAGGCTTTGCGGCGTGCATCGAGGGGCATGAGTCGCTGAGAATCAAGGCTAAGATTCTGCATCATGACATTGCCATCGACAATATGATGATCCGGGAGATCGACGGGGAGTTTGAATCTGCGTTTCTATTGACTTGGACGTTGCTACAAGACTTGGGCTTCCGGGTTCTAAGGCAACTGAGAGAGCGGGTACAAAAGCGTTTATGTCTGTCAATCTTCTTCTAGAGCTTGATCTGCAGGACAGTTTCATGAACGACTTGGAGTCGTTTTGGTGGGTTCTGTGGTGGGTCGGCGTACATTATGAGAAAGGCGGAAAGATCAGGGTTACTCAGTATAAGGAGTGGGATTGCTTGGACCTGGAAAGACTTGGGTATCGGAAGGCTGGTTTCATCCGGTACGAGAAAAAATTGCGTCAGACTCTAAAAAGAGACCTTACTGATGACTGCAAAATACTGGAAAGTTGCTTATGGCGTCTTCGGGAAAAAGTATTTCCAAATGGCAGGGCATGGGAAGAGGAGAATAGTCAATTGGCTGCTGAAATGATTGAAATTCTTAGGGACGAGGCTGAGAGAGTATAAAAAGAGAAAAGATGCTTAATATGTATATAGCTGAATGCACCGCACATTTTATTTCATGTAAAAATACGGGCCAGAGCGAGCAAAGACAATGGTGTATTCTTTGACAACCCCATGGCTAGGTGGTAGACTTATTTCAATTTTGTGTTCTCACAGGAGGATTGCGCGTAGTTGAAAAACACAAGATTGGAGCATGTTCATCGGCTTGCTATGTGTGATAATCGACCTTCTCCATGACACGGCAGATGTGCGCGTAATTAGGCCAAGTTTCGTAGCGAGAATTGCGGGCGATTATATATATACAAGTACGAAAAACTCGCTATCCAAGAATTCTCCAAAGCTTTACCCAGTCTATTCCATTCTATTCTTTCAGTTGCTCGGCCACATCCAGCACTTCGTCCTCGTCAGCCACCTCCAGCAGTCTGTCCAGTCAGTCATACGATTTCTCCTCATTTATGCCCAGAGAACAGTACTCACTTGTTCACATCCGCCTGCGCTCTGAATAGCTCCACTGCACCGGCGTACAGCATCTTCGCCTGCTGGGTAGCCGTCACCGGCAGATAATACAGCAGCACATACGGAGCCTTATGCCGTCCATCCTTCGTAACCAGCGGATAACTCAGAACCACGTACCGCGGCGTGTTTCCCGGCAGCGCATCAGCCAGATCCTCGAGCGACGTGTACAGTTCTTCCGGGTCTTGTTCCACAATCGCCTGGTTCGCTTTTGAGATCTCGTAGATTCGGGCCTGCAGGGTCGATGCTCGCGCGGATCCGAAGCGTAGCGTCCGCAGCGAC
The DNA here is from genome assembly GCA_030568405.1 of Myxozyma monticola. Lineage (NCBI taxonomy): Eukaryota > Fungi > Ascomycota > Lipomycetes > Lipomycetales > Lipomycetaceae > Myxozyma > Myxozyma monticola. The sequence continues at coordinate 53,381 of JAJLTV010000022.1, forward strand.
TTGGCTGTCTCCGGCGGGACCGTGTACAGCGATTGCGACTGCGACGTGGTTCGTCAGTAACCGTAAATCTCACATCCCCGTCTCCACATGACTACATGGAAATTGTAGAACAAATGTAGTTCGCTCGGGGTAAGCTTACCATAATATAGATGTGTAGTGGCCGGCTGATATAAATATCAGAAGTGATGCGTTCCCAATCTATATCGGCTCGAACCTTATTGTTCAGGCCGCCTCGCTGGACTCATCTACCGAGCACAAGATGCTAACACATAGTCGAATTCCAGAACTGCTAATTAGTAAAAAGCATTTCATGCTATTGCAGAATTTTCACAATGAGATGAAACAAAAAAATTAGGCAAAACGAGAACAAGCAAAAAAATTGAAACGGACAGGAATTGAACCTGCAACCCTTCGATTGACCAACATGAACTGGAGTCGAAAGCTCTACCATTGAGCCACCGCTTCTTTTCATACAAAATTTAAACGCTGGTTCAAGAGACTCGCTAAAAAGGTCTTACGTAACCGCTGACTAAGTGCTTATTCCGGACTAGTTCCCCCAAACGAGCCGCACGAAATGCGAGCGCACGGACGCTCTGGGCACGAGATGTAATCTCCCAAGACAATCCTCTTCTCTCCAGAATCTACTTGCTGTAGTCTCGATACATGCGCATCATATAGTCAGGTCTGCATCTACGAGAGCTGCGTGTGGACTATAGATCACACTCTATTGGCTATCTACTTTGGCTATATCATTATATCACCGTCTTCAGCGAGCAGATCGAGTGGGACAGCACGCCAAGTAAAAGCAACAAACACAAATATCGCCTGAAAAATGACCGACAACAACAATACAGTAAGGCCACGAACAGGTCGTCGACGGACCGCGTCAGTAGGACCGATCACGCTGGGCGACATGGGACCCGGATTCTCGACCGTGAAGGCGACAGAGGCGCAGATTCGCGGAAGCAAGCAGCGCCAGCGCGCGTTGTCGAATCCGGACGTGGCGGCGGCTACGTTTGGGTCTTCGGGGATGGTGAAGGGATGGTGGTTGACGTATCGGGAGGTTGCGTATCGCAAGACGTGGGTCACGCCGCTGGTGTTGGCGTTGTTGCCGGTGCTGGGGTATGCTGCGTCAAGTGACAAGACCGAGAAGAATCTGTTTTATCCGCTGTTATTCCTGTCGTATCGGGTTCCGGGAACGCTTGGTGGAGCGACGATGTACGGCAAGGGGTTGAAGGATATGCTGTTCGTGGCGTATTACACTGTTGTGCTGTCGTTTACCCGCGAATTCGCGATGCAGCAGATCTTAGATCCGACTGCGCGCTGGTGCGGTCTCAAGCGCGAGGGCAAGATTAAGCGGTTCATGGAGCAGACGTACGTGATTATGTACTCGGGAACGATGACGATCTGGGGACTGCATATCATGCACCATATGCCTTTATGGTTTTTCAAGACGCGTCCGATGTATGAGGAGTACCCGCATATACTGCAGGAGTACGATTTGAAGTCGTATTATCTGCTGCAGGCGGCGTTTTGGGTTCAGCAATGGGTCGTTTTGATGCTGCAGCTGGAAAAGCCGCGGAAGGATTACAAGGAGTTTGTGTATCACCACATCATCACGATTTCGCTCATCTTTTGCTCTTACAGATTCCACTTCACCTGGATCGGACTGCAGATCTACATCACCATGGACTCCAGCGACGTCGCGCTCGCGATCTCAAAGACATTGAACTACCTCAACAGTCCGCTCACAACTCCAGTTTTCGTCGCCTTTGCCAGCACGTGGATATACACGCGGCACTACTTGAATTTACGGATCATGTACTCTGTGCTGACCGAAATGCCGACGGTGGGCGATTTCACGCTGAACTGGGCGGAGGGGCAGTTTAAATGCTGGATCGCGCAGTATATCACGTTTGGGCTGTTGTTGGGATTACAGTTGGTTAACGTGTTTTGGTTGTTTTTGATCGGTCGGGTCGCGTACCGGATAGCATTTCAGGATATTGTGGAGGATGAACGGAGTGAGGATGAGGATGACGACGATGAGGAAGGCGAGAAGGAGCAGGTTGAGGGCGAGAAAGCGGCGGATGCAAAGGCGATGTAAAGTATGCAGTGGTCGAGGCACATATACTGTGCTGTATAGTAAATGTTTAATGTCTAATTTCTGGAGATTTCACGTCTAATGTCGTGTACAGCATAGTAGCATATAATCAATTATAACTCTCAAAAACATCGATGAGTGAAGACATAAGCAAGCCAGGTACACTAACCGCCAGATATATATACGCCGTGCACTCCAATTCCCCGATCCGATCCCATGTATTCCAATAACCGTAACCATCCATATACTCCAGACTCTCCTCCATACACCATATTACTGAATTACTCCAAGCCGAGTGCCCATCTGCATGAAAGCACATTCAGATCACCGCTTCTACCTAGTAAAATGGACGTCGGTAGTCGTTCGACAGGTACACGGTATAACTATTCAAAAAGTCCCTGCCCACGAGCGGTTTCGCAGCCTCAAACTCCTCACGAATCCTATCGCGCTTCTCGCGAAACCGTTCCCGACGACCGCATCCAGATTCGTTATTATGAGCAGTAGCGGAATGGCGACGATGGCGACATCTGTGGTGGTCACGGAAGGAAGAGGTGCGGACTGCTGCGGCGGCGGCGCGGGCGTAGTATTCTTGCACGCCCGAGTCGAATTTGTCGGCTAGTTCAGCGGTCGAGGGGTCTTCTTTCAACGCAGCGACGGTTGCGGCCAAGACTGCGCGCGAAGCCGTTGTTGTTTGCATATCCTGATCCTGCCCTTCTACTTTCCCCTTCGCAGGCACTTTGGATCCAACGAGATCGACCATGATCTGGCGATCTCCGTCAAAAAACCGCTGCCATCTCGAGATCTGGGGGTTTGCGGTCACCAGATCAAGTGCGGATCGGCAGGCTGGTCGGTCGTGGAGCTTGTAGGATGCCGTGTCACAGCCGATTTTCATGCCGACTTGGGAGCCGACGTAGAAGCCTGCTGCGCCGATTGCTGTTTTGCCGACGATGCGGGCTGCGCGGAGGATGAACATGCCACGGCGGAAGGCTGGGTTTTTGTTAGTATAACTGTATTAACAAGATCGAAATGGAAAGTATATAGAGAGAGATGTGGTATGGACGTACTGGAGGAAAGCATGTACAACCCCATGAAACTCCCAGAGAGCAGCGATCCGGTATTAATATGGCTCAAAGTCCTCGCCAGGTCCTTCCGGTCGTGCGGATCAAGCTGCGCATCAACGAGAACAAAGCTGCGGACCGCATCTGCTTCCACGGACGCGGGCGGAAGGTCGTGCGAGGTCGTGAAGGTCGTGAAGGGGGACGATGATGATGACGCGTGCGAGCCGCCTGCGGTCAGGGGCGAGAGCTCGGGGGGGTGTGATGGCGGTGCTGCGGGCGTGGTGGTGGTCGAGCGGTGGGTTGGGCTGCACATTGCTGTGGTTTGTGTAGAAGTGCTTGGTGATGGAGGGTGTTAGGGGGATCACGGGGGGATACTGTGTGTGTGGGCAATGACGATGGATGACGATAAGCGCGGTTGGGAGTTCGTCCGGCGCACGGGCCGGCTCATCTACATCAGTCTCGGCCCGCTCAGTTCACCAAGAACAATTTTTGTCTAGTTATATCTTTAATGGTACATGTTTCATATCCCAAAACTATCCATACATATCGTCATTTAAACACCAGATCGGCTATATAAGATGCCGTCCGCCATGCAAGCAAAATAAAAACCAAACATAGAAAAAACCTAACCAAGAAATAGAAACAAGTCAGGACGACTAAAAATCAGATGCCATACATGTCCATACCGCATAAAAGAACAAGAACAAGAACATAAACCCAACCGGACCCAAAGATGAGAAAGAGAAAACACGCGTAAACCAAAGAACCAAAAACAATGCCAAGACCCGGCTAATCTAAAGAGAAGCGGCGCTTCGTAGTTGGTGACGGTTGTTCCGGTGAGTCGTAAGTATCTTTTTCTTCTCTTGACCGCCGCCATAACCGGCGATGCGAGTTTGTCGAGTCAGAGACCACGTATTGCTTCAGACCGTGCCCGAAATTGCTCGTGCAGACGGCCATGTTCGCGATAGTGACGATGATGAGAAAGAGTGTGACGACGGCGAAGATGGTTAGTGATTTGCGGGCGGCGGTGTACTTGTGTGCTTGCGAGGGCTGGTACATGCGCACCAGCTTGAAGAGAAAATAGGCCATGCTGGCGATGAAGATGAAGAACATTGCGGCTATTCCCGGTTTGTTTTCGTGGCGGACGCAGAGCTGGGTGAGGAAGAGGACGACGATGGTGCAGGGGATGACGGCGATGGTGAGGCCGAACTCGACGTCTTTGTGGGCGAGGACGATGACGACGAACTGGATCGTGAAGCCGAGGAAGAAGAAGAAGTCGAATTTGAGCAGCGTGATGAGGATCTGGTACGCCAGATGGCGCCGTTTCATTTTCAGGTCAGCGCCGATTTGCTTGTACACGGTCCATCCGAACTCGTCGTAGAGCTTGTAGCAGATATATCCCATAAAGAACCCAGCGACGCCAATGATTGCAATCACGGCGATCAGGTAGGCCACGATGTCGCCCCAGGCCGACTTGTCGAGCGCGTAGGTATCGGTCGCGACGATGATGAGGTCGCTGGACAGTTCTTCCGAGGCTTGCTGGATTTGCTCGTACTGCACGCCGGCGTAGACGAGCAGTGCTGTGTTGAACATACATAAGCCGATGCACTAGCTGGTTAAATGCTTTTCTTTTTTGGCGGGACAGCAGGACTTACTTGAATAGTGTTCTTCAACCGCAGAGCGTCGTATGAGAGCAGGAGTTGGTAGCACTGTATCCCGTCAGTAATTTGTTCCACGCACCACGAACTAGCACTTTGCAAACACGAACCTCTCCAAAGATGAAAAGCGCGAGATAGGTCGGAATAGCGACGGTCTTGGAGCGCTGGTTGTCGTCGATGTTTGACGAAATATTCGCCTCGAACTTGCCGAACACGTAGCCCTCCAACGCGAGCACGACCGCGGCCTGCACGAAGACCACGGCCAGGAACGAGATGGCCCAGAACGTGTTGGGCACGTACATCTGGGTGGTCGTGGTGCTCTCGAGAGGTGAGGATGTGGTATATGGTGTAGGGGGTCGCGTGGAGAGAGGGAAGCAGCGAGGAGGTGCCAGGGTTCGCGGCTGTCAGTTCGGCGAAGTGCAATTTAACGCGCGCTGACAATTTTGATGTTTAGGTTTGGCTGGGTTACCCGGCGGGATTCCCGGCGAACTCTAAACTGTCGCGCCTTTCGCACTAAACACTGCAGCTGGACTGCACTCTCTTTATTCAGTCATATATCGTATCATATGACATAGCCCAATACCCTAGGCCTACTGACTGTCAGTCTATAGTGAGTTAGTGCCTTAGTGAATAGTGACACAGTCAGTGGCTGTTCCGCGAACTAGAACTGCTACTGGCTCGGCGGAGCACTTGGCGACTGCGGCCGGTCGCGTGGTACAACTTGCAACTGCTGTACCACCCTGTTCCCTGTACCACTCAGCGGTCCTGCGGTCGCACAAGAGTAAGACGATATTCCGTGTTGAGGAATGAGGACCTGAGTTCTATGACGTGAAGTAAACTGAAGTTTGTGCTGCAGTTGTCAATAATGGTCAGACAGGGACTGGACATGTGTCACTCCGCACTCCACACTCCGCACAGAACAGCCGTTAACTGTAACAGAGTTTCCGGCCCGAACATGAAACTGACGACGCGATGAGACTCGAGAATGCAGAATCAGAATATTCTGTATAACTAAGTTAAAAACTAAGGTATCTGAACTTTTCAGTTTTATGTATATACCAGTTCTCGGAAACATCAAACAAGCTACTCTGCAGCAGCTCACGCTGAAGCGATCAATCAATTGGAGTTGAAACGCACGCTTCAAGAACTTCACGAGAAATCTACTCACTACTGTAAGTTAAATATATCGTGTATAAGATGAGATTAAATAGATAGAAATCAAAACCATAGCGCCGAGTCCGCCCCGTCCCGCCTAGAACCTAGAACCTAGAACCAGCGCCAACAACCGTGTATGAGGCGCGAGAGCAATTAACAAATTAACAGAAGCAAACCGAGCCCGAAGAAGATAAAACAAATAAAAGGAAATAAGCAGCCAGCCGCCGGCACCGGAACCCAGTTAACAAACAACCATATTCTCCTGAACAAACAAGAACAAACAATCACGTGTAAAGCTATACCCAGAACGAAATAAAACGATTAACGGAAGAAAGCAGAATAAGCAAAATAAATAGACTCCGTCTATAGGTTACGACTCATTAAGAGAGCAGCCCGCTGATGTCCATGACGTTGCGATGGTCGTCCTTGGCCGTCGGCCGCGGTCCGAACATGGCCATGTGCGGGGTCGACGCGGCCGAGTCGCTCAGGGTGCGGATCATGGTGTCTGCGGGCGAGATGCTGCCGTCGCTGAGCGCGGGCGTCATAGCCAGGGAATTGGGAGGCAGATGGGCGAGCTCGTGCTCGACGACCCGGGCGAAGGAGAGAAGACCGCTGACGTCGGCGGACGGGAGCGAGCGCGGCGCGTCTGGAGAGAGGGAAGACAGTCTGACCACGTTGAGTTCCTGGTTGCCGTCCCAGCGGTAGAGGTAGTCGCCGCATTCGTATTCTTCGTCTGTGATGGACGGACAGGCTGGGGACGAGGAGAGTGTGAGCTCGGGCAAGGGCTGCTCGACAGGCGGGGCTGCTGCCGCCGCCGACGACGACGACGACGACGGGACCGGCCCGAAGAAGACGCCGGCGGAGAGCAGCTGGAGCGACTTTGTGGCCTGCAGCGCGTCGAGAAAGTCAGATGGCGAGGAGGTCAGGGCCGAGTGTTCGAGAAAGTCGAGCTTGACGCGTGAGGGCGGGGAGGAGAAAACGGCCGGGGGCGACGATGGCAGGAGCGCGGCCGACGATTGCAGCGCCGGCGCCGGCGCCGACTTCCGACGGCCATCGGGAAGCGGACCCTCGGCAGCGCGCTTGCGACGGCGTCGGGATGGCTCGGTGAGCGTGAGCTGGAGCTGGCCGAACCCCGGCGCGTCGGGCGTGAGGCAGGATTCCGGGAAGGACCGGCCGAAGAGCGGGACGAGCGCGAAGCGGATGTGGAAGCACGTGCGGGCGGCGAGCGTGCGCGCGACGTCGAACGGCAGCCAGGTGCCCTGGATCTTGAGGAACCCGCCGCGGACGCGGCGGATCACGGGCTCGAGGGCGGGCGAGTGGTCGACGAGCTTGACGATGTCGGCCTTGGAGTGGCCGATGGCCTTCCACAGGCCCGTGAGGTGCACGTAGCCGGAGAAGTAGTCCCACATGATCCAGCACGAGTTGACCTGGTACTCAAACACGGTCAGGAAGTGCCGCTCGTCGACGGAGGTCGCGTAGCGCTTGCGGGCGAGCGCGAAGCCGGCCGCGAACTGCGACGCGTGCTCGGGCGGCAGGAGAGAGGCGTCGAAGGGGTGCGCGGGGAAGTTGATCGCGTGGAGGCCGTCGTCGCGCTCGGCGGCGGCGGCCGCGGCCGCGGCGGCCGAGGAGGAGGAAGCAGAGGTCGAGGAGTTGGGCCGGCGCTGGCGAGGGCGGGCAGAGGCGAGCGAGGCGAGGGAGGCCAGGGAGGAGGAGAGCGGGGCCGAGGGCGGCGAGGGCGGCGGCGGCGCGTTCGCGATCGCGTCGGGCGCGAGCGGCGGCAGTGGCAGCACGCGCGGCCGCAGCGGCGCGAGCGCGTGCTGGTGCGGGAGGGCCATTGGGGGGTGTGTAGGGAGGATGTGTCGGGGTGAGGTGGTGAGGTGGTGAAGCGGAAGAAAGGGTGGTGACAGTGGCTCCGGTGAGGGGCTGCGGTGCGAGTCGGTGGCGACGCGCCGGGTGCTGATCTGATCTGGTCGGCCGCGGGCTGATCCGGGTAAGCAGAGGCGTGTTGTACAATACAGACAGTGTGTGTACAGTGTTTGTATTCACTTGCTGTTGTTGCTGGGGCAACCGGGCGGGTCGTGTGTATCGAGCAGCAGCGGCGAAGGAGGCAGCGCCAGAACAGCCGCGAACTGCTGGACTGGAGTCGATTACAGCGCGCTGGGAGTTCCGGCCGGGCGTGGGCGAGGGGCCGGCCAGCGGGCGGGACGCGCGGGTCACGGATCACAGCGCATCTCCCAACGGATCACAACTCTAACCTTGTAAACTCTATGACTCTTCAAACCCTATACTAACTGTCACGTGAGCACGCGTACTGATTAAGGTTCAATCTAAGTGGAGTCTGCGGTTAGCATTTACAGGCTGGAATTTGCATTTTGAGTATTAGATCAATTGATTATGCGATTTTCATGTTCGAGTTGAGCTCTCACAAGTTACTTGAAGTCAGTCAAGTTACAGTTACAACCCGGGCGTGTCCGCGTACAAACCGACCGACGAGTTGGCGTACCGCGCGCCCTTGACCTCCGCGCCGTCCACAAACGCACGAATAGTCTTCATCTCGTCCTCATCCAGTTTCAAAGTCGCACCGCCAACGTTCTCAACCAACCGCTCGACCTTAGTCGTGCCCGGAGTCGGCACAAACCCTTGCGCGATGATCCACGCGAGCGCAACCTGTCCCGGCGTGGCGCCCTTCTTGTCCGCGATCTGCTTGAACGCGTCCACGAGTTTCAAGTTTGAAGCCAGGTTCTCGGGGGAGAATCGCGGGTTGGTTCGGCGCCAATCGTCCGGTGCGAGGTCGTCGAGGGAGGTTAGTGCGCCGGTAAGCACGCCGCGGGCAAGAGGCGAGTAGGCAACCACACCGACGCCGAGTTCCTTGCACGCCGCGAGCAGTCCGTTATGTTCGGCTTCGGTCGAGAACGGCGAGTACTCGATCTGCACGGCCGTGATCGGGTGGACTGCGCACGCGCGACGTAACGTTGCCGCAGAACACTCGGAAAGGCCAATGTATTTGATCTTGCCGGCTTCGACCGCAGTCGCGAGCGCTTCGATCGTCTTCTCGATCGGCGTGACGCCGTCCATGCGATGGAGATAAAACAAATCAATCGAGTCGACGCCCAGTCTTTCGAGCGACTCATCCAGCGACTGTAACGCGTATTCGGGCGACGCGTCAAGCCGTCCATCGGTCGGGTGGAATCCAAACTTGGTGCACAGCACCAACTTGCTGCGTGCGTCCGGACGCGACTTGAACCAGCGACCAATCACTTCTTCGTTGTCGTTGTAGATCCGGGCAGTGTCGAGGAAAGTCACGCCGAGGTCGACCACTTTGTCGAGCACTTTGAATGCCGTTTCGTCGTCGGCCAAGGGCGCGTAGAAGGCCGAGATGCCCTGATTGTTAGTATGTATGGGGTGCATGATCTGATAACGACTAAACATACCATCGCGCCATACCCGAGCACGCTCACCGTCGGGCCGTTCTTGCCGAGTGTAGTAGTAGGAAGCGACATATCTGATTATCTGATTGTTTTAGATATAGAAAGAAAGCTGATCCAGCAATTGACAAAGGATCGATGGAAATATATACGCGTCGAGATGCGGAGCGGAGTTACGTTCAGCGGAGCTACGTCAGAGCTGAATCAGCCGGCGGCTTTATTGCGGACTTAGGCGCCCGCTTTAGGCAACTCCCAACTCGGTAACTCTCCCTTATTTGGAAATTTCTGCTAAATCTCGCAGCATTTGAACCTTATTTCTTGGCCTGGAAATCTCAGATGTCACGCACGCTCTTGCTCCCTTTCCTGTAATCCACTTTTGATTATTAAATGTGCCCTTTTATACCAAACTACTATCCGCGAGATACATGATGCATCCGCTGTACTCAACTACTCTTTGATGTCTTCTACTACGCACGAGTCGCGATGAATCTAGATACGATCGAAGAGCGGAAGCTGAGGACTGCAACAAGCGACCCGGAGGTTTGACACGCTCAGATTCAGTCGTACCTGGACCACGTACACTTTACTGTATCGACTACCTATAACGACGAGTACATTAGAGAGCGAGACACTTTCTCTGTCTACGATAGCTGATATTCTTCCGGCTCGGAACGGTGTGTTACAGCACACCGAGGTACGAGTGCCAGCTTTGCGGCGACTGTAGTTGGTTCCCTGAACTGACTGTCCCGTGGGATGATCATCGCTTATTGTGACAAAGGATATTTGAGGCTTGATTTATTTGCTAACAGGCCGCCGCTTTGGAAGCCACGGTCAGCGCACAGATGAAGTCCGCAGTGAAACTGGGGAAGGGCGTGGGCACAAACACTAAAACCGACATACTATTGCTCGGCTCGGCCGTCATTTTGACCCCAGCTAGAGATATTATTGGTATCCTTGTTTGTGAAGCTCTAGCGTTCCAGCAGCTTTCGGGACGGATTGCATCTACCAGCCGGCAGTCTTGGGCGCATTCGCTTCGGCTTCAACTTTCAGCGTCAAGTCGCCAATTTGCAGGCGTGATATTTATATTGCGAGTGAACATGCCAACCTGACTTTGAAATGAATGTTCCAGATTGGTGGTATCACGCTCTATCTGTCCCGAACAGTTGCTGGAGAACTGAAGTCGCAGACGCGGATTTCGACGGTATCCGTGGCCGGGGTCAATATAATGGAAGCTAACACTTGATATGTCGTTTTTATTGTTTGCACCCACACCGGTGGCACACCCTAAAATGCTTTAGTGCCTTCATGTAATTACGTCTTACTAAAATGTCAATAATGTCGTGCTAGATAGATAATTGATTCTGCCCAATTTCGAGCAGCTTTTGAAATTAGGTTTCATCGTGCGGCTCAACCTCAAACTCTTAAACTCGACGCGTCGAAATTAAATTAACGATCCCTTTCTTCCTCTTCAGCTTCGATATAGACCCTTCCTCCACCCTCTTGCTATACACCGACCGCCAATTCAACGACAAAATGGACGCGGCTCTCACATCAACTCTGCAATCGCTTCTTCCCGCGGTCCCGACAATCCCACGCGACCTAACCCGCCTCGCAGCGCGTCTACACGCGCAATCACGGTCCAGCCTGCCTCTCCCCGCGCGACACGAGCACGCGCGCGTATACCTCTGCGCCCATCTTGCGGCCGTGCGGCTAGCCACTGTATTGTCACTACCGGACGCGGTACCGCAGCAGTGTCCGTTGCCGCGGAATGAGTATAAAAAGCTGTTTGACCGGTTCGCGGCCAAGTTGCCCGAGGAGACGATTACGGCGTACGGCAAGCATGGTGCTTACGGGAGTTATGGAACGGGAGGAGTGTTGTCTGCGGCGAATGGTACGTCGGGGTCGACGTTTACGACATCTGAATCGGCTGCGCTGGTCGCGTCGTCGCTGTCCGTTCCGGCCAATCTCATACCTCTCGTGCGCTCCGGCGTGCCCTCACTATTCGCCATTCTTGATCCCGCAGAGCGCCGACGGCTCGCCGACGCAGGCGCAGATTATCCGTTCGTAGTTGCCACGTCGGCAGAAGAACACACCAAACTAGGCGCAGAATGGGCCGCGCTGGGCGCAGCTATCTTCGTCGTGCTGTTTGGCGACGTGGTTCGGGATTTAACGCTGGGCGACAAGGCTGGTGTTCCGATCCTGCGCACAAAGGACCACGTGCAGTTCGCGGCCAAGTTTATCAAGTTGTCGGCATCGGCTACGGATATTACCAATTTATCCGTTTATATCCGGCACCTTGAACTGATTTGTTTTGTGAATGTCCCGCGGATCGAGGAGCTGTTTAAAAGGTACGCCGAGAGCGTTCAGCGGTGGGTTAAGCGTGCGCGAGAGGCTTCGGAAATGCGCGCTGCCCGGAAGGAGGAGGCGAGAGCTAGAGGGCGCATGATTCGGTCGTCGGTGGTTTACTTGACTAAGCGGAAGCGGGAAGAGTACGAGGTTTGGAGAGCTGGCGTGATGAAGGATCTTCGACGGCTTCAGCGGGACAGATCAATATCATAATTATTATAGATTGCCTTGACGTATTGCAATTCATATTGCAGTTCATACTGCGTTCATATTGCAGTTACAAGTAAAACAAAAACTAAGCAACGGCAAGCATAGCAACAAGAGCTTTCTCGTAGTCGCCTGAGGTCTCGCCCTTCACGCGCGAGACAAGATCGCGTCGGTAAATCTGGTGGTACGCGGCCTTGACGTCCCGCAGGAGCATCGGCTGCCAATGCAATCTCACGATGCGCTCGATCAGCAGGTCGTCCTTCGTTCCCATTCCCGCCATGCATTCCTCCAGCAACTCGGCCCACGCGGTCGGCTTGTTGACCGCGTTCTTGACGATGTAGAGCAGCGCCTGCTTCATGTGTCCCGAGAACTCGCGCTCGAGAACAGTGACCAGCTTCTGGCTGTGCTGGGCGTAGAACTGGTCGGCAATAGCCCGGATATGGGCGTCGCTGCGGTTAGTCAGCACCGAGCACACGAGCAACTCGTCGGTGCCTAGTCGGCCCTGAGTCGCTCTGTACAGATCCTGCACGTCGTTTGAGACTCGGCCGGGCTCAACCGGAACCCAGTCCTCCATGCGGCTCGCGGCCATGACCATCGCGAACATGGTCTCGGTCTTCATCGACAGGTCGTCCGCGATCGCTCGCGCGAGCTGCTTGTTGTATCGCTGCAGATACAGCGTCTTGATCGCGTTGAGCTCCGCGTTTGTGCGCGAGAGCACAATGTCGTTCAGCATGCTCTCCTTCGTGCCCAGTCCCGCGAGCGCCTTGTGAACGTTCTCGACGTCCGCCGTCAGCGGCCCGCTCACGATCTGCAGCAGCGCGTTCTGGAAATCAGATCCGCTGCGGGTCTCCTTCTCGATCACGCGACGGAGCGATTTGCCTGCGACGTGCTCGAACGCGGGTTTCAGGGTCTCGATCTGCGCGGGCGACTTGAGCGCGATCGCGGCGATCAGCGCCTTTTCGTCGGTGCCGAGACCCTTGGTGGCCTTGATGATCGCGTTCACGTCCATTGTCGGGTTGTAGTTTGGATCCATTAGAGGTACTGGGTTGTGGTGTTGCTGGATCGGTGGTTGGTTGTACTGCTGTTGCGGTGGGGTGTAGGGAGGCTGATGTTGGCCGTAGGGGGGTTGTTGTTGACCGTAGGGGGGTTGCCCGTACGGCTGCTGCGGTTGTCCGTATCCCGGCTGCGATTGCGGGTAATGCTGCTGCTGTTGTCCGTAAGGCTGTTGCTGCGGCGGTTGGCCGTACTGCGGCGGCGCACCGTATCCACCGCCCGGCTGACTGTTCTGGCCATACTGCGGTGGCTGCTGATACTGCGGCGGCGCGTTCGCATTGTAGTTTTGCTGCGGGGCCCCGTATCCAGCCTGCTGCTGGCCGTACGGGGCCTGGTTCGGGCTGTTGTAGCCGTACTGGTTCGGGTTCGGGTTCATTTGCTGCGGGTTGTTGTACTGTGGAGGCGGGCCGCCGTAGGGATTGTTGCTGCCGAAGTTGTTGTAGCCGGACATGGTTGTACGGATGTGTTGTATCCTTTATATATGTAATTGATGCAGTTGCTACTTCTAAAACTTGGCAATGTCGCGATAATTCGAGAGCGGCGAGGCGGAGTGGAGTAGCAGAACTCTAAACCGCCGAGCCGCACTGCGCCTCGCGGGCTGTGCCTGAACTCTAATTGGCTGTGTGCACCGCCCCGAACTACGTCAGTTTGTTGTTCACCCCAACTTCTCCTGGTTTTAACTATAATCCCATTGTTCTCCCATTATTCGCACATTATACTCTCAAAGTCTTGATATTATTTGTCCCAGAACTACTTCAAAATATCAGTGTACCTAATACCCTTTTACCAAGTCAAGCCCGCCGCCATTAGTCACCTCTGCACTCTTTTGAAACTTCTTCGGTTTTTCCACAGTCCCGCGTTTTCCTTCGATCTACGCGGCTACAAATCATACTCCTTAGCTCGATTCACTCGGCTCCGCTCAGATGTTGTCATCATGTTGATTGTTGACCTTTGGGCTCTATTGCAAGCCTTGATCAATTTCCTCAAATCTCGTAGTCAAGATATCAAAACTCGATTTGATCGTGTCCGCAAACTCTGCTTTCAAACTGATCATGGCTTCATTGAATTCAGTCTGTATCGAATAGAGCTGGTCATGATAATCACTTTGGTAGCTATCGAGATTTTCTCGCATCTGCTTTTTCTCTTTGGTTCTGATTTCTGATGACTGATTATCATTTGTATCCTGCCTTTTCCTCTTCCGTTCTCCTTCGAGTCGATCCTGAAAATCGGATTGGTCATCAAAGATATCCATTACGGTTTCAATCTCACGAGTGAGACATTTAAGCTTGATCAGTGGCTTGCTCAAATTTTCTGTGTTGGTTTTGACGGGAGTGGCAGCGCCTATCGATACTGTCGGACCTGGCATTATCGCTCGGTAATTAGTAAGCCGACACTGCAAACTCAACACATCCAACTCCGTCTTGGCTATTCGGTCGGCGTTTTTCTTGGAGAGCTTGGCGCACTCGTCTCTAACCTCGGCTATCTCGTCATCGTAGCATTCGGCTGTCTCAGATCGCGCGGATGACTCCGGCGGTGCTAGTCCTATATATCATTCTTGCTTAGTTCAGTTCCAAATTATCCAATCCATGCCCCATATATATATTACCTTGTGACTCAATGTAGGCATTCTTAGCTTTGATGTAATAATTGTACACTTTCTCGAGTGATACCGGTGGCATTTGAGAACTCAGGCTCAATACTGCTTTGACTTTGAACAACTGTTCGCATGTCGGCGGATTGTCGACCTGAGGTACGATAACGTTGGTCACGGTCGGTGCCTTGAGTTCTTGAGATTGGATAGCCATGATAATGTAAGTAAATTGGAGGTAGTAAATAAATTGTAGTATGATAGCGAGGGAGTTTAAAATTCTCTGGAGGGAGGCCTTTTTATATGCGTGATCGATCTGAACTTATCACACCGGCCGACGAGGATCGTTGCCACGCGGCAATGCATGGCTTTAGCTGTTTAATATTAAAATTCAGCCTACGATTTTCAATTATAAAATTATATTTCCAGTTTCTTGACAAAGGTGAAAATTAAATTCAGCTGCTGGGTTGCTTTAAGATGTCTGAGGGCGATTAGTTTAAAAGCAACTTTCCGGTTTGGGAAAACTGTAAACAGATTTATACTGTGTCTTCAAGACACGGACACGCGCGGCGGAATTACTTTTAATATATTCAAATAATTTCTGGACTGAGATTACTATAAACAAGTGATATTAAAACTTTCTATGTACAAATACAATAACTCAAAATCATGGAACCCCTCGACCAACTACCATTCAGCATTACTCGACCCTTCATTCTTATTAAAATCCCACAACGCTCGTCCACTCCGTCGCGCAAACACAGGCGATCCAAACAAGTTCCCGACCTGATTTCCCAACGCACTCATAGGTCCGCTATTGGCAGTCGGCGCGACTGCTAATAACGGAGACCCAGAAGTGCCTGTTGCCAGGATCGGGAGCGCGGGAGAGTGATCTGTCGAGGATGCGTAGCTCCCGCTACGGCGACGCGTGCCGATTGGTGCTTGTACAAACTCGGGAGTTTCGGCTGTCAAGGGCGCTGAGGTCGTAGACTCTGTGGATGATTCAATAGGCTGCTGCTCGGCTATGACGACGCTTGGTGATCGTTGCTTTGAAAACGAGAATAGATTCGCAAGACGACGACCTGGAGTTCGCGGCTCGCCAGGGTTGAGCATGATGAACTCGTCTGTCTCAGAAGCTAACCGCGACGGCGACAGGAGACTATTACTGCCAGCACTGCCAGCGCTATCGAAAGAGTCCTTTTTGCGGCCAATAGATCCAATCGAATTTCCAATAGCCGTGACACCGCCAAACAGTGGCTTCCGCGCAGGCGATCTCTTTGTAAAACCGCTGAACGAAAGCGCACCGCCACCAGTACTGGACGCTGTTGACGAGTTTGTCGTTTGCTTGTGAAGCTCTTCGGGTGATTCATTAGATGGCGATGATGCAGAGAACATGTTTAGCAAATTCGATCGAGGCGGCTGGTGCGGTGGAGGTGAAGGCGACGATGCAAGCGCGTGAACTGAGATCGAGCTAGACACAGCAGTCGCTGAACTTCCAGGCGGACCAAACATATCTGGCGTACTTCTACCACCACTACTGCTGCTGTGTGTAATGCTCAGCGACTCGAGAATCGGCGATGGTGCGATTTGGTCGGATTGAGAAGTCGCGTTGCGTAGACTGCTGCCGCCGAGAGAGAAAAATGTCGATTGACTTCCGCCCATAAGCGATAATGACGAGTTGCTGTGGTTTCCTAATGCAAGCGGGGAGTACTGAGACTGTGGTCTTGACGTGGACTGTACGAGTGACAGCTGCGAAGACGAAGGCGGGGTGGCGGAGGAAAGTAGCAGATTTGGTCCCGCGGAAGGAGCTGTAGGTGTACTAGTGATACCTTGTAGAAATCCGCCATCAAACAGCATATCCGAACCAGACGTAGTGGCACGCTCACGAGGTTCTTCCTCCCCATCTGAAAGAGAGCCATCGAGACCATCTGGAAGTCCATCTAATCCAGGCAAGTCGTCGGTCATAAACAAATTTGATGGCAGAAGCATGTTGACTGATGGACTAACAGGTCCACCGCTTAACATCAGGTCTTCAGCTGAAGTTGTAGTGTCAAGCGGGTCTGTGTACATGTCAACCGCCTGTGGAGGAGACGAAAAGGTAGAAAACGGAAGCGAAGATAACGAGGGAGACATGTGGCTCAGCGATGATCCAAATGCTGAGCTGTTAAACTGTAAATTATTGAATGTGGAAGGTTCAGGGAACCGCGGGTCATGAAGCGGGTACGACGATATTGGCGATGACACGACCTGTCTGCTCTTATTCCGAGTCCGGTTACGTCGCTTCGCAGACTTTGGTGCGTCCTGTAAAGGAACAGGTCCCTGGACGGTCACGGTAGCCAAAACCTGCTGCGTCTTACGGAACCTCTCTTCGGCATCCCGGTACTGTTCGAATATGTCGACGTATCTCAGCTCGAGGTTTCGCTGAACCTCACGCCATATCTTTTCAAGCTTCGAGTCCTCCGCATCTTCAGACCTCAGCAACTTTGTAAAAGCGTTTTCGTTGGCATCGCCAGAGCTGGGATCCTTTTCCATTTCAGCCTTTTTGACCTTTGAAATGAGACCGCGAATTTCGTCTTCGAGCTCGGCTATCGACTTGTGGCCATCATTTAGCGTAACCTTGCATGCCCGTTCGCGATCGCGCAAAGACTTTTCCATCTCGACCGCAAGATCGGCTAGTTCAACTTTCCGCTTGCCTGCAGCCATGATATCGGCTTCCCATTTCGCAAAGTCGTGTTTGATTCGCTCAATCACGTCTGTCTTGCCCTTGACTGTTTTTTCGACTTTTGATTTCTGCGCTTCCAATGTCCGTTTTGACTCTTCCAGCGCTTTGTTTTCACCTTTCATCTGCGACCGAGCAACATCCTCCTCCTTTCGCTTTTCTCGAAGCGTCTCAAGTTCAGACTGTAACACTTTCTCAGACACACTGTATTCTTCCTCCGCGTGCGCATGTTGTGCAATGACTTCAACTATCTCGGCTCGAATCTGTTCAAGCTCGGCTGCAAGCGATTCGATTGTGTATGGCTGAGTCGCGGCAGTGAAAGACGATTCGTGACGGTCGCGGCGGGGAGATGAATGCCGCGCGGAGCGGTGGCCGCGTTTAAATGACGTATGTACTGTTGTGGGCCCTTCGGAGTTTTTACCGTTTGCGTTTTCACCAGATGAGGAGTCCGTACATTGATCTAAGAACTGTTAGCTATATGTACCAGAGACGTATGCAGGTTTACGTACGCTTCGAATCATCGGGAACTTCGCGCGCCAAAGGTTGAATATTCGTCAGGATGAGATCTTCAGATTTCCGTCGCGTCCGCAACCGGATTAGTTGACCCGCAGCAGAGTAGTGATTTGAATTAACCTGGAGAGAAAAAATGGAGGATCAGCAACGTTCAAAAACGCGTATACTGCAGCGGTAGAAAAGTAACTTACCGCCAGAACCCGCACGCCGTATACTTGGTCGGGATTTAACCCGGTGATGGTGACTGTAGTTTCTCGCTTCTCGCTTTCTCCGACTAAATTGCACGTTAGCAACCGATTTGTACATGTAGAAAAATCCCAGCGGAGATTTTTGCCATGGGTTTCCCAAACACCAAACAAAAAAAAAAATACGCACCGTTCTGGCCATTCATCTGGATCACATGCTTCGCGACGGAGGTCGCGCGATCGGGCAACGACCAGTGCAGAGTGATAGAGTCCGAAGAAACCGCGTCGAGACAGACATGAGGCGGTGCCGGGATATCGATGCCGAGCAGCTGGACAAGGGTGGGAATGGGGATTTGGAGCAGGCGCGTGGCGCGGTGGAGCAGCCAAATCAGCGAGAGCACCGTCGCGCCGAGCACGAGCAGCATTGCTGGAGAAAGAACCGGCGACGCCGGCAGGCAGGAATGTTAGCGAGGCGGCGCCGAGAAGCAGTCGCGGGAATCGAGCAGGAGGTGAAGTGCTGTGCTGTCGTGACGGGAAGGAGCGCGAAGAAAAGAAAGCTGCATATGACGCGGTGGAGTCGCGATGGCGGTGAAAACGCATTTTGAAAACACGTTTTGAAATTGAAAACGCGTTTTGGCCCAAACGGGCAGTCGCTCAACAGGCCGCCGATCACGTTGAGTTCCCCAGCGCCGCGCACAGCTCACCGGTTCACCCCACCGGAAGCTGCATCTTCTCATATCTCAATGCTCTACGCCCTTCCACTCTTCTTCTCCTTATTCTTCTCGCATTTCTCTCTCCTATACATATCACCTGGTTGTCCTCAGTGCGACCTTTCCCTCGTTTCCTCGTTTCTTCGCTCTTGCCCCGGCGACCGTGGCCGACGGCGCCTGTTCGCCATCTTCGCCTCGTGCTTCCCGCCTGATCCCGCCACGATACGCCGCTATACCCTGCATCTAGACCCCTTTCCTCCCTTCGCCGTGCTCCGCGATGCAGTACGTCGGTCGCGCCATTGGCAGCGTGTCCAAGACCTGGAATTCCATTAATCCCGCCACCCTGACCGGCGCCATTGATGTCATCGTCGTCGAGCAGGAAAATGGTATGATTCGCAATTCTTCTCCAGCCTGTGCGACACAACTGACTTATTCTAGGCGACCTTGCGTGTTCTCCGTTCCATATCCGGTTCGGTAAATTTGCTCTGTTGCAACCGTCACAGAAAAAGGTGCGTGGTTCGCTGAGCTGACTGATTCATGAAGTTGAGCTAATCTTGTGTCTTAGGTCGATTTCTCGGTTAATGGGCGCAAGACTGATTTTGCCATGAAACTTGGAGATGGTGGCGAGGCGTTCTTTGTATTTGAGACCGACATCGACGTGCCGTCCGACATGCTGACCTCGCCCGTCCTCTCGCCGTTGTCGTCAATACCGTCCTCGCCCGCGTCCGCAAGCGCCGTGAGTCTGCAGGAACCTGAATATCTTGATCTTTCCGGCTCGCCTGGCTCGGTTTCAATGCGCCAGCGGGCTCTATCGTCTGGTGCTGCGAGTGATAGCGGAGTGCCGCCTCCAATGCAGTCGTCGCCATCGATGGATATGCGTGCAGACGAAGCGCTCGAGAAGGCATTGCGCGAGAATCCGGGGAATCCACAGCTGTCGGACGTGAAGAAGTTTGGTAGCTCTTCCTCTACTAATAGTGATATTTCTGAGACGGCCGAGTACTCTCCAGGTATGTTATTTTTCAATTTCAGTGTGTCGTCTGTAGTAGTTACTAACTTGTGCTTTAGATTTGGCATTGCCGACTACCGAGCAGAGAAAGCGTGCATCGTCGACCGATCAATGGCCGTCGGTCGAGCTCTCCCGCTCGATTCTGAGCAATTTCAAGTCCGAGGACCCCGAAAGCTTGAGTGCCGTGCATTTGAGCAGCGGATCGACGCCGGTTCTGCGGCCACGCAGCCCGCCACTAAGCCGCGATCTGGCAATTCAGCGTGCGAAGGAGCTCAGTCGGAAGCTAAGCGTGAGCAAAATTCCGACTATGGTTACAGACAGTGGCGATCTGGTGCTTGACATGCGCGGATACAAGGCTGGTGAAGAGGAGACTGCGCGGGCCGAATCGATTGCGCGGAAGATATTATCAGAGGAGTTGGCGATCAATACCGAGATTGCATCACTTATAGCCCCCGATGAGCATGGAAATTTGTGGATTTACGCGAGCGAGGATGCTCGAGATAAGGCGATGCAGCAGCTTAATCGGCCGCCACATGGGTCTTCGATGGAATTTGACTACGAGCCGGATGATTTTATCGGCCAGAAAGGAGGAAGGAGCCAGCCGACTACTCCGCCGCAGACTCCGCCGCTGCCAAACATGCCGTTTCTTGCTCCTGCTGCTATCCTGTCTGACGAGCGAGAACAGCGGTATGTCAAGACGTTGCGGTTGACGTCGGACCAGCTTAAGAGTCTGGATCTGGCGCCGGGTGCGAATGCAGTGACTTTTAGTGTCAACGGTGGTCGTGCACTATGTTCCGGTCGCATGTTTTTTTGGCGGTATAACGTGCCGATCGTGATTTCGGATATCGATGGGACAATCACAAAGTCGGATGCTCTGGGACAAGTGCTGACGATTCTTGGACGCGACTGGACGCACGCGGGTGTTGCGAAGTTGTTTACGGATATCTCGAATAACGGATACAATCTTATGTATCTTACGTCGCGCTCTGTGGGCCAAGCCGAATCGACGCGACATTACCTGCGTGGGATTGAGCAGGGAGTCTACAAGCTCCCAGACGGGCCTGTTATTTTATCACCAGATCGTACGATTGCTGCGTTACGACGTGAAGTGATTTATCGCAAGCCAGAAGTATTTAAGATGGCGTGTTTGCGTGATATCCAGAGTTTGTTTGATTTGCACGAGGGAACTCCGTTTTATGCTGGTTTCGGCAATCGGATCACTGATGCGTTGTCGTATCGGTCGGTTGGTGTTCCTTCGTCGCGTATTTTTACGATCAACTCGAACGCGGACGTGCATATGGAACTGCTGGAACTGGCTGGGTATCGGAGTTCGTATGTGCATATGACGGACCTGGTTGACCATTTTTTCCCGCCGATCTCGGTTCAGCTTGGTGATGAACGGTTTACGGATGTCAATTTTTGGCGAGAGCCGGTGCCTGAGCTGCCAGAGTCTGATTTGGAAGAGGAGGATTTGACGCATAGGCTTAAGGCCTCGACGCTGAATAGCGTTAATGGTGACGAGGACGAGGATGGGAACGGTATCGAGGATCAGGACGATGATGAGGAAGACGTGGACGAGGAGGATGATGACGATGACGAAGAAGGAGAGGAGGACGATTACGGTGACGAAGACGGCGAGTATAATTCAGAGGACGATGCTTGAATGTGCATGAGAGGCGGTTTGGGGGCAGCATTTTTTTCTTCCCGATAGTCACGAGAGGTGGCTATTCTGTACAGTTTGCATTAATCATTATAAATTTGGGAGATATCGCTGGAATATTGCGGGCGATAATCTGTGTTTGGCGCGGGCAGGTTTGAATTAATTGTATACAGAATGATCAAGTTAGTACTCATAAACTGTAACTACACTATCGTATAAAGAAGTATGAAATATTTGTATGTTCTAATGACTGCGAGTTGTTGACACTTGTGCCGACCATGAACTTGCGCATTGCTGCAGTGGAGTCGGCGCCTAATTGTGCGCGAAACATTTCGTCGACGGAAGCGGTCGTTAAAAGCGGGCCGCCGCCGGCAAGTAACGCGGCTAGAAGCTTGATATAATCGTTTGCGGTTGAGTATAATCCAGCACCGCCAAGCGCATCGCGGCATTCAAATGGCCAAGGCAGGGAACCGGGTACTAGGCCCTGGGGCTTTGCTTCAGGTGAACGTTGTCCGGTTTGCAGGAGATCGTCCTTAGTGAGACCGCGTTTTGCCGGAAAGAATGTCGTGTTTGTGGCTCCGAGTGGTTTCCAGATGTTTTGCTGCTGATACTCGTCATACTCCAGACCTGTAAGTCGTTGAATGACTCGTCCGGCCCAGTCAAGGCCCGGGCCGTAGGTCCATGACGTTCCAGGTTGGAAGACTAAAGGAGTAAGTTGTCCTTCGATTGTGCCTGAGAACATGTTCTCCTTTCGGCCAATCCAGGCGGAGTACTTGAGTAACAGCGGATTAGCAAGATCGTAGCAGAATCCCGAGGAATGCGAAATCAGCTGCCTGAGTACATGTCAGAGTTGAACAATTGTGTATGACAGGTCTAAATGAAAAATATGCCTACCTCAGTGTAATTGGCGTCTTGAGATCTTCCAGAATTGGTGGTCCTTTAGGCATCTTGGCTGGTCCAGACGGATACGGATCGTCTCCGTCGTCGCCCGCAGACTCAGCTTTATCGTCCAGCTGCCCGTCCTGCTCGCCTTCGAATCCAATTAAGACTTTCAAATCCTTGAGCTCGGGCAGGATATCGCGCACGTCGTCGTCCAGTCCGACGAGACCACGTTCGACAATCTGCATGGTAGCCACGGTTGTCGTCAGTTTTGTCTGGCTCGCGATCCATAGCGGCGTGTCAAGCGTCATTGGCTTGGAGGCGTCGAGGTCGACTGTTTGAGAGCCGAAGGCTTTGCGGTAGATGTCGTTGCCTGTGTGGTTTAGTAACTTCTATCTGAGGATAAGATGGCAATTGTAAAGAATACGGACCATCGCGATCAACGGCTACGAAAGCGGCGCCGTGGATGGTTCCCGTCGTGGGATGCGTGTACTTGCTGAGGATGGCATCGAGTTCGGCCATTTCGATCGAATTGAGCGGTGGATTCAGGATTCGACAAGGACTGAAACTTGCGCAAGACTCTGAGCTATATAGCGCCTGAATAAAACCTCTGAGCCATCGTCCTTATTCGTAACATCATCGTAGACCATAGCGTGTGCCTGCTGTTCTGCTGTTCTGGGAGAACGAGCTCCGGTCGGCGGTTCGATGCTTGGGCTTGACGCGGTGATTAAGGTTTAGGTCAAGCAACTATTTAGGTTTGTGCCCGTTTGGGAAGAAAGTAAATAGCCGGCGCTGGGCGTAGACGCGTCTGAGCCGGTGGACGGGAGACAACGTCGTTTGGTCGCTTTACACTTGTCAAGACTTAGCTCTAGACTCAGCATCACAGTCGTCCAGACTGCCGCGTTTTAAGTCTAATCAAGTCGCCGTCTTCGGCTGGAGTACCTCTATCCCTGCTCTCGAATACACTCAGCAATGTTGCCGAGTGCCTTCAGAGAGAGAAATCAAGTCGATTTCCATCAAGCAAGATGCTGTAAAAGATTCCCAAAAGCACAAGAGTCAAGGATAATATTGCAAAGGATCCGACGTAGATGTCAAGCTTTCGTTCGTGGTATAATAATGGAACCGTGGATGGGAAGGGAAAGTCTGGGGTCCCTGGCAGGACTCTGGTCCTCATTTCCTCGAAAGCACGAGGATGCCACGTTGGGAGAATTGGAAGTTCAGGTATCGAACATCAAATCGGCTACAGGTTTTTAATAACGGTAAAACGCAGGAAGAAATAAACGGCAGAGATCTGTCATGGTTTATTTAGAACGGATGCGCAGTTGCAAGAGGGAAGGCAAAGACATCAAAAGGGATGTGAGTGATTGCTTACCATTTGAAATATATTGCTGTGTATATTGGACATGTTAGTACCTGGTTATTGTTGTAGAATTCATAAGCATGTATAAATTGAATCTCGTCTCGCATCGTTCTTCACTCTCCGTAGACTGATGTGTCTCTCAACACTAGCAACTGCGGCGATAGCACTCGCGGGATCAAACTCGATGAGAGTGACTTGGTACGCCTTGCTGATAGCTGGGAAGTTCGGACACGAAATAGTAGACGCACCCTCAAGTACCGCATCGCGATGGATCAATGTCGACATCCACAATTTCGCACACAGACTTCACTGCCATCAAGGCGTACCAGGCGACTCCCGTAATTTGAGTCCACTCCAGCCGGTGCTATCGCCGCAAATGCTAGCGGGCGCTAGCCGCTAGATAATGTCTGTAGTCATAGCTATTTAACCGTTAACTGATAATCTGATACTTAGAGGTGCCGTCGTGTATCGCGATTTGGTGTTATATGCAGAAGTTGAGGATCCGTAAGAGTTGACAAAAGTCATTTTGCATTAAATTTAAATTATTTTAACTTAATAAAATTTAAAGATCCTTTTGAAGCATGCTCAAGTCCTAGGGCATGGTGACCAAAAGCATGCTGCCGGGTAATACGAGCCGCATAACGTGCGGCTCTGAACACGATCCGCGGTCGGCGGGCGAGGCGGCGCGCATCGCAACGAACCGTGAAGGTCGCGGCAGTTCACGCCCGCGGCCTGGGCCGGCGGGTCGGGCTCGCGGGCTGGTATATAGTTCACACTAGCTCTGCTTCTGGCAGGTGTGACCGATTTGGAAAAGCAGACCGCTGACATGGCGTACACTGCGAAATGGGGCATCCTGGGTCTCGGGTTTGTATGTCAACCACGGACGAAGGCAGGATATCATTTGTAATGAGTTGCTGATAACATATGCAGATCTCGACGCTGTTTGTGCAAGATCTTGTTCTGGACCCAAAGAAGCGCGGAGTGACAGACGTTCAGCACAAGGTTGCCGCGGTTGCGTCGCGCGACTTGCAGAAAGCGCGCAAGTTCGTGGCTGATTTCGTGACGGATGCCGATGCTGCTAAGGATGTGCACGTGTATGACGACTACACTGCTGTCATTGGGGATGCGGAGGTGGATATTGTTTACATTGGGGTGAGTATTTGGCTGATTATGTGATGTGAGTGAGGAGGAACTAACTTGCAATTGAGGTCCCGCATAGCCATCACTACGGACTTGCGCTGCAGGTACTACGGGCAAAGAAACATCTGCTGTGCGAGAAGCCCTTGACTGTCACGACTGCCCAAGCACGACACCTTGCGCAAGTAGCGACCGAGAACGGCGTGTTTATGATGGAAGCCATGTGGACGCGATTCTTCCCGCTCATGCGCAAGGTCGAGAGTTTACTCTGGGAGGACAACGCGGTTGGTAAGATTTGTCGAGTTTCGGCTGATCTTTCGATGGATTTTCCGGCGGATCCTGCGCATCGGATTTATGATCCGATGTTGGCCGGTGGTGCGATGTTGGATATCGGTGTGTATCCGTTGATGTGGATTGATGTTATTTGTCGGAATCATCCGGAGAATAATCTCGCGCCTCCGCGGTCGACTGTTGCTACGATTCTCGAAAGTCCGTTGACTGGAGTTGACGAGGAGACTGTGATTGTGCAGGTATGGGATAAACCGCATATTGTTAGCATTATCACAATGTCGACCGTTGTTCCTTTTTCAAAGGACGTGGCGGTGAGGATCGAAGGTACGAAGGGTCAGATTATTATTACTGATACTGCGTGTAAACCAGGTAAAGTGACGTTTCGACCGACTGGTGATGCGCCGGAACAGGTTTTTGATTTCCCGCTGGATGGAAATGGGATGTGTTATGAGGCTGATTTTGTCGCTCGTGATATCAGAGATGGCAGGACTGATAGTTTGATTCATCCGATTGAGGAGACTATTTATGCGTTGGGTGTGTTGGAGGAGGCGCGTCGGCAGAATAACTTTGTCTATCCTGCTTCTGTTGAGGCGACTGAGTAGTTCTACTTCTAGCTAGTTGTGCTTTTATTTACTGCAAGCATGCTCAATGGACTTTCTTATCTGTTACAATGACTCTCAATTAAGATTGTAGCAAATATATAGATCTTTTACCAATGCGACCAGCCTCCATCAGCGACCTGTATATTGTCAATTCTCTCCTGCTCAATCAAACACAGATCAGTACTCACCACATCGGCGCCTGTCAAGTAGCTGCTGGCAGCGCTAGCCATCCAAACCTGGGAAGTAAGTCAGTCTGTGCTCAATTGGCGCAAATTTTGAGATATAGAATTACCATTGTTCCGCGGTGCTCTGCAGGATCAGAAAAGCGGCCTATGTCGTTAGTTTAAATCAGATCAGATGTAAAAGCAGAGTAAAAATACCCATTGGAATCTGCAGCAAACACTCCTTCTGCAGATCAGTAAGCGGCTCGGCGCTGCTCTGCTTGCCCACATTCTGATTCATAAGCGGCGTAGTCATATATCCCGGACTAAACGTATTAACTCGAATCCCGCGACTAGCCCACTCCGTCGCAAGTGAAACAGCAAGCTGCTTCACTCCCGCTTTGGACGCGTTGTAAGAAGCCTGAACTTGAGGTCTGGGAGGGTGCGATGCAGCGCCGCTGGCGACGAAAATCATGGATCCCGCAACTGCTTTTGCGAGCATGTGTTTACCAACTTCACGCGCAAACAGGTAGGTGCCGTCTAGGTTTACCTGGATCACTTTACGCCAGGTAGCGAGGTCGGTAGCGACGGCGTCGCGGTGGACGCAGATGCCGGCGCAGGTGACGAGGACGTCGATTTGGCCAAAGTCCTGGACGATCTGGTCGACGGTGTGGGTGACGGAGTCTTCGTCAATGGCGTTGCATGCGTAGCCGCGCATTGTGCCGGCTTCGGATCCGGTGTCGCGAAGGACGGCGGCGGAGACGTCGCGGATGGCTGTTTGGCAGGCTTCAAGGTTCAGGTCCACGCAGGCGCTGTATGAAGGTCAGTATAGTTTTAGGTCTATAGGACTTGTCAACTATCGATTGTCATCGTACCAGTTAGCGCCAGACTGCGCAAACGCAATCATGCATTCGCGACCAAGCCCGCCTGCTCCTCTGAGGTCGCCCGTCAGCTTTGTAGTCGAGTATATGCCATTACCACCACACGGTCGCATACCCGGTCACTGAAGCATGTCAGTTATGCGTTAGAAACTCAAACAGCAGTTACCTAGTACGTACCCAAGCAAGTCTTGCCTTCGAGCGAGAAAATAGAGAGCGTCTTGGGCATTGTGGATGCGGCGGCTATTGAAAAGCGCGAAACTGGAATCGGCTGGATCGAGTCATGTCCGAACCGGCGGCCGCGGCCGTGATATATGACAGTACGATTATGTCTAACTGCCAGTTCGCCAGCCAAGATGTCTTAAATGACCCCGATCTGGCGGCTTTCCCCACAACTAACCACGGCCGACGGTTAGTCAATATTGTGGGTTGCCGGGGCAACCGCGGCCACTCGTTCGAAAGCCCTAACCTGCAACAATGCGGGGTTCGCGGACGCCGGACCAGTGTAAACAACCGCCCCCGTCGACCGCGCGCCGAGTCGGAGTCTGTTATGGCAGTGGGAAATGTCGTACTCCCGCGCTCGCGCTTGCGACCCCGCAATTTGCATCAACCCCGCGCCGTGGCGCAAGTGTGGGAGTGCTGCGGCGCGTCTGGGTCGTCCAACGAACGTTCGTCTGGATCGTGACTTTTGCGCTGAACTGGAGCTACTGGAGCTAGCATCAAACTGTTGCTCTTCAAACTTTCCAGCCAGAAATCTCGTCCAGATTGCTGCACAGGCATGTCTTAACTTTGCAGTTACTGGAATTGGATTGAACATGCCCGCTCAAGCTATACTCGGTTCCCGTCTCGTCAATCACTGCCTGCAGTGATTCTGGTATTGAACATATACTCGCAGAATCTCATTAACCGTTTCTTGTCCATCTGTTTCCGTAGCAATTGCCAGTTGCAATTCAAAACGGGCCATACGTCTCTATGTCGTACTGCGCATGAATAACATGTCACAGCTATGGCCTATGGGTCTTTTCCAATGTCTGCTCGTCACTAGAATCCAAAACTCTACTGGCAATTCAAAATATTTCAAATCTCAGGTAGTGAACTAGTGATATTAGATATACATTCAGTTGGGTATTCCAGGGTATATTTAAAAAGCTTGCCGGCAAACCCACAATCTCTACGTCAAAAAGTTCCTGTAGGCGCGCTGACTGCACCCAGAGAGCAAGCTCAAATATGTGCCATCGCACACCGATCGACCAATACACCAATGCACCCGCCACCCGGTCGGAGTCTCGGCCTTCTGTCGATTTGTCCACTAATATCTCCGTCAGTCTATAAGATCAAGAAGTGGTTGCAACTGTTAAATCTGTTGACTGCAAAAATCACGATCACGTGACTGTAAGCACGTGACCGCTGCGCCAGCCTCCGGACGTGGTCGGCTGCCGCTTCGAATTGATCAGAAAGTACAGTCCGCGATATCGAGATCTGCTCGAAGCAGCCAGCGCAATTGATTGATTCGAAAGAGTTAACTATAAGTTTGAGCCTGGTTCGTGTTTGTCAATTGTTCTTTGCTAGCATAATTTGCCGATTGTGATTGCTGTGCGATCGCGGAATCCGGGCACATCATCACCATGGCCCACATCTCCACGCCGGCCGTTGTCATGGGTGAGTGAGAGAGAAAGAGAAATAGAGGAAGGAAGCTTTGCTAACATATGCTATAGACAAGTATGACTTCTTGTGTTAATCTGATGCTCTCGCGAGCATCTCATCCGACGATGCCCTGCTAACAACTACTTCCAGCGGCACCGGTCTGACGAAGCTCGGCTTCGCGGGCAACGACTCGCCCTCGTTCATCTTCCCGACCGCCATCTCGACACGCGCTACGGGCTCCGGCTCTGGTCGTCCGCCGCCTCCGTCGAAACCCAACTTTCTGACCGGCGGCGGCGGCGGTGGCAGTGGTGGAAATCTGAGCCAGAAGCGAGGTACCGAGGACCTTGACTTTTTCATCGGACAGGAGGCCATCGAGGCTGCGAATGGGCCCGGTACGTTTCTTTCTTGCCACTTGTTTTGTTTTTAAGTACGCTTCTTCATTACGTCTTTACTATGATTGCGTAGTTTGTGGTCTTGCTTGATGCCAATGTGTAAAGTGATTACTAACTCGCAGGCTACGCCCTCAACTACCCCATCCGCCACGGCCAGATCGAGAACTGGGATCTGATGGAACGGTTCTGGGAGAACTCGATTTTCAAGTACCTGCGGTGTGAGCCCGAGGACCATTACTTCCTGCTGACCGAGCCCCCGCTCAACCCGCCCGAGAACCGTGAGATGACCGCCGAGATCATGTTCGAGTCCTTCAACTGCGCCGGTCTCTACATTGCCGTGCAAGCTGTCCTCGCTCTTGCCGCATCCTGGACTTCAAACAAGGTCCAGGACCGATCGCTTACCGGTACTGTTATCGACTCGGGCGACGGTGTGACCCACGTTATCCCCGTCGCGGAAGGTTACGTCATCGGGTCCGCTATCAAGAACATTCCCATTGCTGGCCGAGATATCACCTACTTTGTGCAGAGTCTCTTGCGTGACCGGAACGAGCCTGACTCGAGTCTGAGAACCGCGGAGAAGATCAAGGAGGTATGATTACTGGGAGTTATTATTAGCCATATTCCTTTACTCTTTTTCTTACACTCAATAGGAATACTGCTACGTCTGCCCCGATATCGTGAAGGAGTTCAACCGTTTCGACCGTGAACCGGAACGCTTTCAAAAGTATCTTGTCGACCAGGGCCTTGGCCGCAAGGTCTCCGTCGACGTCGGCTACGAGCGTTTCCTCGCCCCCGAGATTTTCTTCAACCCAGAAATCGCATCTTCCGACTTTCTGACCCCGCTCCCTGAAGTCGTCGACACCGCGATCCAGAACAGTCCGATTGACGTGCGTCGTGGACTTTACAAGAACATTGTCCTGTCTGGAGGTTCGACTATGTTCCGCGACTTTGGACGTCGTCTGCAGCGCGATATCAAGCATCTTGTTGACGCGCGTATCCAGCGAAGCGAAGCTCTTAGTGGAGCTCGATCTGGCGGTCTTGATGTGCAGGTTATCAGCCACAAGAAGCAGCGGAATGCTGTTTGGTTCGGTGGTTCGCTTCTGGCGCAGACTGTGAGTTACATCTTTCGTTTTTTTTTTCTTGAAGTCAAATACTAACTAGAGAAATACAGCCCGAGTTCAAGAGCTATTGCTACACGAAGAAGGATTACGATGAGCGTGGACCTGGTATCGTTCGCAATTTCTCGCTGTTCAATGTGCCTTAGTTATCTGTGGCACAAAAGACATGCCGTGTACGCTGCATTTACCGAGCCTGGTTTCCTTGTTTCTTATTTTGTGAATTTCCTAAGCATTGACTTGTTTAGAAAAGTGACTTTTTCACCTTGTGTTTCTATAGTTTATACTGCAAATTTAGAAGTTGACAATATTTTTACATTTGTCTGGTGTGTAGTGTAGGTTTCTATGTACAAAAGGAAAGCAATCAGACTCTGCAGCCATCCAACTATCGCTATAGGAGATCGATATTTGCAGTCCAACGATATTTAACTGTAATAACTTGAACTGAGTAAGAGTCGAGTAAGAGTGGCGAGTGTCAGCAGTACTTGATACGTTGGTCGCATTACTGCCCTCCGCTCTGTTGTTTTTGCATTTCCTGATGAAACTTGTTAGCATATAAAACGCACAACTTTGCATCACAATAAAAAGAAAAAAAACGTACAGTTCCGACGACCTTGATAGTCTGGAAGAACTTTGCAATGCATCGGTCAACGCAGTTCGACTCGCCCTTGTTCAGGTCCGCGTCCGAGTAAAACGCCGGGATGCACTTCTCGAGGCAAATCTCAGAGTTCCTGGAAATCCCAAAGTCAGCATATTCTCTCTCCTATACGTAAACTTAAGTAATGAGTAGCAAGTACGCACTTCTCCTTCATGGCGGAAATCATGAGCATCTCGCCCTTGATGGCGTTGATCTTGTTCTCGTCGTAGTCCGTGGCCTGACGGGGGGCACCCATTCCAAAGAACGACATGGCTGAATATGTGGATAAAGTAAGACTAGGTTGATATGAAGGTCCTGCGGAAGTGAGATGTATTGATCAATTTCAATCAATTCTTTGGTGCTAATGATCGCGATATCGAGCTTGACGACGATCGGTTTAAATTGAAATTTTCACGGAATTCGACGTTTAAACTTTAAATTTCGAGTCGATATTCCGGCCCTATAATCAGGAGATATCACTTCGTCTTCACTCCTGCTTTCCGCCTCGAGTTTTTTGGGACAACTGAGTGAATGCCGATATAGTGCGGACTGGTCAAATAAAGAAAGCAAGGTAGGTCTCGTCAATTGGTTTTCGCAGACGAATACGAAACGAAACTTGCACATGATGAGCTCAAATTGACTGGCTGAACGAGTTAAGACTACAAGTCAGTTAACTCGGTATGTGCCACAAAAAACACTATAGCTAATCTTCTCTCTGATGCTGTTGCGCGTTTCCTCTTTTATTATTATATTGAATGTTGCTGACGAAATAGTAGTTCACATGATACCGCAATTATGACCTGCCGTCCTCGGTTGATCTCGGCTTTCCGTACCGTGCAATATCTCGCGCGGTCGTCGTCGCATCGTACGCAGTTTCTACGGCTTTCATCAACTAAATCATCTCGAACCTCGTCAGTCGCGCCATCACATAACGTCAATGCCGATTTCCACGGCCGCCTGGACGCATTGCGCGCCTCTGAGGCCGAAATGTATCCCGTTATTCAACCGGACTCGCGACATGTCCCGATTTCATTTCTCCGTTATAAATATGGCGACAAGACACGCGAAGAATTAGAAGAGCTTGCTGCTGTGGGTCCGTTTACGGTTCGAGGACGGATCAGTAATATCAGATCCGCGGGACGGAAACTTGTGTTTATAGATATCGAACAGGACGAGAATAAGATTCAAGGTGTTTATAGACTTGATGGCGTATCTGGAGTTGATGCGGAAGGATTTAGACGGTCTTGGGAATGGCTTCGGAGAGGAGATTTTATTTGTAAGTGTTGTTCTTTTTCTCAGAGAGACTCATATCGAGTGAATGGAAGTATACTGACTGCAAATAGCATTGACGGGCACGATCACACGCACGAAAACAAACGAACTGTCACTCAGAGCATCAACAGAAGTAACCCTTCTCTCCCCCTGTCTCCACCCGCTTCCACTCACATTATCCGACCGAACCCGATCCCACCACCGGACAGTTGATTTCATCATCAACCCACGCGCACGCGAACTGATCCGAGCACGAGCATTTATAATCTCTCAAATCAGAGATTTCTTCCTTGTTCGTGATTTCCTGGAAGTGCAGACTCCGATCTTATCAGATGTCGCCGGCGGAGCTACCGCGAGGCCGTTTACTACGCACTCGAACGTGTTGGGCGATGATGATTCTGCTGTTACGCTTGAACTTAGGGTTGCGCCGGAGTTATGGCTCAAGAGATTGTTGATTGGTGGGTTTGATAGGGTGTTTGAGATTGGAACTGTTTTTCGGAATGAGGGCGTTGATCATACACACAACCCTGAGTTTACGACATGCGAGTTTTATGAAGCGTTTGCTGATCTAGAGAAATTAATTTCGACTACTGAAGAGCTTTTATCTGGTATCTTCATTTGTGCAGCGGAGACGTTTCCTATCGTGAAGGACAATCTGAGGGCAAAAAGGATTCATGTTACAGCTCCCTTTCAACGGATCGATTTCATTCCAGCATTAGAAGCAGGATTAGGAATCCCAGTTCCAGCCTACGTTCTCACACATCATCCAGACGCGGCCTCATCTTCCGCCCGTTCCGCTCACGAATTTCTCCACTCTGCATTTCAAACCCACAACATCCCCGTCCCACGACCCGCGACAATTTCACGCATGCTCGACAAATTATGCGATCATTTTATCGGTCCGCAACTTGATTCTGCCGCGGGACCAGTGTTTCTGGTTAATTTCCCGGAATCGTTGTCGCCGCTTGCTAAATCGGCTGAGAGTCCGCGCGGGTACCGTGTCGCGCGTCGGTTTGAGATGTATTTCATGGGTAAAGAGGTTGTTAATGCTTACGAAGAGGAGAATTCGCCTTTTGAACAGAGACGGAAGTTTGAGATGCAGCAGAGAGATAGGCTTGAGCTTGGGGATGTAGAGGCACCGATGACGGATGAAGGGTATCTTGCTAGTATGGAATGGGGATTACCGCCGACTGGTGGATGGGGATTGGGAATCGATAGGCTTGTTATGCTGTTGACTGGCGCGGAGAGGATTACGGAGGTGCTTACGTTTGGCGGCATTAAAAATGTCGTCAAGCAAGAGTAGTATTGTATATATGTAAATAAATCAAGAATTATAGATGCACGCCTTTTCTAGAAACCCAAACGCCACGCCTCAACAATCAAGGAGGAAATCAATGTTCCCCTTTACCTCCTGTACCACTCTCTCGCGCGGAACTTCATCACCGTCAATAACGATCGTCCCGCCTTGGTCATCCGAATTCAGCAGCACAGAAACTTTTTGAAGAAGTCCCATGGCACGATCCCAATACACTCTTAGTTGATTATTCTCGATTGAAAGAGCGCCAGCGGCCTCTTTATACTGATCTCGCTCTCGCTCCGTAGCATTTAGCAATTCGCCGAGCCGCTCGACTACATCTTCTTGCTGTGGTTCTACTTTCGCAGCTTCGTCCAATATCTCCTGTATAAAGTTAGAACAAGACAACAACTTCGTGTAAATTCCATGACACAACAACGGACCTCAATTAAACTCGGACTATCCGACCAGCTCTCGGAAGTCATGGAAGCAATATCGTGAGAATGGGGCGGATATTCATGTACAAAAGATTCAGAAGACTTTGCAAAACCTTCGCCGTCCGTAGTTATTTGCAATGCCCTTTCTTCTTCCGGAACTTCATCTTCATGGTCGATAATATCTCTGTTCTTGAAAAAGCGTCGAAGCACGTCTGTCATCGTCAACCGTACGGTCATTTCCCGATCAGACCCCTCAGTTCTAGGTTCAAGATATACAGAAATATAGTCCAGCTCGGGCTCGACTCTAAACTGCATTGAACGTAGCAGCACCGACAAATCGCCGTCGTGATCCGGAAGCAGTGTCGATAGCGGAATCGGCGACAAAGTGGAACCATTACTTATCCATGAACATGCTTTATCAGGAAATGAGCTAACCGCACTAGACAGCTTGCGAGAAAGCTTTCCAGCTTCCTTTCGAAATAGTGCTGTCATGATGATAATGGCGCGTGATACTGTCGCGTCCAGATTCTTTGTATCTTTTCTAAGCGCGGCAGTAGTAATGAGCGCATGCTCCACCGTGTTCACGGGCACTAATCGAAAAACAGGAACAGTTGCCTTCGCGCCATCTTGGTACTGACCACGTAACTGTCGTACCTGGATATCTGAGGCCACAAAACTAAAATCAAAAGCAATAACCAGGTCGACTTTAGGCAGAGAAAACCGCTTTTTGCGGCCATCTTTTCCGGTCGCCCCAGATGGAACTAGAATTGCAGTGGCAGTTGATAACCCGTCTGATCCTGTACTTTCTTCTGAATCTTCAACCGTCTCACCATCCCTCCGCAGAAAGGATACTCTGCTTCCACTGAGATATGATGAGAGCAACTCAATCGTGTATCCTTCCTTTGCAATAATACCGATCTGCAACCCCATTTCTCGAAACTTTGATATCAATAACCCCATTATTCGCACTTTTTCTCCCACGTGTGCGATATATGAAGCCTCGTTCTGATCGCAGGAATTCCGAAACTGTGGAGCCAAGAGATACGGATGCGTGGCTGCTAATAGAGCATGAACCAGAATTCGTCTCATGTCCGGAGAAATGGCTCCTCCGCTGGATGCATTTGGATCGCAAAGTCGCATGATCGTCTCCGAATGGCTCGTGATCACTCGGTCATACAGATCACGCTGAAATTCAGATAGTTGGATTGGAATAGCATGCTCAGCGTCCCCTAATTTAAATTGATCCAGAGTTAGCTCTGCGTCCAGATTGATAAAATCAGGTGCTTGAGCGTTTCCGGAAGAAGCTAATGATGATTCGGCTGAAACTGGCATCGGAAGCGGGTCGCATGGCATTTCTAGCGGCTTCGGTAACGAGGCATATTCATCAATGCTCATAAACTGCGACGGGCCTGGCAATGACGGTAATGACGGTAATGACTCTATATCCACAACACTACTGGTTCGCCTTGGTCGAGTCTGACGACCGGGACGACTCGCAGAGCCATTACTGCCATTCAACTTGCGATCTGGCGGAGTCGGGCTCGAAGCTGATGATTCAACGGTCAATTCAGGCTCTTCCACAGTGGACGGCACAGCGATCGTCGAGGGGTTCGACTGGAGATGTAGACTAGTAGGGTGATTAGGCTGCGAGCCAAGACTAGATGTGGTACTAGTAGAATTCCTGGCTATGGTCTTTCGCTTCGCTGCTGAACTTAGCGGCGCTCCAAGGTTGAGTAAAGAGACCTGTCCAGTTCGGGGTGGGCTTGGTGGATCCGAATCATACAAACCTGCTGTATGATATTAGCTCCAGCTCTTCAAAATACAAATAAATATAATTACCATCTACAGAATCCGAACGAACAGGGACTTCTGAACTCTGGATATCCGGTCGACGCTCCGTAGATCGGTTCTGTGTATCATCTGAATGATCTTCATCAGAACTTATCGTGAATAGCTGTGGTTCTTTCGGATGTGATCGTTCGACAGAAGCACTATATCGATCACGCAACAGTCTCCTAGCTGATCCGTTACTATCCTGTGATTCCTGCACACTTGGAGTTCGGTTTCTTCCCAATCGTCGTGCGCGGTGCGTGAATCTTGGCTTAGGTTCAACCAGTCCCCATGCCAGCTCAAACTGCCTGGCGTTATCCTCGTCGACGATAAGAGTATCTTTCTGTTTCTTGCCGCTCGTTACCACAACCTGGAAACACGTATTCAGCCGACTGGTAGTAGGCGGAGTAGACGTACTAGAGAACTGAGTCTCTGGTATTTCTCGATGTACAAAAAGAACTGCTGATCTCTGTTTTGGCTCATCGTTCTTCTCTGGCTCAGGCTCAGGCTCAGGCTCATGCTCATGCTCGGGTTGTACATGCTCAGGTTCAGGCTCAGGCTCGGGTTGTACATGCTCAGGCTCAGGCTCAGGTTCAGTCTCAAGCTCAAGCGGTTGTGGTACAGACGATGTGAGTTTAAACATCGGCGTCTGGTGCGCGATCTTTCTGTGTTTCCGCGGCGGCGGCAATTCATCGTCCAAGTCAGACGGCACATCATAAACCGAGTACCCAGCTATAAAATAACACACAAGTTAACAACTCCATATGCACGTCTCCAGGTCTTAGACTTTCAATTCAAAAACAATACTCACCCGACTGCGCCTTTGAAGCGCTCCTCCGCTTGTTTGATCGGACAAGCGCTTTTTTCGGGGTCATAGGCGACCTGACCACGGGCTGCTGGCTTTGCGAGAGACTGTCGTGATATGAGATCTGTGACGATGTAACCTTCGCGGCCTTGCTTCCATCCCACCACCGCAGAGCCTCGGCATTGCAGTGCTCTCTAGGAACCTATTTTTCATGCAGTTAGATTTAATGTCCGCGTTTTGAACAATTGCAGGCTGTCATATATCACGACGCTTCTCAGACTCAATTGCGCAATATGGCACCGATCATTAGCCATCCACATTAAGCAAAAACAACATACCCAGCTCGGCTCGTACGGTTTCTTGGACTCCGGATCCACGCCGTCCCACTCGACGAGCAATTCTAACTTGCCCGATTTAAACCGCTCCTTCAGCACCGTCTTGACTGGATAGGGAAAGCCCGAACCGTGGCGCGACATGGGATCCGCTGTCTGCGTCTGTGAGGACGTCTTGAATGAAATCAGGCGGGTCGCGTTGTACGTGACGTCGCGAAGTTCCAAAATTAGAGTTCAGTGGAAGCATATCAGCATATTTAAAGTTATGACAAAAATATTGTGCTCCTTCCTATTCCGGATAAAGATGTATACTATCGCTACGCGATAAACGTGCCTGGATTACCATTACCGACGAGCGACGGCGATCAAGGGCTTTAAAGATACTCCGCTTAGTCTGCTATACTCTCCAACGGATTTCGAGAAATGACCGAATGATGACGAGGATAACGGATATCTAATAGTATTTTGTCAATTTTGGACTTCGGATAACCGATAGATGGGAATTATGAATAGAGAATACGGATGGCAAGAGAGCAATTCGAAATTTCGGATTTATATACGGATAGCGGATCACAGAAAACCTACCAGAAACCTCATCCGTCACTGCCATTTGTCAAATCACGCATATATTCGACTTTCGGCTCGTCTGTTCACGCGGCTGTTGCTTTGAGATACCGAACTTCAGCTTCAAGAACCGCAATCATCTTCTCAGCTAATCTTTCGTCCACTTTAGCTTTTCGCCTTCGTCGTACTATAGGCCATTCATCACCAGGAAGGACAACTTTTTTTAACCTCACCACGCAATTAATCAACGGTTGATAGTACTCAGTGAAATTTCTCTTGAGTGCAGTAATAAGATCTGCCTCCGGGCGTATCACAAATTCAGCTTTCCTGGAGGGTACATATCTCATTACCCTTGCATGCCATTCGCCATAAGGATACAAACTTCTAGCCTTGTGATCAGCATCATAATAAATGCAGATTAACAGTAGTACCCAGAAAAAGGATTCCAAGTCATGCACAAAAGTATGGGGATTCTCAGGATTGTTGAGAGGTTCAATTGCCATGCAAGCTGAAATTTGAGAAGGTTCATAGCTCCTAGTTGCGTTCTCGCAGGATATTCTAGTAGCGTTATCCAGATCCATTAAGAAAGCTCTGTCAAAAGTGCCGTCCGTGTTTTCGTGAATTATAAGATTGTCGATACAGATTTTGTTATGCAGAATGTGGCCCTCTTTTCTTAAGGACTCGTAGCCTTCAATACACGCCACGATACCTTGCAGCAAAGATACGTGAGAGCTGGCTTTGTAGATTGGCTTTCCAGTGTCTCGCATAAAGATTCGTTGATGGACCATAGAGAGACATGTATGATCTCCACCTAATGAGCTCGACGAACGATCTTTCCAGGCCAAGTGGATCTTGTTAGCTGCACTGTTTGCTAAATCCAGCCCGCGCCGTACATTTGAATCGGTAACATCAATCTCATTGTCAAATTCTACAGTTTCGTGAAAATAGCAGCTCGCCACATTCTTGACCTTTTTGCTCTTTGCAGAGTGAAGCAAAGAGCCTTCACCTTCCTGGTCAAGTCGCGGCCGTTGCCACGAGTCCTTCATCACTATCTCGGTATCTGGTTTGTCCTCAAGATGACCCTTCCAGCGAGTAGCTCCTTCGCTCATAATTTCTTCGCTCGTCCATATAGGATATTCAAGAATGACAGATTCATGCCGTCCACTTTTTCGATTGATATCAACGCGCCAAGTCCCATCCGGTAGTTCAATCATGGTGGGATCATATCCGAGCTCGTGCTTCCCCATCATAAGAAACGCTAATATTGTCGAAACAAGCCGGGTTCTGCAATCAATGATATCAAACGCATCGGAAACCACAATTCCAGCTCGGTCAAACTGCCAAACACTCATTAACGGTCCACAGAGCGAGAATCCCAACATAAACCGCCTTGTGGGTCGGCTTTTGAATAAACATCGGGCATACATTGTCAACCAATAAGCTGATTTGACTAGCGGGTGAAGCGGTTCAGATGAAATAAAGCCAATTATTAAAACGTTTGACCAGTCTAATTTCCCTGATGTAGCACCGTCGTAGATGAAAAATTCAGGTCTTGTAGCTGCAGCCACGCTGTACACGCCTAAACACCGTCTATCAGGTCTGGAATAAGCCTGTCGGGTTTCATAAAATTCTACCCCGTCCCGTTCCAGAAATTCCTTTATCTCATTCGTCAAGCCCGCGAGAAAGGTCGGTAGATGCGCAGACCTCATCAATCCTGGCCACATACTCCATTTATTCAGCACCTCACTCGAGTATGTATCTTGCGCTAAAAATCTCTCTGATAGTGTATCCAGATGCCGTCCACAGTCAAGACGAATCTCGTGAAAATTAAGGACGTCAGAATGTACACAGCGAATTGTGGATGTATACGCATTAATTTCATCAATTTCATCCATTGTGGTGTAATTCATGTCGAATGCGTGCGTGCCCTGTTGTAGAGTCAATTATATGAGCTTTGATAAATGACAATCAATATTTAATTAGTTTAACCATGAACCATTGCAATTATCAAATGTATATTCGTTCAAATCATCCAAAGAGCTGGGATAACGTGTGATATGTAGAGTGTGGAATTGGCCTGCCACATGCCATGTGGTGTCGCACGCTATCGACGTAGACTCTAAATTAAACTATTGAATGTCCTTTACTTGATGCTTATTGCTTGATACTCATTGCTCAATTATTGGGTGATTATACTTATAACTAACTTATGACTAACTTTACGTACATGAATTGGAATTTTCAGCAGTGTCAAGTGCCAAGTCACGCATACCTTCGCCGTTTGGTTCGCCTTCTAAGCCGCGGGTTCTCAAGATACTGAAGTTCAGTTTCAAGAACCGCAATCATCTTTCCGGCCAATTCTTTGTCGAAGGTGTGCCGTAGTAAATGCTTTTCAAAACCAGAAAACACAACTCTCTTCAACTCCACCACGCAATCAATCAGCGGTCGATAGTACTCTGTAAACTTCTCCTTGAGAGAAGCAATGAAATCTGTCTCCGGCCGCATCACAAACTCATATTTACTCCAGGCATCAAGCCTCGTTTTCCCGTTACTCCATTCGTAGAAAGGTTTTAAACATCTGGCTTTGTGATCAGCATCATAGTGAACACAGATCCACAGCAGCACCCAAAAAAAAGACTCCAAGTCATGCCTAAAAGTATGGGGACGGTCAGAGAAGTTGATAAGTTCAAGAGCCATAAAATTTGAGATGCGAGATGATCTATGCCGCTCAATCACTTTCTCGCTGAAACATCTGGTAGCTCTATCCAGATCTATTAAGAAAGCTCTGTCAAAAGTGCCATCCGCGTTCTCGTGAATTATAAGATTGTCAATAGAGATGTCGTTATGCATAATGCGACCCTTTTGTATCAAGGACTCGTGGCCCTCTATACATGCCGCAATACCCTGCAGCAGAGATGCGTGAGAGCTAGCTTTGTAGATTGGTTTTCCAGTGTCTCGCATGAATATTCTTCGGTGCACCATAGATACACAGGTATGATCGCCACTTATTAGGCTCGTTGAGCTATCACCCCGGGCATAGTTGATCTTGTAGGCTGTACTATTTGCTAAATCCAGCCCGCGCCGTACATTGGAATCGGTGGCATCAATCTGATTGTCAAATTTGACAGTCTCGTGAAAAAAACAGGTCGCCACATTCTTGACTTTTCTGCTCTTTACAGATTGAAGCAGAGCTCCTTCACTTTCCTGGTCAGCGCGCTGCCATATGTCCTTCATCATTATCTCGGTATCTGGTTCGTGCTCAAGATGTCCCTTCCAACGAACTGCTCCTGTGCTCTTCGTGTCATCGCTCATCCATATAGGATATTCAAGAATCGCAAATTCGTGCCGTCCACGTCTCT
Organism: Myxozyma monticola; assembly: GCA_030568405.1. Classification (NCBI taxonomy): domain Eukaryota; kingdom Fungi; phylum Ascomycota; class Lipomycetes; order Lipomycetales; family Lipomycetaceae; genus Myxozyma; species Myxozyma monticola. The sequence goes on from JAJLTV010000022.1 coordinate 93,754, forward strand.
TTCGATTGATCTCAACCCGCCAGGTCCCATCTGGTAGTCCGATCACGGTCGGATCATATCCGAGTTCTTGTCTATCCATCAAAAAAAACGCTAATATTGTCGAAACAAGCCGTGTTTTGCAATCAATGATATCAAACTCATCGGAAGTAACAATTCCGCCTCGGTCAAACTGCCAAGCACGCATCGATTGTCCAATGAGCGAGAAACCCACCACAAATCGCCGTGTGGGTTGGGTTTCGAGTAAAAATCGTGCATAATACCTCAGCAAGTGAGCTGAATTTTCTAGAGAGACACCGCGGCATGAAAGAAGGCCGATTACTAACATGTTCGACCAGTCTACTTGCCCTGATGTAGCACTGTCGTAAATGAAAAACTGGGGTTTTGTAGTTGTAGCCGCGATATGTTTCGGTGAATAGTCTCTTCTAGGTTGGGCATAAGCCTTTCGGTTCTCATAACATGCCACCTCCTCCCGTTCCAAAAATTCCTTTAGCTCACTCGTCAGGCGCGCGAGAAAGGTTGACAGAAATGTTATGCCGGCTCGGTCTGGCCATATGTCCCAATTATCCAGCACCTGACTCGAGTATGGATTTTGCGATAAAAATCTGTCTGATAGTATATCCAGATGCCGTCCACAGTCAAGACGAATCTCGTGAAAATTGAGGACGTCGGCGTGAAGACAGCGAATTAAGTGAGCATCAAGTTCATTTGTTCCGTCCATGTTCAATGCGTACGTATCATGCTCTCGAGACTCGAATGAATCAGATGAGCTTTGAATTTGATAAAATCATCTAAGAACTGGGATGATGTGTGATGTGCAGAGTGTGGAATTGGCAATTCGGCATGCCGCATGCCATGTGGTGTAGCATGCGATCGACGCAGACTCTAACTAAACCGTTCGGTCCAATTAATGCTTTATGTGAACTATGCTCGATTTCTATGTATTATTACTAATAAATAATTTCCTGTAATAACACCCTAAGTAACTATGGTCTGAGTTTAACATAAGTCAAGTGTCCATGAGTCTATCTTTACTTCCATATGATTTTATGTTGCACGCTTGCTGCTCATTGCTTCAATAAAATTTGGTAACTATAACTGGCTTTAGTCACCACTTAACTAATGATGAAACTAGTTATCACTAAATCACTGAGTTCACTCACTAATAGTTACAATAGTTACCCACATATACCTTCGTCCTTCGACCTTCGCCCTTTGGCATGTCATGAATGCGGCTGCTTCTCGATATTCTCAACTTCGGCTTCAAGAACCGCAATCATCTTCTCAGCTAATTTCTCGTCCACCTTTTGCCGTGTTGGAGACCAGTCAGAACCTTCAAACACCACTCTTTCCAACTTCGCCGCGCAATCAATCAACGGTTGATAGTACTCTGTAAAGCGTATCCTGAGTTGCGGAATTAACTCTATATGGGGGTTGATATCATAATTAGTAGTACTCCAGGTATTGAACATCAATTCCTCCTCGTCCCATTCGTCAATAGAAAGTAAATATCTAGCCTTGTGATCAGCATCGTAATGGATGCAGATCAATATCAGAACCCAGAGAAATGCTTCCAAGTCATGCATAAAAGTCTGGTTATGCCGACAGCAGCAAAGAGACTCATTGGCACGCAGAGTAGCCGTAAAAGCTGTAGAACGAGATGATTTATAACGCGGAGAGGCTTTCTCGCATGGAATTCTAGTAGCTTGATCCAGATTAATCAAGGCAGTCTTGACAAAAGTGCCGTCCGCGTTCTCGTAAATCATAAGATTGTTGATGCAGATGTCGTTATGCAGAATGTGACCCTCTTTTCTTAGGGACTCGTAGCCCTTGATACACGCCACGATGCCTTGCAACAGAGATTTGTGAGAGCTGGCTTCGTAGATTGGCTTTCCAGTATCTCGCATAAAGATCCGTTGATGGACCATAGATACACATGCATGATGTCCATATATTGAGTTCAAGTCCAACGAGTAATTACCACTGGCCATGACGATCTTGTGGGTTTTGCCGGTCGATAAATTCAGCCCGCGCCGTACATTTGAATCGGTGACGTCAGTCTCATTGTCAACATTGACCGTCTCGTGAAAATAGCAGCTCGCCACATTCTTGACCTTTTTGCTCTTTGCAGAGTGAAGCAAAGAGCCTTCACTTTCCTGGCCAACTCGCTGCCACGTGTCCTTCATCACTATCTCAGTATCTGGTTCGTGCTCAAGATGTCCATTCCAAAGAACAGCTCCTTCGCACATTATGTCTTTGCTCATCCATATAGGGTATTCAAGTATGACTGATTCGTGCCGTCCACTTCGATTGATCTCAACACGCCAAGTCCCATCCGGTAGTTCAATCATTGTCGGATCATATCCAAGCTCTTGTTTATCCATTAAAAGAAACGCCAATATTGTCGACACAAGCCGGGTTTTGTGATCAGTGATATTAAACATATCAGCAGTCACGATTCCACTTCGGTCAAAATGGCAAACACGCATTGAAAGTCCTTCGAGCGAGATTCCAAATATAAACCGCCGTGTAGGCTGACTCTTAAGTACAAGTCGGGCATACTTCTTCAGAGAATTGATCGACATATGTAAAAAGGGATCGCCACGAACTAAAAAGCCGATTACCAACACGTTCGGCCAATCTAGTTTCCCTAATGTAGCACTGTGGTGAATGGAAAATGCAGGCCTGATAACTTTGTCCCGGCGGTATTTGCTTAGACCCCTTATACGAGGTTCTGCATAAGTTTGTCGGTCCTCATGATATGCCACCCCCTCCCGTTCCAAAAACTCTTTTAGCTCGCTCATCAAGCCCGCGAGAAAGGTTGATAGAAACGTTCTGTCGACCGAGTCTGTATCTCGCGATCTTCTCCATTGATCCAGCACCCGACTCGAGTACGGATTTTGCGCCAAAAATCGATTTGATAGTGTATCCAGATGCCGTCCACAGTCAAGACGAGTCTCGTGAAAATTGAGGACGTCGGTATGAATACAGCGAATTAAGTGCGCAATCGCATAACTGCTATTAGCTCCGCCCATATTAAAGCTCTCGAGTCAATTAATGAGCTCTCACTCAGCTATGATAATGAATGTTAAGATTTGAGATAGTGCTGCGGCGAAAGCATTGTCAGTACTCAATCGACAAAGAATGTCATAGAGAACCGGGATGGCGTGTGATGTAAGAGCAAAATCCGCTTGCCGCACAACGCCATGTGGTTGTCACACGGATTGGTTTTTATTTACATTCCATGTCACCGGCTTCATTCTCAATTTCTCATTTTGCTCTACTTTGTAGTTAACTAAGTTAGTTCTAAGTTAGATAAGATAGAATAATGTATAATGTTCATTTGACAACCAGTAAACCAGTCTATACTCTCCACTACCACGACCCCCTACCCCAACTTTATGCACACCACGGCGCAACCACGACAAATAGTTTACAAACAAAAACACGCCGATACAAAGCTCTCATTAGAAATTAGAGAAAAAAGAAAAAAAGCACAAAAGGACAACCGAGTCGAGCACAAAGGAGTGCAGTGCAGACTCAAAGAAAAGATAGACAAAACAATTTCTAGAAACCAAAAAAGAGACGATATGAACAAGAGAAACACAGGAACTTTCCAACACCAAAACATGTAACTAATCAAATGCGACAATTAAAAAGAAACATTGGCTACATGAACAAAGCCAAAAGTCATGCCATGTGAGAATAAACAGCTTTCCTTAAACGGACTCATCAGTGCCAACGGCAACATATGCGCTTCCGCCAACGATCGCTGATCGTCGCTGGCGGCCGCCCATGAGCGCACCGACCCAGCTCGCGATCGCGGTTTGGTCGCCGCGGATAGCGATATCGAGACGGCCTTGCTCGGTGGCCCATCTTGGTCGTCTCCATCGCTTGAGCGCAAGAGAAGACGTCACAACGCTGACTGAGCTCATGGCCATTGCGGCACCGGCGGCCATAGGTGGTAATGACCATCCGAACGGCAGGAAGATACCCATGGCGAAGGGAATCATGATGATATTGTAAATCGAGGCCCACACCAGGTTAGCCTTGATACGGCCGAAAATAGTACGGCAAAGCGAAAGCGCAACAGCGGTATCCATGAGAAGCGTGTCCGAGCGCATGAGCACAACGTCGGCAGCTTCGATAGCGACATCGGTTCCAGTAGCCATGGCAAGACCGACGTCAGCCGTGACCAGGGCAGGCGAATCATTGATACCGTCACCGACCATGGCGATAACAGCGCCATCGTCACGCTGCATCTGTCGAATGATATCCTGCTTCTCCGAGGGAGTAACACCGGCCCAGACAAGATCGTCCGGAATGCCAATCTCACGAGCAACACGCATCGCAGGAGCGCGCTGATCTCCAGTGACCATGGCAACCTGCACACCGATCTTCTCAAGTGCAAGGATAGTCGCGCGCGCGTCGTGCCGGATCGTGTCGTTGAGCGAGATAACACCAGCGAATTGGCAATCAATTCCAACAAAAATCTCAGTCGAAACTGCCTGCTCTGACCTCTTGGTAACCGACGCCGGGATTTCAATCGCGTTCTCAACCATAAACTGGTAATTTCCAACAGCAACATTGTATCCCTCCTGCGACGTCGTGCGCACGGCAGCACGAATACCACGGCCCATAACGGCTTCAAAGTCAACAGCGCCCAACTCGGTGTCAAGCTGCGACTTGGCTTCGCCACCAGTAGCGAGATCTCCAAGCATGTGGCTGGCTTCCTCCACAATAGCTTTACCGATAGGATGCTCACTACCCAGCTCAACAGCACGAACCAGTCTCCACCACAGCTCCTGCTGGAGCTCGTTCTTATCCCAGGCCGCGACCTTGGTGTGCTTGATCACAGACATGTGGCCAACAGTCAACGTACCAGTCTTATCGAAAACCATACGCGTGATATGCGTCGCGCGCTCAAGAACAGCACCGCCCTTGATGAGGATACCATTCTGCGCACCAATACCGGTACCGACCATAACAGCTGTAGGCGTGCTGAGACCGAGAGCACAAGGGCAGGCAACGACGATAACGGAGATACAGAGCTTCAAGCAGACCATGAACTTGCCCTCGCGCGCCTCGAAAATAGCAGGCGGGTTAGACATGACGTGAGAAAGAGCCATCCAGAGGAAGAACGTAAACACGGCGAGACCAACTACGACAGGAACAAACTTGCCGGCGATGACATCCGCGAAACGCTGGATCGGCGCACGAGTGGTCTGCGCGTCCTGTACGAGGTTGACAATCTGCGAAAGCTGCGTGTCCTTGCCAGCACGAGTGACGCGGAAATCAATACGACCGACACCGTTGATGGTGCCTCCGATGATAGTGGAGCCAATCGCCTTCTCGACGGGCATCGGCTCGCCCGTGACGAGCGACTCGTCCATGTACGACGATCCCGACACAACAATACCATCAGCAGGAGCCTTGGCGCCAGGTCGCAGAATGGCAATGTCGTCGACTTGGATGAGCTCGGAGGCAATTTCGCGCTCGGCAGGGTCCGACGCGAGGTTCTTGGGGTCGGCGTAGATAGTAGCCGAGGTCGGTGCGAGGGAAATGAGGCGCGAGAGTGCTGCGGAGGTCTGGCCCTTGGCGCGGTTCTCGAGGTATTTGCCGTAGGTGATGAACGCGATGATCATGGCCGAGGTCTCGAAGACAGTGTTTGGCGGCTCAATCTCGGCGGTCAAGATGGAGTTCGCCATGACCACGCAAGAGTAGGCAAACGCGGTTGTCGTGCTGAGTGCGACGAGAACGTCCATGGTCGGCGAGCCATGCTTGAGCGAGCGGTATGCAGAGACGTAGAAACGGCGGCCGATGTAGAACTGGGCTGGAATGGTGAGGGTGATGGAGATGAGTTCCCGCAGATGCAGACCGGGAATGATGAACGACCAGGCGCCAAAATCGAGGTCCATGGCCATTGGCAGGATCATGTTGAGGAACAGGACCGGGACTGCGAGCGCGGTGGCGCGGATGGCGGCAGAGCGCCACTCCTGAATGTCTTTTACCCTGGCGAGGGAGGCGAGCTGAGCGTTGCTGTTGGTCATGTCGGAGAGGATGGCGTCGAAGCCGGACTCGCAGACGGCGTCGACAATGTCGCGGATGCCGACCTCGGCGGGGATGTATGTGACTTTGGCTTCTTCGGTTGCCAGGGCAACAACGGCGTCGGTGACGCCCGGAAGGGCGTTCAGGGTCGCTTCGACGGAATTGGTGCAGGACGAGCAGGTCATGCCGTAGATTTTGATGAAGACGGTCTCGGTGACGGAGGACTTTGCCTGGTCTCCGTTGAGCGAAGACGATCCGGAAGAGGTCGCGGTAGGCTCTTCGAGGGAGGAGAGCACTTGGGCTTCGAAGCCGCAGTCCTCGATACTGGTTTGTTAGTCTTGTTTTGAATGCATTCCGCGGCTGACGCGGGAAAAAAGGAGACACGTACGCTTCCCGGACATCCTCAGCGGATGTGAGCGATCCATCGTGAACGACGGATGCGCGCTCGGTGATGAGAGAGACCGCGACGGAGGCGACGCCGGGAACAGCGGAAAGCGCGTTGTCGATGGCCGCGGTGCAGGCGCCACAGGTCATGCCCTGGACGGCGAGCACGGTGGTGATGGACATGGCGCTGGCGGGGGCGCGGGAGCTGCGCAGGCTGCGGGACGGGATGACGGGATGGTTGATGGAGAGGGAGAGGGGGAGGGGGGCAGGGATGGGGGACACGAGGACGAGTGGCGAGTGGTGAAGGTGGTCCGGCGGGTGGTTTGATTTCGTGCGACGTCAGATTTGCGTGGCCGGTGGGCTCACTGCCGCGACTAGTTCTAGGCCCGCGCCGGGCGCGCCGGGTAAGCAACGCGCCGGGTAACGCGCTCGTGTTCGTGTCGCCGTGTTCGTGTTGCTGACTCAGCCGGCGCGGCCAATCAGCGCGCGCGCGGCGGGCACGGCGCGCAGCCGAGTACGAGACCCGAACACGAGCCGGATCTGATATACAGATCCAGCGATAACTGGGTCGCTTATTGCGCGGCTTTTGCTCTTCCAGTTCTCTCTCTACCTTTGATGGGCTTGATTGTCGGTTACGGTTATGAGTTATGGGCTTATCACTTAGAGTTGCTTACTACTTATACCATTTACCTATGGCTACTGCGCATTCACAATTGTTGTTTGTTGTTGACTTGCTGTATCATATGTTGGGTTGTTGTTGTTGCCCTCGGAACATAAAATACGCATGACTCGGCGGACTTCCCGAAGTCAAGTTCCGTGAGTCAGTTGTCCCTTCCGATTCTGGCCCGGACGGAGACGGAGGCGCACGGCTGAGATTAGAAGGGTTTATAGGGTTTATAGACTCTCAGGGTTTACCGGGTTTATATCTTTAGAGGGTTTCTAGGGTTTACATAATGCACAGGGTTTGTAGGGTTTATGAGGTTAAAGGAGGAGATGCTATGAATTAGCACAACTGACATGATATCGATGGTGCTACTACTAACTGTCATCGTTTTCGGCTTTTCATAAACGCCTACTTCAGCAGCTCGAAAGTCGAAGGTCAGCTTACAAGCTGTAGCTGTGGAAGAAAGTCATGGACGGCATGGCACAATAGACACCAAATCAATTGATTCTAACAAAAACTCCGTAATAATACTATATACATGCATCCCTGAAAAACCTCTCTATTGCCGGTACTCGCCCTTGAACGAAAACCGCTTGCGGGTCGGCGCAAAGTCTCCCAGTTTGTAGCCGACCATGTCCTCCGTGATGGAGACCGGGTGGAACTCGAGCCCGTTGTGGACTTGGAAGGTCAGGCCGACGAATGTGGGTAGAATCGTGCACGAGCGGGCTGTGGTCTGGATCGGCGAGTTATCTTGACGGGATTTGGTGAGCGGAAGGGGGACGACGTAGGGACCTTTCGTAATGTTAGTATGGATTTGCACTCTCGATGAGAAAAGAAGAAACGCACCTTTCCAGGCTGACCGCTTCAGCAGAATCGACGACGGGCGCATGAGCGCAATACTTGATGGCCGCATTTCCGTGTGAAAGCAGACAATTATTTGGTAATTGTCCTGTGAAGTTGTATGAAGCTGCTGTAGTCGCGTTGGTGAGTTTACGGGAAGTAGAACAATTTTCGGAAATGCCAAATTCAAGGTCACGTGATATTCTCCAGTGATCGTTGAAATCCAGCGATCTCCAATTCACACAACTTCACGACTGATTCCAGCCCAATTCCACCTACATTGTTGCCCTCGATGAGCCAGCACGCGATCCACGCGCTGCTACCACTGGCGACCTCACCCGCCGCGGCGGCAGATCTGGTCACGCGCGCGACCGCGACGCCGGATCTGTTCACGTTCGCGTACTTGCTGCACTCGTCTGCCCTGCGGACCCAGCTCGAGTCCAGCGAGTCTACGGTTCCGTATCTCGCTTTGTTAAAGATCTTTGCGAGCGGGACGTGGAGTGATTATGTTGCGTCTCGTGATTCGTTGCCTGAGTTGGCCGAGTCGCAGGCGGCTAAGCTGCGGCAGCTGACGCTTGTCACGCTCGCGCGCGATTCACACAGATTACCATACGACGAACTACTTTCTGCTTTGGAATTACCAGACACTCGAGCATTGGCTGCACTGGTAGTTTCTTGCGTGTATGCAAAGTTGCTAGCAGCGACGCTTGATACGCGGGCGCAGGAAGTGCGAGTGTCGGCCGTGGTCGCTGGACGGGATGTGGTTGATCAGGATGGGATTGCGAGTTTGAAAAGCGTGATTGATCGGTGGAGTGCGCGGTGTGCAGAGACGGAGTCTGAGCTTGCGGCGGCGGCGAGAAGTGCGAGAGAGGCTGCGGTTCGGGAGAGTGTGGATGTGAGGGAATATAACCGGGCTGTCGAGCGCGCGAATAAGCTGTTTGCGAGACATGGCGGCGGAAAGGAGAAGGAAGTTGAAGAGTATGGGGATGCTATGGATGTTGATGGAAGTCCGCCTAGTGATGCGAGCGGGACAAAGAAGCGGAAGTGAGTAGTTTGTTTATTTAAATGCCGGTTATGGAACTAACGATATATAGAAACCCGGCCGCGGTCGAGTAAGGCAGAGACAAGACAAAGAGGACACAGTACTACATTATTACCACTACGAATACAATACAAATACGAAGCATCAAATGCAGAACTACATTAATAAGACTGAACTGCCTGACACTCGCCCGATACTTCGTACACACGGGACCCATCCCTCCCGCTTCAATTTCCCTCGCCTCAACTCGCTCTCGCCCTCGCTGCTTAGCACAGCGCATCCAGCGCGCAGCACACACACAGCGCCGCACAGCAGCCCATCAAGCAGTCGCCGTCGTTGTTGTTCCGCTGCGGTTGCTGCTGCTGGACGTAGACCGTCTGCGGTTGTTGTTGCGGGTAACCTTGCTGAGGGTAGCCCTGCTGGGGGTAACCTTGCTGCGGATAGCCCTGCTGCGGGTAGCCCTGCTGGGGATAGTAGCCGCCCTGCTGCTGCGGAGGATAGTAGCCACCCTGTTGGTTGTAGGCGGCCTGGGGCTGCTGGGGCCCGAAGCCGCGCTCCTCGGGGGGAGGGCCGGGAGGCGGAGCGTACTGCTTTCTGGTCAGAATCCTGTAATTGGCGGTAAACAACGCTGCAAAAGAAACATACTCCCTTGTGGTACTCGGCGGCGGACATGTGCTGTGGGGATATCTAGACGAAGTAGATGTTTGTATGGCGAGATAAACAAAGGACGGCTCGAGGCCAAAAGGCGGCGCTTTATGGGCTTCGGATTCTTGTCAGATGCGAAGTTCGGCTGAGGACGCGTGTGTTCGAGCTCGAACTCTAACCAGCTCAGCTTCTCGGGGCGCAGCGCAGCGCACGTGACCCGCCGCAGCCCGAAATACACCGCGAGCGCGATGGAAATCCCTTAAGATCATTAGCGCTTCTGAATGGCTGAGCGGTTTTGTCTTTCGGAGCTCGAACATATTAACTTATAACTTCGAAGAAATAGCTCGATGTCTTGATCTGACGGAACACGAATGCGATCAGTCTACAGTCAACAAGTATCGGATGTTAGCCAACTGGTCGGGATCACTTGGACAGAATGGATGACTAGATGTCGCCGGTTACGATATCCAAAGACATTATTTATATGCCACGGAGCACTGTCTGGCAAGCAACTACCTATAAATCGTCGACTAAAATTGATACCTTATACTGAGTTATACATTACATGACTAGAATGCTGCGCCGCTAAACTGCAGCCCGGATTTCGTACAGTATTATAGTATACGTACGCTCGACCATCGACCCTACCCTAAGACTTGCGTACGGATCGTCCTGATTCCACTCTTCCAACAAACCCCTTTAAGAGTTAAGACAGCCCTCAACCACCTTTTATCCTGGTAACTCAACTTATATCGACTATCAGCACATCGACCTGGCTTCTTGAGACCCACGATGCTATCTCGAGTTGTACGCACGGCGACCGCCGGGTACTCTACCCTACCGATGCTCGACGACGCAAAGTACAAAGAAGTCCGCACACCAGATCCATCAATGCTACCAATGACCGACTACTCCCGCTACGCACCTACGAACGTCATGCACGAAGATCCAGAAGTACACGTACCTCCATGTCTTGCTCCAACAGACGAGAGACCTTTCAAGGAAGTACCGAATATCAGTTTACAGTTCTTGAAACCCGGGAGTACCGGGAACCGGTCAAACCGACGCATTTTGGGAATGAGACGACGGGTGTTTTGGGTTGTACTTGCTGTGACTATTGTGATTGGTGTGGGTGTTGGTGTTACGTTGGCGCTCCTCTTCAGGACTTCTCATTAGTGGAGTATTTGCATATCAGTTGCGAGTATATACTGTTTTACTTTTTTCTTTTCCGCAATTCAGGGGCAGACAATTTATGTATATGTGTAATTCGAGCTAACTTTGTAACGCGAGTACAATTGACAATGATTTCACAATCATCATGCGTTAAATGTTAGAATTTTAATTCGGATCTCTATACGTTTCTTACAGACTTCGGCAATTAGTTGTCCATCTTCAGGATGCGAGTTTGTGTACCCTACATATGATGACATGGAAGAAGTCTATTCTTTATCGTATACTCAAGAAGAATTAATTAAAACCGGCTATTCTGATTCACCTTTATCGATTCGCGATAAATTCACGGTGCCTGATATTATCACTGGAGTTTTCTCGACGAGCTCTAGTAACACCGCACAGCTCAGGTTCTACGTAAGTCGCGCAGGTTATTAGTGATTTTTGATATGGCAGTTCACTTACTCTTGTGCAGGCATGCTCGGACTATCAGACCACGTTCAATCTCTCGGCTAGCATATATACAGTAGGTAGTTTCGACTACTGTTCAAATGATCCAGGAAATTACACATTGGATGCGCTGGATCTAAGCGATTTATGATACTTAGTTGGCCGATAATGCACATTGTACCATTGTTTTTTTTCTAAAAAAAATACAGAATACTTTGAAAGAAATACAATTCCGGTCGACTCGTTCGACATTATGAATCTCATTATGGGTTATAAAATTGACTGCAGGCATGCGAACATATATATGTTGTGCCCCAAATGAGCGTGCACCTCGTTGAAATTTGCCAAGTGGATTTAGGGTCCGCTTGAAAATCGCCAAGTCCGCAGCTGGAACGTGCTATGATTTGGGCCATGAATGGAAATTGCTCTTATTTGAGTCCTGTTGGTCAAAAGTCGGACAAAAGCGCTAGAAATGACGAAAGAAAAATAATGGGCGAGAAATTGGGTATGGAATAATTATAATAAATTGGCGATCAGTAGTTAGCCCAGTTATTCCTGATGTGGAAGTAGAAAAACAACTCTCAACTCTATATACGCGTTGGCAATTTTCCCGTTCAAGGCACATTTTATTGTAAAATATCGATCGCGTTTAAAACGGCCAGAATCCAGAAAATCGATCGATTTAAAAATAAACTCGATGCCGCGATCTCGATGCGATCAACATCAACCACATGTATTTCCCAATCTCTGCACTTACAAGTACAATGATCTCGCTCAGCACGTTCAGAAGATTTACCAGCCTCTCGATTTTTGCAATAGTAATTAACTACAAGTAGGAAACTAGGAATGATGTTGCTACAATTGATTCTTAGCGATGTGTTTATTCAAGCCCAGTTTGGGCCGCGGAGTACGGGCTGTACGAACCGCCAAGTGCTCAGCAACTCTGGCCACTACCACGTTCTGTCTATATGTTATACCTCTGATCTCTCACTCTAGTCTCTACTAACTGTGGAATATTTGCTAGCTACCACCCTACAACACTGACTTCACAGTCAGCCTGACAATTTGTCCTCTTACAGACTTACTACCGCCGCACCGCAATGTCTTCTCGGCAAGGTACTCCTCGTCCTTTGGCCACCGACTTGCACTCGGCAAATGATCCGCCTCCGGTATTGTCAGAAGCTGAATATTCTACAGCACCCATGTTTGACGCTGTCAGATTTGAAGCAGAGAGAGAAATAGACCCATTAACGCTGCCTATGGTTGACCATTCTCGCTTCCAGAACCCTGCGATTAGTGATCCGGAGGCGCTTCCAGAGAAACCTATGAAGGTGGTAGCATCTATTAGCCGGAACGGGAATGGCAGCTCTGCAAAGCGCCGTATTTTGGGACTGACGCCGCTGATATTCTGGATTGCAGTAGTTGCGATTATTTGTGCGCTTGCTGTGGGACTTGGTGCTGGATTGGGCGTCGGATTGAGTAGCAAACAACACAGCGCCGCTATTGTGCCGTCATCAAGCGATTTGTCGGAAACAGGATCGCTATTTACGTCATCGTCATCTTCTACGGGACTGGCGTCTGTGTACAGCTCCTCATCGACTACAAACTCGTTTGTCTCTACCGAATTTGTGTCTACTCTGACTTCTGCAGCTGAGTCGTCATCTATGGGATCATTGTCTGCAGACTCATCAATACCGTCATCTACTCCGACGTCAGCAACTACAGAATCATCAGCTATAGAGGCTTCATTTTCACAGTCGTCGTCAATTACTACATCCTCGATTTCAAGCACAAGTTCAAGCTCGAGCTCAAGTTCAAGCCTAAGTTCAAGTTCAACCACAGACTCGAGTACCACAAGCTCAAGCTCCACCACAAGCTCAAGTTCAACCACAAGCTCAATTACAAGCTCGAGCACAACTTCAACCACTAGCTCAACCACAAGCACTACCACTAGCTCAGCTTCTAGCTCAACCACAAGCTCCACCTCAGCTCCAGCGTCAACATCAGTCGTCTTCGGATTAACACTGACTACATCTTACGGCGACACATCGGACGAATCCATTGACACATGCATACCAGAATCGAATATAATTGAGATCCCTCTTTTATCCGATTCATCATACAGCATGCAGTGGACCACTGCAACCGAAGCCGCTGCAGGTGGTCCCCTCTTTGAATTGGTGAACTGGGCAGATGGAACAGCAGCCGGGGTGGTAAGCCAGAGTACCACTGACTCCAGACTGGCGAACACTACTTTATATACTCCTTTACAAGGCGATTATGCAATCAACTTGAATCATGGTGAAACTTATGGATTTCGTGTGGTGTGCTATATTCAAATTGACGAAGATTACGACTCATCAAATGTTTGTTCGCGTCTTGATAATTTCTGTTTCAAATCTTACATATTAACTCTACTTAGAACTACGACGCTCTTCGAATTGGCATATGGATGGGAGGAGATGGCTCAAATTGCCCAAACTCATCATGCGAGTTTGTATACCCTACATATGATGACATGGAAGAAGTCTATTCTTTAGCGTACACACAAGAAGAATTAACCAACTCCGCTTATGCCGATACGCCTTTAATGATTCGCGACGCATTCACGGTGCCCGACGTTATCACTGGAGTTTTTTCGACGAGCTCTAGTAGCACCGCACAGTTCAGGTTCTACGTAAGTCGCGCAGATTATTACTAATTTCTTGCATGACAGCTCACTGACTCTTTTGCAGGCATGCTCAGACTACCAGACCACGTTCATTTTCTCGGCTAGCATATATACAGTAGGTGATTTTGACTACTGTCCGGATGATCCAGGAAACTACACATTGGATGCGCTGAATTTAAGCGATCAATAAGTCTATTGACTTGGTCCTTCGTAGTTGCCAGAATATATCTGTTTTGATAGAAATGTTTCAATAGAGTTACAGTTGCGCATTATTCTCAGTGCCTCATTATTAATAACCATCGCCCCATAAATACTGACAATTACCTAGACTTTACTCTTCCCCTCTCCAGCGACCAACGGTCTGATCGTAATTCCGCACATATTCCTCTCATTCCCCTGCGCAATTCCAACCTCTCCGCCATGAGCAATCGCCAATGCAGTTCCACGCACATCAATATCAAGCGCCTGTACAGGTCCCGGATATCTCGGGTACTGGCGTAATCTCTTACGAGCCTTGTAATCCCAGAAACATACCAACGAATCACTACCTCCAGAGACAAATGTGCCGTAGAGCGGGTGAAACGCAAGTGCGTTGACGGGGTAAACCATGTCGACAGCGCCGTCGGCTGCTCTGTGGCATTTGAAGGCGTATTTCTTGGCTTGAACTGAGGGACTTGGGTCAAAGAAATCGACAGCGATCCGCCCTTCTATCGAAGAAGATGCATATCCTGGTAACACAATGTCAGCTAGTTTCTAAAACAGCGCAAAAAGAAATCCTCACCTTCTCCGGTCGGAATACACTTCACCGTCCTCGTCATATACTTCAAACTACTTTCCCGTCTCTGAAACGGCTCTGCCATCCTCCGGACATCGTAAACGTATACAGCACGACTCGCCATACCGACAACTAATAAGTTTCCAGCCATATCCATTGAGAAAACTTTATGCGGGACATCGATTAGAGCTGCTCGGTTCTTACTGCGGCCATCGTGGAATTGAACCGTTCGATCCCAGGATCCGGACGCGACGAGGCCTGAAGTGTTGTCGAATACGATGCTCTTTACAGCAGCGTCATGTTGTCCAATTGTTCGCGACTCCATAGTTTCCAAATCAACCCTGAACGCATATTAGTAACAACGCTAAGCACACACAGGTAATCTACTTACATGCGTACCAGGCTCTCCAAGCCTCCCGTGTATGCCAGCCGCCCACTGCTATCCCAGCAGCAATCTAGCAAAGGCGCACCATCATCTATCCGCGCTAGATGTTTTCCACCTTCTGAAGAGACGTCGTAAAGGTTCAGAGTAGCATCCCATGAACTTGAAAGTAGGAAATTACTGTATTTCTCGGTAGGGTTGAAACGGACCGCTGATATTATATCGGAGGGCGAGTTGTGCAGGTGGTCTAGATATCATTTAGTAAACTTTTCCGTAATTTAAGAATATATGAAACTCACATTGTGAAGACGACATTATGACGCTGATGAATGGTGATTGAAATCGATGATATGTTGTGTTGACGAAGTGCGCGCCGCGCGGAATTGAAACTCATCGTTGTTTATTTTGACGTGCGGCTCGTTTCCATGACAACGCGCGCGTTGGGACTTGCAACGTCATTTTCGAGCCATGGATTAAACTCGCGTGTTCTAGAAATTAGACGCTTTAAACCACCCTCGAGCAGCTAAAGAGCCCTCCGACACCTTGACAATTTGTTGTCACTTGTCGAGTATAAAAAGTCAATTGACTTGTTTGAACATCTTTGGAACTATACATCTTGTATTGTACTTTGAGGTACTGCTAGAGCGGTGATCTTGTCGAAATGTTTGGAGCTATATGTGCCGGACGGCCAGGTACGCTATTGATCTACCTGTTTGAGAAATAGTTGCTAACGAGTTTTCTGTCAGTACAAACGAATATACAACAGGTTGATCCTACGAAATTTGTGTTTATGATTGAAGACGGTGCGAAAGTAAATCACATTGTTGTATTCTTGCTTCCTGGTAGTAAGTCCCCACCGGTCGACCACGTCGTCTTCGAGATGTATACTGACGCAATTATAGCCGTGCTCGATCCGACGGTCGCTGCCTCGGTGTATTTTCAATGGCCTGGAAAACCATTTCAATTGCTCGGAGCGTAAGTTTTTCCGCGTGTTATTGAGAAAATCAGACGAACGCGCATAGACTAACTCATATTCTAGAATCTCAAATTCAAAACCTTCAGCGATTTTCAAAGTCAACCAAAAATCAGGCTCAATACAATCTCCCTCATCGTTTGACGACATGACAGACGACCCTCCAGCAGCCGAGCCAATTACAATATCTCTTGGAATCTCGCTCGAACCTGCAGATCAAGTCGCGGCCCAGGTTGGCGCATTACATGGCGCCGAGAGTAGTACCGGTATGAGCTCAGCACTGGTGCCTATGCGACCAAAAGCGCAAAATCCGTCATCGACGGCGGCTCTGGCGAATAAGATCATGTCGCATGCGTTTAATTTCCTGAGTGGGTTTGCGACGCAGGATGGCATGGTTTCGCTCAAGTCATTTAACGACTGGTTAGTATTTTCTTTAAAATGGTGAGATATATGGGGTTTACTGACGTTCTGTTAGGTGGCAGAAATTTCAGAGCAGGTTGGCTGCAGATCCTCAGTTTCTGCAGCGGCTGGAAGAGGATTAGAAGTGGACTGTGGATCGCAGACATGCATATTTTGGAGTTTTATGATAGTATGTTGAGGAGTCTCTTCTCAGATCTTGACGTAAAGTAGGGAATACAACAATGGCACTGGCAATTGCCGTGTAATGATGCGTCTAATGGCATTACGTCTGCTGCTGGGAGATGGTTCGATTTAGCGTAACGGGTGATCCAGCTTTCTGTGCATGTGGGACACAATCTCTAGGTAATCCGGCTCATTCTCGGCAGTTAAAATTCCATGACGCATGAGAAAATCGATCGTGACTATGCATGGATCAGCCAGGCTTCAGGTCAACAAACTGTAGGAAGCAGTACGTACCGGTGCCTGTGTTTGGCTTGAAGTTTCCTAATGCGAGTTCTTCGCGAACCTGACGAGAACGTTAGAATACGCATAACCTCAGTTTGATGATTTTGATTACCTTCTCAATGTCCCACAGATTGAATACTTCGACCTCTCCGTCGACTGGCTTCGGCGCCGGCGAATCCTCTGCCAGTTCTAAATCGAAACAGTACCTACACCGGTATATAAGCAACATATATCGCCAACTTGGAATAATAGTACATACTGAACTTCAGGCTGCAACAGCCCACTCTCACCACCAGCAGCTGTCGTACGCACGTAATGGTACGTAATACATCCGACGCTCTTCGCGTTCTGTTCGATCAACTCCGGTTCAAATCCCGCCTCTTCACCGCACTCCTTGAGAAGTGTATCAAAAACTCCGTATGGGTATCCTATCCCACCGGCAACTGTGTTGTCGAGCATTCCAGGGTATGTCGATTTAGTCTTTGATCTCGTTGGAACCCATATCCGTAGTGGCTTTGTTTCGGTTGCCGGAATGTAGGCAATGATGTGTACGCCAAACGACACGAATCCAAAAAGCGGACAGGCTGCGCGCTCCATTGTGAAGTATAGCTCATGACTGGGATAATGGATTGGATAAAGCTCTGCTCGCCATCCTACACGTAGACATCATCAGTATTGATCTTGATCGAGCTAATCCACAAATTTCTCACCTCTAAGAACCTTGAACGCCTTTTCTTCACGCCACAGAGCCGCCAAGTCGTTCATCATCTTACTCCTCTTCTCAATCGTGTCGAACTTCGGATCGATACTCACAATCCGGTTCACATCATCGATTCCGAACTTATCCGCGTGTTTCCTGAGCGAGTCCACGACAAAGGGCAGAATATAGCCGAGATTGCCTTTCAGATCATGGCTCATGAACGTATACAGCTTTGAGCGAGAGTCATTCGTAGTGGCTAATTCGCTGGCTGTGGTGTACGGGAAGGAGTCCACATGTTTGACGATATCCAAGTTACTGAATCTGGTCATTGTAGAGACAAGTACCGGCCGCGAAGTCAAGAGATTGCTCAAAATCAATTGTCAATGAATGAAAGGGAGGTACAGACGATGGTTATGTATATATTGACGCGTTTTATTTATAGAAAGATCGAATGCAGTAGTTGTAACGTGGCTGCGTCGAGATGGGACACGTCGACGCGCCGGAATCAACTTCGACACGTCGTCAACACGTCTTACCGCCACGTACTTCTTTGGCCTTTGCGACTCACACCTTTAACTTCCACTTTAAAAAGTTGTGTTCTACGCGTTCTCGTTGACTCGTTCGGAAATTTAAGATACTGATCTTTGAAAGAACAGGGAATTAAAAAAATAGCAAAAAGGATTGCCCCCTGTCGGAGTTGAACCGACGATCGCTGCATATATCGAATTTAAGATACGAGTGCAGCGCCTTACCAACTTGGCCAAAGAGGCTTTTCCTGACACGACTGTCTCGCTCGCAAATCACATTCTCAAATTTCCGGCCAAATCAGCCCTAACCCTGATTACTTTGAAATAGGTATTGCTTAGCTTTCTGCATTTGAATGGCCAAATAAATAATACAGAGCAGAAATGACATGCCTCCGATCCGATATAATCTGGCATATGTTAGATTGGAAGCGTGAATTAGTTCTGGATGCAATTCTGATCCAAAATGATGGAGTCCTAAGTCCTAGCTGATATGTGGCTGTGCGCAGTATCAGCCACGCATGTACGCCACTACTGTAAACATCTCCCAAACATCTCCACGAAATCGATATTGCGGTCGTAAAGTGCAATCACTAAGCCTTTCAAGCAAAGACCATCTATATTACCACCGTAACTGTTTGTGACAGTACGACGTTAGATTGGTAACTCATTACCTACTGGTTATTAACTGGTACATCCACGAAGCGCCACAATGTCGAATTCCCCTCGCACAGATCCCGCAGCTACTTCACCAATGGATCTCGACGGTGAAGTCACAGCATCGTCACCGCAGGATCCCGGGTCGTACAATGAAGTTAAAGTTGAGCACAATCCAGCAGACGAGACCTCGGAAGAAGAAGCGGGCAATGCCACGATAACTGCGATTTCACCACAGGTTGCACAGGACTCAGAATTGCAGGCGGCGGAACAGACTTTGGATGATGTCGATGTAGATGAGGGAGAGTTTGACGGTAATAATGCCGGAGATGTCGATATGGACGGCGAGCAGGTGGATATGAGCGGGTTACCTGAGATAAATCTGGAGAATAATGGCGAGGGGACCACAGAAGAGCCGCCGATGATGACGGTGAACGGAGTCGAAATACCTGTCTTTATGGATGGAAATGGTGAAGAGATGCTGGATACAGATATGCCTAGTGGCCCGAGTGGGCCGTCGATACCGGGACTGGGCGAGCGAAGGGACAAGACTTTGAAGGAGTTCTTGTCGACTATGGACGAGTTTTCACCGATTGTGAGTTAATTGCTGGTCTTTTAGGCGGTTCATGCTAACATGTAGTAGATACCTGATGCTGTTACGGATTACTATTTGATGAAGTCAGGATTTGTGTCTTCTGACGTGCGGATGTATGTGCCGTTCTCTGAGCTCCATCATCTCTGAAATACTAACAGAAAACAGAAAACGGCTTCTAGCACTCGCTACTCAGAAATTCATATCTGACATCGCAACAGACGCTTACCAGTACTCCCGCATTCGCTCAGCTTGGTCCGCGTCATCAGCAGTCAACCCGGCCGCGACAGCTGGCCAATTTCGACCGGGTATGCAACAGCGATTTGGCGGAGCGGGTGGTGGAGCGGGTGGTGCGGGTGCTGGTGGAGGCGCGGGAGGTGCAGGCGCGGGGAGCGGGAAGGTCGTGTTGACGATGGAGGATTTGGCAAGCGCGTTGGCGGAGTATGGTGTCAATGTCCATCGGCCGGAGTTCTACAGATAGATTTTGTGTGTTTGTTGGTTTATAATGGTAGATGTATATAAGTCGCAATTGTCGTAAGACTTTCGTTTGTCTCGTCGATTGACGGACGGATTGACTGGTGCACGACGATTACGACCGCTTCTGTTAGTGGCATCAACGATGAGGTTCTGATTACATACATTCAATTCCTTATTTATTATGACATTCTTCTGGAGTATACTCAGTATAGTAATATAGATGGACAAACAGAGTCAGCAGCGTCATCGTATTTTGTTCAAGATGCGAGATGGAAGGCTCATACGCAGCTGTTATTTCCGCCGCGGACGAAGAGCACACAAATGTCCATTAAAGTCTGAACATCTCTGACTCCAACTCTCAAGTACTGAAGAATGAGCGTCTCTCGCCACCTCAAAGCCGAATTCTGATTCATAAAGACGGCCATGGCCCTCGGACACGAAGTAAAGCCCGAATTGTAGAAACGGCATGTCGTAACTAATAGTCACGGCCCGAAATGGACGTGCGGCGCGCAAAAATTGGATGTTTTAAAGACCGGAATTTCCTCGAGACTTGTTCACAAAATATTGCGATTCACTACACTTTAGATACAGATATCCACAGTATCCGAGAACATTATACTCACAATGTCGCCTGTTACTCTGCATCTCCGCGCGGAGTCTAAGCCCATGGAGCACCGGTCTGCGCTTACGCCGACGACCGCGAAGCAACTCGCGGACGCGGGTTTCAACGTGATTGTCGAGCGCTCGACGCAGCGCGTGTTCAAGGATTCCGAGTTTTCCGAGTACGTATATCTATTATTTGCAGTGGCTTGACCGAAAGGGAGACGAAAGGAAGAAGCAGTGCTAACAACTCAGCGTCGGTCTCGAGCTTGTCGACGAGTTCTCCTGGCCCGAGGCGCCCAAGGATCAGATGATCATTGGACTCAAAGAGCTCCCGGAAGAGTCATTCCCGCTGGTGCACGAGCACATCCAGTTTGCTCACTGCTACAAGGACCAGGGTGGCTGGAAAGACGTGCTGAGCAGATACCGTGACGGAGGTGGAAAGCTGTACGACATTGAGTTTCTGCAGGACGCGAGCGGTCGCCGTGTGGCTGCTTTTGGATACTACGCTGGTTTCGCTGGCGCTGCTATCGGATTGTTGGATTGGGCGTGGCAACTCGAGCACGATGAGCTGTTGCCTGCTGTTGACTGGTACCCGAACGAGACTGCGCTAATCACGGACGTCACTGCTGCTATCGAGGGCGCCGTGGCTCGTACCGGAGCCAAGCTGCCTACCGTGCTCGTCATCGGAGCTCTGGGACGATGCGGTTCCGGCGCGATTGATCTGTGCAAGAAGGTCGGTCTGACTGACGAGAACCTGATCAAGTGGGACATGGCCGAGACCGCAAAGGGTGGCCCATTCCCTGAAATCGTCTCCTCAGACGTCTTCATCAACTGCATCTACCTCTCGCACAAGATTCCCCCCTTCGTGACCCCCGAGACCCTTGACACGCCCGACCGCAAGTTGACAGTCATCGTTGACGTGTCTGCCGATACGACAAACCCGTTCAACCCGGTCCCGGTTTACACTGTCGCGACCACTTTCGACGCGCCTACGGTTCCGGTCGAGGTCGCGAAGGGACCCAAGCTGTCTGTCTGCTCGATCGACCACTTGCCTAGTTTGCTTCCGCGTGAGTCGTCAGAGACTTTCTCGGCTGCGCTGATCCCGTCGCTGCTGGAGCTGCCTAACCGCGATTCTGCGCGCGTGTGGACCGAGGCCGAGGCGCTGTACAAGCATCATTGCTCGAGGTTGTAGGCTTTGCTTAGTTTTGTTTCAAGTAATTGGTTATAAGTTATTGTGTAGTTTGCGGTTTTGAATATAAATGTAGATCTACGATTTTTTTGCCATGTACTTATAGCCCAAACACGCTCCAAATCATATTCATCATCTATAAGAAATACTCAGACCGCTGGTTCCGCTGCGGCATAAGCCGCGTGTCATCGTTCACAGCGTTGAAAATCACAAATTCCGGCTTCAGGTCGCTGTCGCTCAGTCGCATAATACTGGCCACGTTACCGCATCTGTAGCAATAATTCGGTGCAGACCACACCGTCACGACGCTCTTCTGCTCGAAATGGTACTTGAATCCTTCCTGCACGAGCTGATGCGCTCGCGCGACTAATTGCAGACCATTAACATGGTTGAACTGGCTTGTCAGTATACTCCTTAATAGAACTAAAAGACGAAGAGAATACACACCTCAGCAGCCACCTTTGCGCCAAAAATCCAGCCAGCACCGCGTGGCGACACGCCCCATGTATCAACGTCATCCGGATCCGACCACACAAGATCGCAGAATGCGCCTTCCTGCGGAATCTCCTGGGCGCGCGCAACAACTCTAATCTGGTCCAGAGTGCGAATCTCAGGACTTAGGCCACCATGGACGCAGAGAATTTGGCCGTCGATGACGGCTGCGAGGGCGAGAAAGTCAAAGACCTGGCAGCAGTATTGCCATACGCTTGCGCCGCCATACTTATTGTGGCACTCCTCTGAAAGAGGTCGTTAGTTATTTCTGTAAGCCAACAGAATATAGCAATAAGAAAGTAAATACCGTAAAAACCGTAGACTTGCGTGATTTGGCGCGACTCGTGGTTACCGCGGACGAGCGTTAACCGCTGGGGGTATCTACGCAATTAGTAATGCCCACAATACCACTAAGCAGGACACATACTTTGCCTTCAAACACATCAGCAGTGTGAATGTTTCCAGACTGAAATAACCCCGGTCGACGAAATCTCCCTGCACAATGTCAGCCAAGTACTACTACCACCCTCAGAACCAACGTCAGAAATACGCACGAGAAAGACGTAATTGACGCTGTCGGGCATGCCGCCGCCTATCCTGAATAGCTCCAGCAGGTCATGAAACTGGCCGTGTATATCTGGCGAGGTTAGTCTCTCCCCTATCGCTTTCCTTTCGCACAGAAAGACGTACCACTAGATAGTTAGCAGTGCTCGTGGTCGCATGACTAGGTATATATACGTACCCACACACCGTCACCGGCGTATTCACAGGCTGCACATTCGACTCTGAATTCGGTCAGTCAGCGCAATTCCAGCACACAAAATCTCATTCCTAAACGCACCCTCAATCAGCAGCTCCTTGACGATCTCGCAGAGCTGCTTCATCTCATTCTCCGGCAGATACTGGCATTTCTTGGTTATCTCGAGCCACTCATCGGGACCACGCATCGCTGCCGAGGTCAGACCAGACTAATCTGGTGAAGCAGCAACAACACAAACAAACTGTTCTGCGCGGACAAGTGCAGAACGGGCAGCTTTCGAGCAGCGACTGGCGACGATATCGCGATGGGGGGCACTGACTGAGGTTGAGTCGCCCCAGCGCAACTCAGAACCCCTAACCCAGACGGTTACATCATCGCCTCCGAACTTCGATATCCTACGAAATATTGACTGAGCAGCTCTATATATGGCGGATCCGCGACAGGAAAACAAGCGCATGCCTCCGCGCAAGATCCTCGCGCAGCGGCCTGAATCGGTCTTGAGCGCGGCCTCCTCGGCGCCGAGCCAGCCAGACCGCGGGAATCGCGGCGGTCGCGGTTCGCACGGCAGGAAACCTCAGCAACAGCAGCAGCAGCAACATCAAAAACAACGTCAAGACACGATAAAAACCAAATTCATCGTGCGCCGGATTCCGGCTTCATTTACGTCCGCCGAATTTGACGCGCTCACGGCCGAGTTCGTGACGCCTGAGACTGTGGAATGGAGTTACTACGTGCCAGGCAAGGTTCACAAGAGGTACTGATAGCCATTCCTATCCTTTTGATATCCTCCTTGAATATGGGCAATGCTAACGGACCCAAAGCAAATCAAAACCCACGACGTTCTCGCGCGCATACCTCAAATTCAAGACCCCCGAAGCCCTGTTAGCATTCAACCGGGCGTTCAGTGGTCGTCTCGTGAAAGACAGTCGCGGGCACGAGAGCGCGTTGCAGGTCGAGTTTGCTCCGTACGACAAGGTTCTCAAGGCTCGGACTAAAGTGGACGCGAGACAGGGTACGATTGATAAGGATCCAGACTTTGTTGCGTTTCAGGAAGCGCTGGCGAATCCGGTTACGACGACGGCGCAGGTGCCGGTGCCTGGTGGGAGCGGGAGTGGGAATGATCTGGCGCAGAAGAACAAGGATGGAAAGATTACGACGCCGTTGATTGAATATCTTCGGGCGCAAAAGAGTAGAAAGCGGGGAGATTCCGGGAAAGATAAGAGTGGGAAAGAGCGGCTGAAAGAGAAGGATAAAGACAAGGAGAAGGGGAAGGAGAAGAAGAAAAAGAAGAAGGAAGCTCAAGCAAGCTCAAGTGCGATTGCCAACCCGCCAGTAATTGGCAAAGGGAAAGGAAAAGCTGGGCAGATAGCTCAGCAATTACAGCAGACACAGATACCACAGACTTCGCAATCGTCTCAAGCACCACAGCAAACCCAGGCACAGCAATCAGTACCCCTTGCACCATCATCTTCCGATCCATCCGCCGAAGGTGCGCCGGCAAAGCCTCACCGCACACGAACACGGAATCGGGAAAATCGGCGAGAGCGCAAGCGCGAATCAGCGTCTACATCCAACGATCAAACTGCGCCTACAGCTGAAAGTTCAATTGCGTCGACAGCACCAGTTCCAGCTCCTACGAAAGCACAACTTCAACCGCAGACGACGGTGACACAGACCTCTAACGAGGGTAATCAGCCTCCAGCGCAGACGCCTTCACGCCGCGTTCGATCGCGCGGGAAAGGCGATCGCACAGTACAAGCGTCCGCTACTACGCCGGCTCCAGCTCAATCGGCTCCAGTGGCGACGGCTGCAGCACTAGCGGCAGTATCAGCGACTTCTGGACCAGCGACAGCGGACACTCGGCCAGAAGAAGCGAGCGGAGGAAGAAGTCGACCGCCGCGTCGTCGGCGTGGTCCACGAGGCGCTGGCGCTGGCGCCGGTGTCGGTGCAAATGAAGGAGCACCACCGGCGAGCGCGGCGACTTGACGCGTTGGCCCTTCAGAATTTGTGTATATAAATAATCGCGTGTATAGATATATAGTTAAACTAAACTAACTTTATGAATTAGATCGACAGCTGCAGCTTCGATGACTTTTGTTTCCCATCGCCCACATTACCACTTCCCCCCTCCCCCTTATACCCTCTCCAATAAATTAAGAAACCCATTACCAATATACATGACACATGCGATTCACGAGACAAGTCACAACCTTAAGAAAATGCTAAAAAAATAATATATGATACAGGACAAATCGCGCCGAGCCGAAAGAAGAGATAAATAATGCTATGATAATGATGCCGGCGGTGGCTGATGGGGCGGGTGCAGAGGTAATGGACGGATTGTTGTCATTTGCTGGATAATTGGACGAACTTTCTGTTGAGCGATTCGCGTTAGTCGGGGTTGCAATGCTCGATTGATTCCAGAGATCAAGAAGTTCAATATTTACCTCGTGCACTGATGACATTAACTCCTCCGGACTCGAATATATGTACAACGCGGCATAAAAGGCAACCGCAGCTTCTTCATAATTGCCTTTAATCCACATCTCGTTAGCAGTTGGCACCTGAAACGCGTCGCGTCCATTCCGTAATTTCAGACTAACCGTTCGAGCAATGGAGTTCGCCTAGCGACCAATTGTCCAAGACGAGCTGGGCATTCTCAGACGGTGAATGTCCCCGTGGTACTGATTCCAGCTCTGATATCTTCCTATCGATCATTCCGGCGTATTTTGTGCGCCGCCGCCTGGATTCTGACTTGTGATGCTTGCGTGAGACTGTGCGGAGCGACTTGCGGAAGGACGGACTATGGCGACGGCGGTAGTCAAAGTAGATGCAGTACAGAACTGGATGTCGTTAGTATCCCAAACCACGTATATCAACCAACAAGAGCCATACTTGGACCTATCACGACCGAGCCAAAGAAGAACGAAGCGACGGTCGACCGTTGCAAAGCCATAATGGCTGAGTTCTTCTACTATAAACCCGTCCGTCGCGCTCAAAACACCGTGCAAATCGACATGCTACCGGAAGGTGACAACGGGATAACTCCTAATATTCACGGATCCACCTGCAGACGCGTTCGATTGTTTATGTATTTCTGGTTTGGCGTGTCCGAATTGTGTTTGTTGTCGCTGCGAGACCGACGCGGTTTCCGATCCGCAACAAACTTGGGCTTGAGGCGCGTACCTGAACCAATCGACGCGCCGCGTTTGGTAAACACGTGACGATATTTTTCCCGTTTTCGGATTTCGTCCACAATTGGCTGAATACGGCAACAAATTGCTATTGATTGGGTTTACTATATGGATCTAGAGAACTGTTCGGCATCCAATACAGTCTATAGAGATTAGACCAGACTTCATAGAGTTGTAGTCTATAGAGGCCTGAGGCACCGGACGACGGGACGAGTATCTCAAAGACCAATCGACAAAAATGGGAGAGAAAAGAACAGTAAAGAGATGTAAGTTGTGCGTATATATTACAAGGTGTTCGCAAGTCGCAGCACCCAGCGAGAGCATACAAAACAACGACGCGGCAAGTCAGTTCACCGCGTAGTTCGAGTTCGCATAGTCGCGCTGATCACTATAATGGAGATTTTTGTCGTGACGGATAATCAGTCTAACTTCGCCTATTCGACAGTCGGGATCTCGGGACCTGCGCCGCCGGTAGGATCGCCCTTGGTCGCGTCCAGGGGAAGGTCCTTCAGGACGTCGGAAAGAAGGGTCATAGATTCCTGTAGATCTCTGTTAGTTGTCTGTCCATTGTGGTGCAGCAATAGTCGGGTTTCAACTCACAGCCGGGACGGTCTCCTTCAGGGCATCCAGGATCTGCTGGGGCATAGGGTGGACAACAAGGAGACGGTACATGCTGATGACCATCTCGTTGATAAACTTAGTGCCTAATTCCTCATATTAGCTCCTCCTTTCCTTGTGTAGATATGTGAGAGATATATACCTTCGCGAATGTAGGCGTCGATCTGGGTAAGCTCCTTCATCATAAGCGCCTCAAACTCCTGTGCGGACGACACGCGAATAGGATCCTCAGTCAAGCTTCTGATGATGTTGCGCTTGAGGTCTCCCTTTGACGATTCGAGCTCCTTCTGTCTGCTGGCTTCGGCAGCTTTCTGGTGCTTGCGCTCGATCCGACGGAGGTTCTTGCGGAACTCGGGAGAGTTTCGCCGCTGGTAGTCGAAGTATAAAGCATATGAGACTGGGAAATATTGTTAGATTCTGGTGCCTCTGAATAGAGTGTTTTCCGTATATAAGCCAAAAAAGAAGAGAAACTATCGTACCTGCGCTCGCGGCAGCTGCGCCGATGATGATGACGGAAGTCCGCATGCTCAGATATATCTAGACCGCAAACGTTAGCCACCTGCTACCCCAGAAACCAAATCAAAAGTGCAAATACGTTTTGAGAGATGTATATATAACGTAGCCGGAAGAGTTGGCAATTGCGAAAATTGATACTCTGCTCGTGATCAAATCCCGGATTCGAATTCGAGATGCGCTCTTGGGAATCTGATAGTTTTCAGAAAAATTGTTCAATTAAAGTGCCGCACGTGCTTGGGTTGAAGCCGCAAACGTGGATGAAGTTGCGCGTTTACAGCCGTCGTCATAACTCTGAATAATAATTTATAACCGCTTGAGCTTCCAGTGAATTGGTAATTGGTAGTTGGTTGTTTATATCTTCTTGAGAGAGTTGAGACGTGGAGTTGTTCTTTGACAATGCCGTTTGCGCAGGTTGGTATTTCCCTGTTATAAGACTGCTTGACAGAACCTGACCTCTACAGCTCGTCATCGGTCCACCTGGATCAGGCAAATCGACGTATTGCCATGGAAGTGCGTATACTCCTGATCTAATCTTTGTCCCGTTATATCCCAGTCCAAGTAGCTAACCGACTACTTCCAGTGCTCCAATTTTTATCCGCCATTGGACGGAAAGCGTCCGTGATCAATCTTGACCCGGCAAACGACCACACGCAGTACGAGTCCGCGCTCGATATTCGCGACTTCATTCGGCTCGAAGATATAATGGAACACGAAGGTCTCGGACCTAATGGAGGAATCATGCGAGCGATGGAAGAGCTGGAGAATAACTGGGATGAGTTTTTAGTTCAGATCAAGGCGTTGGGGAATCATGATTATCTCGTTTTCGATTGTCCGGGTCAAGTTGAATTGTTCACGCATCATCATTCGTTGCGGTCTCTGTTTTTGAAATTACAAAAGCTGGATTACAGGCTGGTCGTGGTCAACTTGATCGATTCTTATTATATCACGTCTGCATCACAATATATATCAGTACTGCTGTTAGCGCTGCGGAGTATGCTGCAATTGGATCTGCCGCACATCAACGTCTTGAGCAAGATTGATCTACTCAGCAATTACGGTCGACTTGGTATGTACTTAGGACTACTTTCTCTCGAAGTAGAGCTGTCGCTAACATAATAGCTTTCAACTTGGACTTCTACACAGAAGTGCAGGATCTGACGTATCTATTACCGGAAATCAAGAAGGAATCACCTACCTTGCTCGGAGAGAAGTTTGCAAGTCTCAACGAAGCTATCGCGGATATGATTATGGATTTCGGACTTGTAGAGTTTGAAGTTCTTGCCGTTGAAGACAAGAAATCCATGATCTCGTTACTCACAGCTATCGACAAAGCGACCGGATACATGTTTGGTGCTACCGAGATTGGAGGCGATACGGTATGGGCTGAGGCGACCAGACAAGGAGGGTACCTAGGAAGTATTGCAGAT
The DNA here is from genome assembly GCA_030568405.1 of Myxozyma monticola. Classification (NCBI taxonomy): domain Eukaryota; kingdom Fungi; phylum Ascomycota; class Lipomycetes; order Lipomycetales; family Lipomycetaceae; genus Myxozyma; species Myxozyma monticola. The sequence goes on from JAJLTV010000022.1 coordinate 122,408, forward strand.
ATCCAAGAAAGGTGGATCGACAATAAAGCCGCATATGATGATCTTGAGCAGAAAGAGCGGGAGGCGCGGGAGGCAGAGTTTGAGGCAGAGGAGCATAGAAAATTGACGCCTGAAGAAGAATGGGAAGAGGAAGTGAAAAAATGGGAGGCGGAAAATGGAGGGAAACTTGGAAAGGGATTTAAGAAGGGAATATGATTCATGTACCATATGACTACTCGCATTGCATAAGTTACCGGCGCTAATTGCATTTTTTGATTTATACAAGTTGTTTTTGTTCTATTACTACACCTATGTACTGTGAATTCAAACACCAAATGATCACCAAAACAAAAGACTCCTCTATATAAACTGCTCTATATAAACTACTCTATATACTACTCCTGAATCCTGAACTTCAACGGAATATTAGTGTTCTGGTCTTCTGTCTGCTTGTCCTCCATGTGGTGGAACAGCTTCTCGTGCTCGATATCTTCTGGATGGTTCAGCTGCAGAATTGTCAGTGTCTAATCATTAAAGCAAGATCCAAATACTACTCACGTCCTCTTCGGAGTCATCGTTCGAGTGAAACTTCAGCCAGTGGTGTACTATTCAAACATTAGAGATTTCAGCCCGGGTATAGCATGATGAGAAATACGTACGTTCGTACTCGTATTCCACATCGCCGTGATGGCCTGGACCAAACCCCAGGTCCGGCAAAGTATTCCCGTTCTTGTTAAACGCAAGCCACTCGTCTAACGACACAGATCCATCATGATCCGAGTCCATAAGCCCGATAATCGTGTTATACACGCTATCCTGCTCAGCCGGTGTGATCGGATCCTTGCGATGGCCGGTCGGATCGACGGGGTTGAAAACACCGTAGAGACCAAGAATATCCGGTCTGGTCCAGAACTTGGAGTTGTCGGAGTCGTGGAGAACGAAGAAGGAGGTCGGGTCGTAGCTGTTGATGTTGTGCTCTTCGCGCATGTGCATATCGGCCCAGGATTCGGCGGCGACCTGGCCGAGGAGCGCGGGTGCGAGCAGACCAATTGCGAAGCTGAGTGATATCCGCATAGCTGTATTACCAAAGCAAAATAAGATAAGAGCAGTACTACCGGTTTGTATATAGTCAATGGCAAGTTTATAACAGTTTAACGATGTATAGGAGAAGGGAAAGTTGCAGCATATCCCTTTGCTCGTTTGCTCTTTCGAGACGCGTTAAGAGCTGCGGCTCACCGGGGATGTGATATCCAGGGGTCTGTAAGTGCTGTGATTTCTGCGATTTCTGTAATTGTCCGCCAGATCTCTGTAATGTGGAGAAGTGAACGATAGGATATAGGAATATACGGATTAGCTGAGAGCTCTGTTGTATTAAAGGGACTGTTGCTATAGCCAGTGCTGCCCTGTCAGATCGCGATCATGCCTATTGTGGCAGTCCACCTCGGCGCGGGAAAGCACTCGCAAAAGTACACCAGACACTACAAATCACTAGCCAACGAGTGCGTTTCTCTACTTTGGAGTGTTTCTTATGGATCATGGAGACCATAGCTAACTTTACAGTGCATGTGAATTAGGAATCAAACTTATGGACCGTATCGGCAACGAGCTTCCAGCAACGGCAGCCGCGTCGCAAGTCTGTCAATTTCTGGAAGACTCAGCGCTCACGAACGCAGGCGTCGGATCTAATCTTACTGACGAAGGGAACGTCGAATGCGACGCATCTATGATGTCTTCTGAAATTGGACGAGGGGCTGCTGTTGGTTGTGTGTCGGGAGTCCGGAATCCGGTCCTTTTGGCAGAGAAATTGTTAGAGGAGTCCAATGAGGTGAAGTCCTATGGGCGCGTTGCGCCATTGTATGTTATCGTCTTTATAGCATCTATAGGGATGAGTGGAGCTTACGTGTGATAGGTTTCTGGTGGGTGCCGGAGCTCAGCGGTTTGCACGAGAACAGAACATCCCTGTAGTCTCTGCAGAGGACATGTGTACACCAACGTCAATTGTCCGCTACGAGCGCTGGCGCGAGATCATCGCCTCCGGATCTACATCACAACCGTCCACGACTGGCGGCCGACCAGGTGGAGATATATTGGATGATGACGACCTAGTTACCGACACTATTGGCGTAATTTGCATCGACCGTAACGGGGAGATTGCAGTCGCGTCTAGCTCAGGAGGGGTGGCTATGAAACAGCCTGGACGAATTGGCCCCGCTGCGCTTATTGGAAGCGGTATTCAGATTGCACTGTCAGAGTCTGAGACGTGCAAGGTAGCGGCTTGTACCAGTGGTATGTGTATTCTGTTTATTTTGGGTAAGTGAAAAAGAAATGTTGACACAGCATCAGGAACCGGCGAAGATATTATGAGCACCAATCTCGCGACTCTGTGCGCTCAGGGCCTTCTTTTGACCTCGTCCAACGAAGCCAGCACGCTGTCAGATATTCTCTCCGGTCCATTTGCCAAGTCTGAAGCAATTCAGCTGGATCCTGCCGCAGCAGGCGTTCTCGCCGTCAAGATCGATAGCGAGGTAGAAGATAGCGGAGATCACGATTTCGATGTGGCTCCCGCCAGTGTGCAGATTGTGTTTGGCCATACGACGGAGTCGATGTGCGTGGGTTACTATGACGAGTACATGGATTACCCGAAGGTGATAATGTCGCGGAATGAAGGGCACGAGGCGGGACGTCCGGCGGTGTCGGGAACATCGATGACGACGTATGTTCCCGGCGAGATGGACCTGCGGCTGCCGATGGTTTATTACTAGTTTATCAATTATTCTAATTGTATTCTCTTTGTTCCGCGAGTCAAGTGAATAAAATTGCGTATGCTAGAGTTTAAAGGGTCTATTGGGTTATGCCGTATTGGGTTATGCCGCCCGAAACGGCAACATGTACACATGGCGCGGAGGTGGCCGCGCGACATTAAGGTTCGCGGCGTTAGCCGAGTTTCTGCAGCAATTTTCTTCACTGTGGGAGACGAGAGGGCTACGTAACCGTGCAGCCGCGTGGCGCCGAGTCGCACTTCGCGAACTTATATAGAAGAACATCGCCCTTGTTCTCGTTCATGCTCCTCTTTCTTGTACTGCCTTTCTTCACTACTACTCTCTAGATATCTTCTGGATATTCGATTACATATCAAAACCCTCCTCACCACTTATCACCACCTATCACCACCACCTCCACCTCCGCCTCCTCTGCAATGTGCCTCTTCTGCTGCTCCGCCGACGTCATCCTCGTCCTTCTCGCCATCCTCTTCCCGCCTCTCCCGGTCTGGATCAAGCGCGGCATCTGCTCCGCAGACTCGCTCATCAACATAGCTCTCTGCATGCTGGGCTTCATTCCTGGTCTTCTGCATTCGTGGTACATCATCGCGCGCTTCCCCGAGGAGCCTTTCCTTGACCCGGCCGACCTCGAAGCCCAGGAGTTCGCCAACGTCCGTGGTGGTCGCAATGGAACCACTGCCTTCTACAACCGCCAGCAGTTCGTTTACTCGCCCGTCCCGCAGACCGAGACCGTCATCCCACCCTCGTCGAACTACACCGACAACCCGGTCGTGCCGGTTGCCTCCGTGCCCGCCGCTCCTCCAGCCGCCGACGATATCCTCGCCGGACCCAGCTCAGGCGACGTGATCCCGCCGCCTTACGAGGAGGTCGAGGGACTGGTTGCCAAGGACAACAAAATCCAGCGTGACGATTACTAGGCGATTTTGCCCTGCATTTTTGCCATCCTGCATCTTTTGTCGTCCCATCGTTGTCGCCGTCTCGTGCTCGGTTTCACACGCGGTTGACTTGTTTTTTTATCAACAAAAATACGGCTGCTGATGACTTTGTCAATGCAGCTGCTTTTCTTACGTCGAGCAATCATTTGCTCGACTACAATTCTACAGGGCTCGTGTCAGCTTAAACTGCCGCGTTCTGGCCCTGCACGTACGTCCGAGGACGGTTTCTGTCTTCCTCGCCGCACACTTTGTCTCAGAATAATAATCGCGAGGACTTTCTCGCTATCTAAGTGGTGTTTCAATTTTTTGTTGTTGCAGACATAGGATCTGGTGTACTTGGGTTAATGGAGTTTGTCATTACTGAGCGGGGTTACTCTGATGCGCCAGCTTGCTGTATCCGGTTTTGGTTGAAATACATAGATCATATGCTTTATAACTTGTCCTCTATATAAACCCCACACACGAAAAACTCCAGTAAAAAATCAAACTATTCTAAACCCGTGCACTTGCTTGATGAAGCCGTGTTTCCAGTCCATTCCTGTTAGCCGAATGTGGCGGCACGACAGGCGCATGCACCTCAAGCACATCACGCAAGATAAAATCCATAGACACGCCAATATCGCGAAGTAATCCCGCTTGTCTCTTTGTCGCTGCAACCGCTCGCAGAAACTGTTCAGATCCCGACGTGATAGTCTGCATAGTATCCGCAAAGAACGCCGCGTACTTTTCCACTTGTTCACGAGTCCAGTCCACGATACGGGAAGCCATCCGCGAGGTGGTAAAACTATCGCGATAGATATCGATCGTGGCACGGATAAGTGTAAACGTGAGCGTCGATACTTGTGAGACATAGAACGGGATGTCTGATGGGTCCTTGCGGACCTGGTTCATCCGACGGGCGATGACGTCTGCGCGGCCGGCGAGGAAATGTGACCGCGCTTCTTCGAGGTAGCCGAGTCTGATGAGAAGTTTCATTGTCTTTGCCACGTTTTTGCGGGAGATGTATTCAGACGCAATGTCGTGCGAGAGGATATCGAATACTTCGTCTGCGCGCTCGAGTATCGCGAGATTGACGTCTTCGTCTGCTTTGTTGCCTTTCACTGATCCAAGTTAGTAACCCAAGCCATATTCGCATCACAAAAACCAATTACATACGCGTCTCAATCAACGATACAGCTTCATTAGTTCGTCGATGCGCAATCATAACATCCAACTCCATCAATCTCTCTTCCAGCGCAGCCTGTGCATCTTCCTCGCCTATCCCATTTGTTGTTTTCAGCGATGCAATAGACGCCGACCGTACCAGTTCCGGAATACTTCCGACTGTAGGCGTTACTGCCACTGATCCATTGCCGCCAGTCGGAGTATCAGGAGGCAGCATGGTCGCTGTGCTAGTCCAAGATCCGTCTTTCCGAGCTGCTGCTTGTCGTAGAATCGGCATGTCATGCACGCTGTCTTCTTTCCCATTTGCGTCTTTTGCAGATAATGTACTTTCTGAGTCTCGGTCGATTCTCATATCAGCCACGATCGAGCAAAGCTCGTCCATCATATTCTGCGTACTCCGAATCTCCTGTTCCAAAGTTGAAATCTCAGACGAAATCTTGACGAATTGCGAATAGTTGTTAAACAAGTTCCGCTGCATGTCCTTCCCAATCTGTTCACGCGTCTGGCGCAGTTTCTCAAGATAATCACGAACTTGGTAATCAGCCGAATCCGCAAGATGTCGCAACACGTACTGTCGAGAATCAAACGTCGCGTCTTGAAAGTCCCGAATCGGAACAGGGTAGTTGTTCTCATCTAATCCCGGCAATACTGGCATTGAGCCCGGTCCGGCGGGTTGTAATGCAGTTCTATCTGTTGACGTTGACGAAACTGATCGCGAAGACGATGAAGGTCCGCTTTGCGCGTACTGGCTTCTTGCTGATGAAGCATCAGACCGAGGAGTTGCAGGAGATGATGAATATGGTGATGTGGCATGTGATGGGATGTTGTCTGGTGACCGGAATCCGGTTGGATATTTGTCTGCTTTGCTCTTCGAGTCCTTTGATTTGGACGATGATCCGAATCCCGACGCAGGCAAGCGCGAGTACCGCTTCAACAAGTCTCCGACCTATCCCACCGCCTCATCAGCACCAATTCCATCAGCAACCCTGACAGCCTATCAAGATTCAAAAATAACCTACCTTTTCACTATTATGCTCGCCCTGAGCAACTTCGCTCGAACTAAGATGTCCAGATCCCTTCACAGAGCTCGTCATAGACGGAATTATAGACTGCCGCTTGACTCCGCCCACGGCCGGTGTCTGTGAACCGACCGTCGGTCTCCGCTTGCGATGACGAGAATTGGATTGCTTTGCGCTCTTGCCATCTTCGTAGATTGGCTCCATTGTGGATATGTACACGTAGTTTGTACGTAGTGAGAAGCGATGAGAGGAGGCGATGACGAAGGTCAGGGGCGGATCAAGGGTCTTAGGGTTATCAGGGTTTATGGTTGACCGGCCTCCAATTTACGGCGAGCTCACCGAAGTGCAATTGTTTTCGGTGATATTTGCCAAATGATTCTAGTCAGACTTCTCTCCTATTTATGCTGCCTAGCAGCTCGTGTAATCGTGCTTCCGGAATCCGGATTATTCGTGTTACAGACTTACCGTTGTTTAGTGCTTCCTTGCCTTCGTTCACTATCGCAGAGACGCAGACCGCGACAACGATCACGAACTTTGCTCGCTGGCACGAGACTGCGCAAAGCTATACCATCATTCATGGCACTATAGCACCCTGGAGTTCCTAGTGAAAATATCTACTCCATAAACCTATAGCCGCTGAGTATATCGTAGTATCATCGTAGTATCAATAGTAATCACCTTAAATTGTCTACCCGCTCTCAGCCTCTACACTTTCTCAGCCTCCTCCCTAAGAATCTCGATCATTTCAGCAGCCAGTTCACCATTCTCCTTGTCGGCCATAACTTCTCGTTGCATGGAGACTTTAGAATTGATTTCATCATCATCATCGTCGTCGTCAGCGTCACTATCATCATCATCGTCACTATACCCCTCATTCCACGGATTGCCATTTGGAAATACCTTTTCCCAAAGACGCATTAAGCAATTTTCCAGCTTTTTGCAGTGGTCAGTAAGGTCTCTTCGTAGCGACCGACGCAATACTTTGCCGGAGGAGCTGATAAAACCAGCCTTCCAATATCCAAGATTTTTCGGGCCCCAGAAATCCCAATCATTATCCTGAGTAACCCTGATCTTTCCGCCTTTCTCACAATGTACACCGACCCACCACAGAACCCACCAAAACGACTCCAAGTCGTTCATGAAACTATCTGGCAGATCACGCTCCAGAAGAAGAGCGATGGACATAAACATTTTTGTACCAACTCTCTCAATTGCCTTGGAACCCGGAAACTCAAGTCTAGTAGCGACGTCCAAGTCAATGAGAAACGCAGACTCAAACTCCCCGTGGTTCTCCCGGATTATCATATTGTCGACGGAAATGTCATGATGCAAAATATTAGCCTTGATTCTCAGAGACTCGTGACCCTCGATGCACGCAGCTAAGCCTAAAAGTAGCGACTTCAACGACTTTGCACGATAGATTGGTTTACCCCTGTCAGACGTAAAAACTCTTTGATGTATTCTCAGCGGTTTCACTTCTACATCTATACGGCGACGCTTCACTGTGCGTAAACCACCCTCATCTCGAGTTTCCGCAGCATTTTGGGTATCAGAAATTGCTTGTCCGTCCAGCCAAAGTTCCGCATTTGTCAGATCCAGGGCCCCGCGAAGGTTGACAGTATTATCTTCCTTACCACCAACCACCACAACCTCGTGAAAAAAGTACCTAGCCACGTTCTTCACGCCAAGATCCGTCGCTTCTTTGAGCAGAATGCCTTCATTATCATGACCGGGGACTTGCCACGAGTCCTTCATGACCAAAGTCTTACTAGGGTCGCTTTCAAGATGTCCATGCCAGACCACAGTCGCCCGGCCAACAATGGATCGTTTTGCCGAAAGAATACCATTGAAAATCATAAAGTCTTCTTTGCTATCTGTCGGCCGGATAGCGACTTTGCCGTAACCAGAAGGTGACTTCATAATAGAGATAGTCGGGTCGTACCCATGCTTACTCTTGCTCATCAACAGCACTGCCAGCAAAGTATTGAGAAGAACGGTTCTGTCTTGATGAATGTCATACTCTTGAGATCCCACAACTCCAGCGCGATCAAACAGCCAAAGTCTAAAAACTTCTCCGTGTAGTGTCATTCCCAAGACAAACCGTCGGCTTGGCTGTGCTGAATATATATTCCGAGCACACCGAGACAGCTGAACCAGCGACTCGAAAAGAGCATCGATGGAAGAATCACTATTTAGCGTCATAGGAAACAGAACTTGTGACCAGTCAGGCTTCTCAGTGTTACCAGCTTCATTGACAGATACGTCTGGCTTGTGCTGAGAGATAAATCTCGAGATTCCGTCACTAGGCAGAGGGTTCTCGGGTATGTAGCACCATCGCTCGCAGGTACATCCCTGCGTCTCTCTTTCCGCAAAATTCCTCAACTTGTCGATCAGATGGCACAAAAACTCGCCCCTAGCTCTCGTGGATTCGGGCCAGCTTATCCATTTGCCCTCCCACAGCATATTCGGATTGTCTCGAAGAAATGCTGTACTCAGCTCGTGCAGATCAGCAACTGACTCCGAGAAGAAGACCTCATAGATATTGGCTCCGGTATGAACTGTAGGCAACTCCTGCTCGACATCCTGGCCAAGAGTGGTTGAAAGATTCTCCTCGTAGAAAGTATTAAGCTCAAAAGTAAACGGCGTTATTTGTATCGAGGAGTCCGGAATCTCAGGTGGCATATTGTATAGCATAATATGGTCACATCTCGATAACTTGACATGGGACGTGTAGTATACATCAGAGGGTTAGGACTAATGGGGTTTATAGGGTTTATAAATCCAGGGCCTAGCCACCTGCGCAAAGCGAAACTTCATCCATGACCTGGAGTCCATGATAGAAATATCCATTAAAATTAGCTAACTTATAACTATAGCATATTAATCACCTTAACCCGCCTACACACGCTCAGCCTCGTCCTTAAGAATCTCAATCATTTCAGCAGCCAGTTCACTATTCTCCTCTTCCCACGCCCTGCCATTTGGAAATACTTTTTCCCAAAGACGCATTAAGCAACTCTCCAGCCTTTTGAAGTCATCGGTCAAATCTCTTTGTAGCCTCAAACGCAAATTTTCCTCGAACCTGATGAAACCAAACTTTATACACCCAAGATTTTTCGATTCCCAGTAAAACCAATCCTTATACTTAGTAACCCTGCTCTTTCCGCATTTCTCACAATGCACGCCGACCCACCACAGAACCCACCAAAACGACTCCAAGTCGTTCATGTAGCTGTCCTGTAGTTTACGCTCCAGAAGAAGATTAATAGACTTAAACACATTTGTACCCACTCTCTCAGTTGCCTTAGAACCCGGAAATTCGAGGCTCGTAGCCACGTCCAAGTCAATAAGAAACGCAGACTCAAACTCCCCGTGATTCTCCCGGATTATCATATTGTCGATGGCAATGTCATGATGCAGAATATTAGCCTTAATTCTCAGCGACTCATGACCCTCAATGCACGTAGCAAAGCCTAGAAGTAGCGACTTCAACGACTTTGCACAATAGATTGGTTTCTCCCTGTCAGACGTGAAGACTCTTTGACGTATTCTCAGCGTTTCCACTTCTAGATCTGTACGGCGACGCTTCACTGGGCGTATATCACCACCATCTCGAATGTCAGCATTTTGGGTATCAGAAACGTTTTGTCCATCTTGCCATAGTTCCGTATTTGTCAGATCCAGAGCCCCTCGAAGGTTGACAGTATTATCTTCCTTGCCATCAACCATCACAACCTCGTGAAAGAAATACCTAGCCACGTTCTTCACGCCAAGATCCGTCGCTTCTTTGAGTAGAATGCCCTCGTTGCCATGACCGGGCGTTTGCCACGAGTCCGTCATGACCAAAGTCTTACTGGGATCGCTTTCAAGATATCCATACCAGACCACAGTCGCCCGGCCGACAATGGATCGATTCGAGGAAAGAATACCCTTGAGAATCATAAATTCTTCTTTGCTATCTGGCCGACGAACAGCAACTTTGCCATAGCAAGAGGGTGACTTCACGATAGAGATAGTCGGGTCGTATCCATGCTTACTCCTGCTCATCAACAGCACTGCCAACAACGTATTGAGAAGAACGGCTCTGTCTCGATGAATGTCATACTCTTGAGATCCCACAACTCCAGCGTGATCAAACAGCCAGAGTATGAAAGCATTTCCACGTAGTGTCAATCCCAAGACAAACCGTCGGTTTGGCTGTGCTGAATATACATTTTGAGCACACCGAGACAGCTGAACCAGCGACTCGAAAAGAGCATCGATGGAAGAATCACTATTTAGCGTCATAGGAAACAGAACTTGTGACCAGTCAGGCTTCTCAGTGTTACCAGCTTCATTGACAGATACGTCTGGCTTGTGCTGAGAGAGAAATTTCGAGATTCCTTTACTAGGCAGAGGGCCCTCGGGTATGTAGCAGGACCGTTGCTCGAATCCCTGCGTCTCTCGTTCCGTAAAACTTCTCAAATTGTCGATCAGATGGCACAGAAACTCGCCCCTAGCTCTCGTGGATTCGGGCCAGCTTATCCATTTGCCCTCCCGCAGCATATTCGGATTATCTCGAAGAAATCCTGCACTCAGCTCGTGCAGATTAGCAACTGACTCCGAGAAGAAGGCCTCATAGATATTGGCTCCGGTATGAACCGTGGGCAATTCCCGCCTGACATCCTTTTCAAGCGTGCTTAGAATATTCTCCTCAAAGCTAAACACCGAGCTAAACACCGACATTTGTATCGGGGAGTACACAAGCTAACGAAAAGCTGAAAAGCAAAGGAGGACGTCATAAGTTACGGAAGCGCCGCTCGTAAGTGTGATTAGTGGGGGTTGTAGGGTTTATAGGGTTTATAGATCCCAGGCCCGAACTTCCATTCGATTCGAATTGATCCATGAAATCAAACATGTGGAAATCTTATCAATACGGTGCTTTGCAGGATGTACTCGCCACTTCGGTAAGTAGAGTACTAGAGTAGTAGACTCTGTAGCTCTTATCAAGAGCTACTACTTGGAACTTTTTCTTGAGTATACCTCAATGCGTCGGAATACCAGTCAGTGTTACTAAAGCTACATCTACTAGCGTGCTACATTTTTCCGTAAGCAGATATCTATATTTAACCATCTCTTAGTCTCGGTTTACGATCTTTGAAACCCGATATGATTACGGGATGCCTATTAAATTTACTCGCATACACTTGAAGACGGGCCGAGACGTGCGTTCGTACGCCCATACGCAGTCCGAGTGGAATCAGTATAGCGCGTACACACAGTCTCAATTCCGCTGCCCCCATCTGACTATAATACCCGAGAATCCGGATCTAGTCATCTGTTGGTATACCGAGTTGTGTTTTGTTTAATGATCTGGGCCTCGTCTTGACAAAGTCGACAAAGACAAAGCTATACTCGCTCTTCCGTCGACAAGTCATCTCAGCCAGTTTTTGATTCCATCCACCTTGGAGATCGACGCACCTCTATAATGGCCGGCGCATACAAGAGTGTTGACGTCGAAGCCTCCGACAGCGGGTTGACGCCTGATTTAGAGAAAGTGGCGTATAACGTCAAGAGTGGCATCTTGGGGCTCAAGAAGCGTGTGTTCTTTGCTATCGTGTTTGTGGTGTGTGCAATTATTGCGATTGTGGTTGGCAGTGTTGTGGGAACTCGGAAGCATACGAGCAAATTGACGACCACGACGACTTTAACGACGACCACCTCTTCGTCTTCAATATCGTCGATGTTTGCATTGTCTGTGTCTTCCAGTTCTTTTACGTCTGAAGTCTCGTTGTCGCCGGTCTCTTCACTGGTATCTTCACATTTGTCTTCGCCGGTTTCTTCGCCGGTTTCTTCGCCGGTATCTTTGCCCGTGTCTTCGCCGACTTTGCTGTCTTCCTTGTACAGCTCGCCTTCATTCATTTCCAGTCTGCCTTTTTCTACTTCCACTCTACCCAGTTCCATCTCCAGTACACCCCCTACCACACCGCTCCCCACGACTACACCATTCTCTCAGAGCTCTATTTCATCTGCCGACGCTTCTTCCGACGACGCGCAATTGCCAGAGCCATCATCGACCTCTGTTATAGAAAGCGGCCCGTGGACTACTCTCACTGCATCAGATAGCAATGGTATTGCAGCTGCAGTTAGTGCGATACCTCTCGTTGACGCGTCCCTATATTTTTGGGTCACAGATACGACATACGTATCTGGCCATGGATCCCAACCAACTTTGATTTTAGTCACGGCGACTCCGGCAACGGTGGAAACTGTTCCAACGAATCCGGCGCTCGGCGCAGCAGTGAATCTGGCTATTAGATAATATACATTTTGCACGTTTTTCTTGGGCGTAAAGCCAACTAGTAGCTACAAGAATAGATTTTATTCCAGTCTGCATTATGATTGATTTTTCAGTAGACTCTCGGACCAGTAATCGTAACGGAAAACTATTACAAACTGTAAATATACAACTATATAACCGAGCTATATGTACAACCTACATGCGTGTCCCGCGCTTTCAAACAAACTACATACAAAACGAACGCATCTCACGCAAGCGCAGGCGTGCCATCTTTCTTTGCTACTTTCTTCTTCAGCTTTTTCTTCTTCCCCGCAGGCCCTATCAGGATCGGTGTTTTCAACAAATCTCGCAATTCCTTGGTATCGAAGATCGTGTCGCATATCGCGCAGCTTCCGTCTGCTGGAGGTTCGCAAAAGACTATAATTTCGAGACAAGGTTAGAAAAAAATCAAATTCGTGTAGAACGCGGGGAGGAAATTAGCAGTAGAAACGTACTTGACAGGCATATATTGCAAACATAGCCTATATCCACGACGCGTTTATGGCAGAAACAAGCAGCGCGGAAGTCGACTGATGACTGGGTAGGTAAAACAAGGTGTTTTCGAAGTAATCTGTCGGGCAGGAACGCGGTCATTAGATACTGGATCAGTCCGTGAGGATGTTCGAGCCGGATGTAAACGCCGCCAGTTGTATCGGCTGCTTGTTGTAAGAAGACAGTGTCATCTCCTATCTTACACACGTCAATCGGAACTTTCTTGAAACCAGGTCGTCAGTAAACTTCGTTCGGGCCCATAAAGCATTCATATGTTCGTTGACTTACCATCTTTTGCGCGGCAAAGATACAGTTCATAATCGGTACATACTGAGATGCCAAATCCAGACTAACGCTAACTACCAGTATCCTCGCTCTCATCTTCAGCCCCTCCTCTGACGATCCCCCGGCCGTGCTTCCACCCGTGACTCGATTCACGAACGCGAGCGCAGTACTCAGCGCACCTGAAATCATAGACGTGTCAGGCACGACTCCGTTCCCGCGTTCAGTGTCAGATGGAGTAATTGATGATATTAATGATGAAAGCTCTTGTAAAACTGTTTCGTCAACGACCCGGAATTGTCGATACATTGACGCATCGCCGTTCTTGTCATTTTGCGTCTCGTCGTCATCGTCGGGTGGAAGTTCATTGCCGGCCGTAGCAGATTCTGCAGATAATGGTGTTGTAGTTACATTTGCCGTAGTAGTAGCTGCGGTTGCAGAAGTCGGAGGATAAAGAAACCGCACAGCAGACGCATGCGCTGCAATCACGGCGACCTCGTTCGCATGATTCAGCGCCAAATGAGAATTAAGCAAAATCAACAACGACGCCACAGCATCACGTAACGCAATCTCGGGATCCTCAGAACCCCATCCTAATGGCGAGGCATCAAAGACGAGAACGAGCAACGAAGGAAGATCCTCCTCTGTGGTTGTGTCAGTATTTTGGATGATCTGGGAAGATGGATTGGAGGGTGACGGACCTGACTCGGCTGCGTAGCCGGATTGCACGACATGCGAGGATCCGTCGACGGCGTTCATCGAGGAAGAGAGTGCATTAGATCAGTCTATATGAGATATGAGGGCTGAATCATAGATATATATATACAATACAGATCTTGAGATCAATTCTGATCGAAGCTCAAGACGAGATTTCAAGATTATTTACGTCACGTGCGGCGCGAATTTGGAGATCGCACATAGAGACTTTCTTGATCTCGACATCAGACAGTCAACTATAACTTGTGACGTCCACCTCTGCTTTTCGTCAACTTGTGAACATACTAATTGTCATACACATGTCTCCTGATGACTTGAGTTTCCGATGTTTGGCATTGAGCAGAATACTCTCTACGAGGAGAACTTTTCAACCACTCTTGGCCAGGATGTCGAACAGGAGGTGCCCACGGTTCATACCGGAGCCAATATCTATGAGGCCTTCTTCTCGGAGTCTGTTGCTAATCTACACGAGCTAAGTACAGCATTTCTTAAAGATAATCCGAATATGCTGCGGGAGGGCAAATGGATAAGCTGGCCCGAATCTACAAGAGCTAGGGGCGAGTTTTTGTGCCATCTGATCGACAATTTGCGGAGTTTTGCGGAAAGAGAGACGCAGGGATTCGAGCGACGGTCCTGCTACATACCCGAGGGCCCTCTGCCTAGTAAAAGAGTCTCAAAATTTTTCTCTCAGCACAAGCCAGACATATCTGTCAATGAAGCCGGTAACACCGAGAAACCCGATTGGTCACAAGTTCTGTTTCCCATGACGCTGAATACTGATTCTTCCATCGATGCTTTTTTCGAGTCACTGGTTCGATTGTCTCGGTGTGCTCGGAATATATATTCAGCACAGCCAAGTCGACGGTTTGTCTTGGGAATGACACTACATGGAGAAGTTTTCAGGCTTTGGCTGTTTGATCACGCTGGAGTTGTGGGATCTCAGAAGTATGACATTCATCTAGACAGAACCGTTCTTCTCAATACGTTGCTAGCAGTGCTGTTGATGAGCAGGATTCAGCATGGGTACGACCCGACTATCTCTATCATGAAGTCACCCTCTGGTTACGGCAAAGTTGCTGTCCGTCGGCCGGATAGCAAAGACGATTTTATGATTCTCAAGGGTATCCTTTCGGCGAATCGATCCATTGTTGGCCGGTCGACTGTGGTCTGGTATGGATATCTTGAAAGCGACCCCAGTAAGACCTTGGTATTGAAGGACTCGTGGCAAGTTCCCGGTCATGATAATGAGGGTATTCTGATTAAAGAAGCGACGGATCTTGGCGTGAAGAACGTGGCTAGGTATTTCTTTCACGAGGTTGTGATGGTTGATGGCAAGGAAGATAATACTGTCAACCTTCGAGGAGCTCTGGATCTGACAAATGCGGAACTATGGCTGGATGGACGAGCAGTTTCTGATACTCAAATTGCTGAAACTCGAGATGGGGGTGCTTTACGCGTAGGCAAGCGTCGTCGTACAGATCTAAAAGTGGCACCGCTGAGAATACATCAAAGAGTCTTCACGTCTGATAGAGGGAAACCAATCTATAATGCAACATCATTGAAGTCGCTACTTTTGGGCTTTGCTGCGTGTATCGAGGGCCATGAGTCGCTGAGAATAACGGCCAAGATTCTGCATCATGACATTTCCATAGACAATATGATGGTCCGGGAGGTTGACGGGGAGTTTGATTCTGCGTTTCTTATTGACCTGGACGTAGCTACAAGACTTGAGTCTGCGAGTTCCAAGGCAGCTGAGAGAGTGGGTACAAAAATGTTTATGGCTATTAATCTTCTTCTGGAGTTTCAACTGCCGGAAAGTTACATGAACGACTTGGAGTCGTTTTGGTGGGTTCTGTGGTGGATCGGCGTGCATTGTGAGAAAGGCGGAAAGATCAGGGTAGGTCCGTATGAGCAGTGGGATTACTTAAACCCGAAAGATCTTGGGTACCAGAAGGCTGGTTCCATCGGGCTCGAGAAACATTTGCGTCTGTCGCTACAAACAGACCTTACTGATCACTGCAAAAACCTGGAAAATTGCTTAATGCGTCTTTGGGAAAAAGTATTTTCAAATGATGGCAGGCCGTGGACGGAGGAGAATAGTGAACTGGCTGCTGAAATGATCGAGATTCTTAGGGACGAGGCTGAGAATGTGTAGACGAGTTATTCAAATGCTTTTAATTGAAATTCGAATAATGAATGATATCCCTTGTATTTAATGTACACTACGCGATCCCAAGCCAAACCATATACGAAACCGTCCTAAATGCAGCACTAATGCAAAACAAAAACATATGCCAACAACAAAAAGTATCATCACATGGTCATCGACGGCACAGTCATCCGCAACCCGCTCCCAACAGCATTCGCGTTATTATCCTGCGCCGCGCCAAAGACGCGCCGACGATACCGCTTGGGCGTTAGCGTGAATGTGAATTTCCGGCGCCGGAGTTTCCCGGCGAAGACGTAGGCCATCATGAGGAAGATCGAAGCGAACAGGATCAGGCCTGGGACTCTGCGCTGGTCGAATGTGGTCTGTGAGATTATGGCCGAGCCTTTGAGTCCGTATCCGGCAAACTTGGAATCGTCAAAGTCGACGCCGACGTCTGGTCGCTCGGGGATAAATGCTCCGCTGTTAGCCCCTATGCCGACTTCGTATTGCGTCGTGTTCGCAGCGCCGCCGGCGGTAAGCGAAGTCGATAATGGAACCTGGCTGGACGCGTACAACACCATCTTGCCAAGCGTCCAGCTAAGTTCCACGCCGTCGATGGTATCCACGCTCTGGAAACTCTTCAGATAATCCGTCGTCTTCGCCGCCGATGATTTCAGGTTTTTGTCTCCGTTCGCGTCCGCATCGAGAGTGCTGCGCGGAACACCGAATCCGGAATGCAGCATGTTCATGACCCAGGACCCCTTAAAACACATATCCCGCAGCTTCTCGGTATCAATCTCCTGCGCCTTTGCAGATTTCTGCAACGATGTCCATTCGCGGGCGCAGAATCGCTCGAGACGGGATGAAAATGACGCGTAGTCATACGGACCGGCGCCTATCGCCTCGATATCGAGATCGTCGCTCTCTGTAGCAGTCGATGCAGCAGGAAGCGCATCTGCAAATAGTCCGGATCGGGTAGTATGCCAGTACTCGCTGACGCCGACGAAGTGGTTCACGTCAAAGTCGATCGCGGGAGCGTGCACGCCACCAAACAGGCACGGATCGTCGTTGCACGGTAGGTCTTTGGAGAGTAAAGGGTATGTCGCAGCAAGGCAAGCAGTCAGGTTACCAGTGCCATGTACGGCCACGCCAGGGAGTTCAGGCACAGAATCGTCTACTAGTCCCACAGGCGAACAAGGATCTTTGGCGATCTTCTTCGCCGCGGGCGTTCCGTCACCGGGCAGAACAGTCAGTGATTGCATATACCGCCGATGTGCCTCATTTGCGCCGTATCCAAGCCA
This sequence comes from Myxozyma monticola, assembly GCA_030568405.1. NCBI lineage: Eukaryota > Fungi > Ascomycota > Lipomycetes > Lipomycetales > Lipomycetaceae > Myxozyma > Myxozyma monticola. Next base: position 139,545 of record JAJLTV010000022.1, read on the forward strand.
GGTTGATACAAAAACATTATAATTCAGCGGGTTCCCGGCCTGGCTGCGTAACCGAACACTGTATAGATCTTCCATGTGCCGCGCGGCTTCGGTTTCGTTCGGTGCGAACGCGACCTGCGCGGATGCGCCGCCCATGTCGAGGAACCCGAACGTGTGGTGATTTTTGCCGTGGTTGTGGGACGCTGGGGCATCGACTGCGCCCAGCATGTAGTTCAGCGCGAGCCAGCCGTAGAGGCCCTCTGTTTCGCCGTCGATGACGCGGACGTGGGCGTCGCAGTCCGGGATGAGGAAGTTCGTCGCGCTTTTGATGTAAAAGCAAGTTTTGTCGAGTAGTTCGCGTTGTTGGTCGTCAGATAGCAAACGCATGCCTGCGGTCGCGAGCAGAAAGACGGGAGTCTCGGCATGACTGTCCTTGGGCACGATACTCTGAGCGTGTTTGAGCAGCGGCGCGAGATGCGAAGTCTCGAGATCCTGCGAGTGTGTGCTGTAGGACGAGATTCCCGGGCGCACTTTCATGGACCAGTCGTCGCCGCCTTTGCCGACGCGCGGAACCGACGCCTCTGAGCGGTCGAAGGTCGAGGGCCACGAGTAGATCTGGACTCGCGAGCCGCTGGAACCGGCGTCGATGACGATGCCGTAGTTGGCGGAGGGCGGGTGCAGAGCCGGCATGGCCAGGAATGTGGTGAGAAAACAAGAGAAACACAGGCAGGTAGTTTTTTCAGAGCAAAGGGCAGTATGCAGGCGTAAGTTATGCTCCAGAGGTGTTCGAGACGAGATAGTCGAGACCGCGCTGCGTATGAAACTGCGATGAAGCAAACAAGGAATTCAGAGGCCGCGCGGTCACCAAAACGTGCACGTGACCTGTGTTTTGATTTTGATTTACATTCCATCTCGCGCAACATCATAAGTTCCAATTACTTTCAAAAGAAGGACAAGTACAATTGACTACTAAATCTAACTCCAGTTCTTCTTGATCGACAGCGTCCACGCAAACAGCAGATGCGTCGTGCCGTCGTCGTCGACGAACTTGGACGTGACGTCGTACGACCCGCGCGCCAGCATGCCGGACGGAGCCTCCTCCTCGGGAACTACCCTCGTTAGCAAAGGACTGCACAGGCTAAAACTTCTACAGGGACACTCACAGGACTTTTCGTAATACGGTTTTGCGGTTGTGTTGGGAGAGTAGCTTCCGCAGATCTAGAAGGATCAGCCGGCGTTCGAGATAGGTCAACAAACGCGTTAGGTTACTACTTACCTCGTCGCGCTTCTCGAGACGGATTCCGCCGCGCTTGACGAGCTGCAGATACCGCAGACCGGTGATAATCTCGTGCTGGATGCGGAACTGGAGACGGACGCTGTAGGTGCAGCCTTCCTTGAGCACGATCGGGCTGCTCTTAAGCTTCGCGAGCGCGTCTAACGACAACAGGTCAGCTCTGTCAACAGGAAGAAAGAAAGACAACGTACTTGGCCCAGACAAATCGATTGAGATGTTTTCGTGGTCGTCGATATCGAGTTCGAGCTTGAGTATCACGACCTGGCGAGTTTGTCAGTCCGGATCGCTCAGACATGCCGGTGTCTTCTCACCTTGCGCGCGTCGCCCGGTGCGCCGATCGATCCCGTCGCCCCACCGCTGGTGAGTCCGAGCGACTCCTTCCACTTCCGCAGCGACTCGTCATTGTCGTCTTTCCAGTCAGTTAGTATTTGGTTAAGTGTAAGACAGCCCAAGATGAGGACACGCACCCAGCTTGACGTACTCGTCGACGGTCTTTTTCTGGGTCACGACGTAGCTGTTCGCGCGTTAGCAGCGGGGTCACTTCTAGTCTCACGTCGTGCAAAAGCTCACTCGGAAGGCTCGGCCACGAGGTCGTCCGCGTCGGCTGGTTTCGTGTCGGCCATTGCGATTTGTGTGTAGTCAACAGAGGGAAGCAGGGCAGCAACTCACGATCTCTGCGCTTAACGCGTACGCAGGAGGTTTTGGCCCGGCTTTTCGACTCAGCCGCATGGAGCGTTTTAGGTTTGGCTGAGCCGCAGCGGACACCTAACCCTATTCTGCAAACCCTGGACCCTAAACCCTTGTGAGCCGGGTAAGTAAAGGTTAGGGTAACTGAGACGCGCGTTTGTCTCACGGCGAGTTATCGCAGAGTCGAGCGCGAACAGCGACGTTCTATGATTTTGTAAGTTAACGTAGACTGTTGACAAAGAGAAGTGAGAAACATCAAACAACTAGCAATTCCAGTTCCTCTGCTACACTCTGCGCCCCAAGTGAAGCAGTGCAATGGCGCGTATCAAGCAAAGCCGGGTAACCCAGCGCGCCTCGCCTCACCACATTCCGCGCCCCGAGTATTTGTACAAGTTTAAATGCTTCGCCCAACTCCACCACTTCCTCAACTCCTCGACCCAGCCCACCACCCCCTGAGCCCAATTCTGCGCGCCCCAATCACTCCTCGCCCTCACACACACTCCGCGCTCCGATGCCGATGCCGGCGCAGGCGCAGGCCGTGTTAGCGGCCCCACCGCCGCCGCCGCTGGAACGGTCGCGCAGTAATAGCGAGTCCGTCGTGGCGGCGTCGACGCGCGCGGCAAAGAGAATGGGATTTGTGGTGCCGCGAAGGACGGACTTGGTGCTGACGACCGTGACTGAGACGCGACGGGACGGGAATGCGAATGCGAGTGCAAGTTCGAGTACGAGTAATGGAAAGGGCAGGAAACAGCACGCGCGAGGGTTGTCGCACGACTCGGTGCTCGATCTACCGTATGAGCGCAGCGCGAGCTCGAACGCGTTTTCAGCTTCGACTTCCTCCTCCAGCTCATCGACCGTCACCAACGGCAACAGCTCCATAAACACGTCCTCCAGCAATAACCACAACACCTCCGCCTCGCAATCAACCAACTACTGCCGCCGTCTCTCCGCGATCCCGGACTCCTCGCCATCACCCTCACGGTCGCCATCGCCGTCGCCATCACCACCATCACCGTCCACGACAGCCGCAGTCGAAGCCTCGCGCGACGTGCTCTTCACGCTCTCGCAGCTTCTGCCAGCACTTCGCGATTTCCTCGGTTTCTGCTCCGACAAGAAACTCTCAGCCGCTCTCGGCGGCGTCGCGACCGCCGCGAAAGCACACATCGATACGCTCGTGCGCGCACTCGAGCATCACGACGCGCTGCTTAACAGTCAGGCTCAGTCAAGCGTTCAATCTCAACCGAGTACTCAGCAACCCCGACCACGACAACCACCAGCAACAGCAACAGCAACCCCACCGCCCGCCTCCTCCGCCGCCGTCGAACCCGTGATCCACGCCGCGCTCGCGTGCCTGGCCTCATTCAAATCCGTCGTCGCGCTGGTCCTGGCAAACATGCGCGTTCTTGCCGCGCACGCGGACGGCAGACACACGCGCGCGCTGTTTTTGCTCGTCTACGGTATCCACGCCGAGGTTCGCAACGCGTGGACCGCGTTGCTGCCTGCGCTTGCTGATTGCCGGTTACCGGCCTCCGTGTTTTTGCCGGTACCTGAGAATCAGAATTCTAGTCAACTGCCACCACCGCAACTACAGCAACCGCAACTGCAACAGCCGCAGATTTCACCACAGCCAATCGAAGTCATGCCGCCGCCTCCGTTGCCACTGCTCACGCCATCATTCCTGCCGCAGACCCCGCTCGCCCATCCAGCCCACCCGAAGCAACTTCCGGCCGCGATTCTCACAAACGTCGGAATGCCAGGCGGCAATGCGCCGCCGACGCCGGGCTATTTCATGAGCGCCGGTACCGGTGCCCCGTTCAGTCCCGTCGCAATCACGCCATCTGCGTCATCGTTCATCCCGCCGACTCCGCTCGAGGGCAACAACCCTTACGCGTTCCACTTCCCGATCGAGCCCTCCGAGGCTGATGAAGAGCTTTACGCGAGCATCAAGATCGCGACATCGTCCGCCAGCGCTGTGTTGGCGCTGATTCAGGACGGCATCGCGGCAGTCAAGCAGCGCGCCGAACCGGATTACAACATGCTTGACTTGAAAGGCATGAGCGACGTCGGACTCGAGATTACAGCAAGTCTGCGGAACCGGCTCAACATGATCCGCGGCGGCGGGTTCGCGGAGCGCCAGCGGTTCGGCGAGGAGACGAATACGTTTGTGCGAGTGATTATCAGTATTCTCGAGTTCACAAAGACGATATTGAATGATTACCCGTTCTTGAACGAGTCCAGACCGCAGTTGTCGTCGCTTACGCGGGTTACGAAGGAAGTTCTCACGGGCTCGCGCAAGGCTGCCGCGGCTGCGGCGGCGGCTGCGGCTGCTGCTGCGGGTACGCCGCCTACGTCTGTGCCTGTTTCTTGTGGATAAGGATGATCTAGATGATTTCATAGCTAATGATGTTTATTTTTGGGACGGTGTTTGCGTTATGATGTTTTACATGTTGATAAAGATAAAGGCGTACTTGGAGGTTTTAAAAATATATTCTAGATGCTAAATTTACAGTTCTACTTTTTGATTCCCCATGCCATGCGTAAACAATTCTATACAACACAAGTTCCAACCCTCATAACACCTTGGCGACAGACAACACTGTCGACACAATCATAACCGTAACACCAAACACGACACATACAATCGGGCCCACCCGGTTCTTCCACGTCCGGCTCTCGGACGACGACGCGAGTTTGAGGTAGCATAGCGGAGGCAGGATGTACGCGAGCATGCACGCGGACGTGGATCCGACGATTTCGAGCACGATGCCGAGGTTCCCGCCGACCGCGAGCGCGAAGATTAGGGTCAGGATTGTTAACAGGGCTGTTGTCGCGCGATGAGCAAACATCGATGGTTCCTTTGGTTCGTCGTCGTCGTCATCCATAGACGGCGTGAAAAACGTGGAATAGACGTAATCCAGTAGAACTTCGCGACAGACAAAGATCTCGAGAGGGAACGTGGTTAACATGTTGAACCCGAAGCAGAACCGGGCGATATTGATTAACGTGTCGTTCGCGCTGAAATTGTTGAGCACGTTTCCCTCGGTTTGTCCGCGAAAGGTGAGGAACCCAGCCAAAGCGAGGGTCATGCACGCGACCATTGACACGCCTGTGCTCCAATGCGTCACTCTCGCGAACCGATCTAGCGTCGGTTTCCGAAGCGCGCCGTAGATTAGAAGTGAGTTGTGGTGACAGACGAATGCGAATGAGATGACGGAAATGCCTTGGAAAACGCCCGAGTTGACGGTTAATAAGTTGATTGTGAGTGGACCCGGTGGGACAGTGTCCGGGTCTTCTGCCACATGTCCCGTAGCCACGCGCGCGCCTTCGACGACGACAGAGACGACAATCACGAGCATGGAAAGTAAAGCCAGTAATGAAGCCTTTGCAAGATGCGCGATATTCTTGCTCAACGATAACGGGAACGAGATGAAGATGACGCAGAAAAGCATGACGGGCACGCGTTGTGTGAATAAAGAAATAATTGGAATTTGCTCTGCGTGAGGGAACAGCGCGGAAACAACGTGCGGGATCGTGTCGCCGATGATGACTGTGAATGCTATAGACCCGCCGAATGCAAATAGGCCCTGCGCTATTGAGATTGCAAGGTAGCCTGCGCGGCCGAAACAGGCCGAGACTGTAGCTTGGTATGAGTTCGTACCGCTTAGTTTGGCGTTGATTACCATCAACCTGATTGTCCAATCAATAACAAACGTAAGCGCGACAAGCAACACGACGCCAGCCACGAGTCCGCATTGCATCATGGCATACGGCTGTCCGATGATCCCGGCCCCGATAATGCTATTCGCCATATTCATAAACGCCATCTTCATTCCATTTTTTGACTCTCTCGCAACAGCCGGACTTCCCAACGACGTCGACGATGACTCGGCGTCGGTCGCGAGCGTGACTGCGGGCGCTTCAATCCGCGATAACAGGCTCTCGTGCGGTCCTTGTCCAAGGCCCTGGCCGTAGAACTCGTCCCGCGTGAAACTGCTCACGCGCGATACTGCAGATAGTAATGATTCCGGATCTTCATCTTCGCGCGCAGACGACGCAGGCGCGTGCGACGGCGCGATATACCCAGAGTCGCTGTTGTTGTTATCCTCGCTACCGGACTCGTCGTCGTCATCTGAATGCACCGAGAAGTTGGTCGGCGTGAGTGCCCTCGCCGGCGCGCCGCTGTTGGCGCTGGTCGAGAGTATTGGTGCGTAGTCTGAGTGCCACGACATGTTTACATGCGGTGTCTTGTAATGAGAATGTGCAGATCTATGAGCAGTCTATATTTTATGCTGATATTTTAAGGACAAGGCCGGTTCGAGTTTGTAAATTTCAACACTTCTCGGAGAGCACGTGATCGCGCACGTGCTTTAAAAATTATGTCAGCGGTTTTCAGGGGCGTCGTCGATCATGATTTTGAGTTGTTGTAACTGCTTGAATTCTTCTACAGGAACTGTGGAACGCGTTGCAAGTTGCATGCCAATGCTGAGGTCATTGCCATATCAAGCGAACAAGACCCAGAAGTCAACATTCACATAGTCAATGGAACAGAGCGAATGGCGCGTGAAGCGCGAACTGGCGGACAATGTCCTCCCAGCCTGCCTTCTAGACCGGAGAAAAATGGAAACTTGTGGGATCATGCGAATTCAAGTGTTGACTGTTGGAGTTTGGATAACTAATAACTTACAAGTTATACCATGATCGGTAAGACTAAGAGCTCAATCTGTAAAGGTGCAGGACTTTAATGTTCCGCAGTGTTACAACCAAAATACTTCAGCATGAGATTGTGGTTTGTCAACAGTTGAACTCTTCAAGAGTTCAAGCCGACGGTAGTATACTGTATATCTTGATTTTGGTAGGCCTGCGTTTCCATTCAGATAGTATTCACTATTCACTATTCACTTTTCAGTGTTCTATTGTTACTGTTGTGTCGTGGTCCTGTAATTTTGCTGGTAACTTGTGAATAATCCATCCGGCTATGAATAATCGAGCCGACCAACGATCGTTGCTTGATCTTTCTGGTAAGAGTATAAGACCAATAGTAAGCGTAAAGTAATGAATAATGAATATTGAACATTGATCATGAATGCTCAGTAGAACAGGCACTAGTGACTAGAGTGCAAGCAAGGTATGGTTATGGTATCAAGCAAGAAGCTGCGGGAACATGTCCGGAAGCAGCTGGAGTGGCAGCTTTTTGCAGTCAAATGCAGCGATTACGGTTTGTTGACCGTGTCACTCAAGGCGAAGCGGGGCAGCCGCGTCTGTTCTGCGGGCTACGCTGGGCCGTGCTGGCGCGAACGCGCGCGGCCGCAGATCTGGGACCGCCAACAAGCGCACGTGATGGGCTGCGTGCTGCGTTCTACCGCAGCACGCGTAGCCTGCATCCCGTGCGGCGCACCGGGGACCGCCTTCGCTGCTCCCCACGCGCTTTATAGACGCGCCGGCCTGCTCCTCCACGGTCGCGCTCTTCACCGCCATTCGCCCCGTCGCCGAGCCCTGTTCGCTTCCTTGACCTGCTTCACGTCTTCTGCACCCAAGATCTGCTCTGGAACACTACTTTGCAGCTAATCGTGAATTGCCGCGACTACTCTACCCGCCTCTGCTACTCCTCCTCGGCTGCACCCCGCAGTAACACCACCTCTGCACCTCCACCACACCCCACCACACCCACCACACTCCACAATGTCGCTCGAGGCTCCCATCAAGAAGAAGCCCATCAGCTGGTCCAACATTCTGCTTGGCGCCGGTCTGAACATGTTTGAGTACGTCTGCGTCCGCAACTGTGCTGAGAACAGTGCTATTGCTACTACTGCTTTCACGTGCGATCCGCTGTCTAACACGCTCCCAGGGTCACCACCCTCGGCCAGCCCCTCGAGGTCACCAAGGTACGTCTTTTTCTCTGCGTTTACTTTCCACATCGTCACATCTCGTGAACTGAACGTGGACGGGGATTGTGTGTCTGGATCTGATCCTGTGGGCCGACGCGAGTTTGCTCGTCCACTCCGTCCACTCTCCGCCCACCATTCCCCCTGCACCCTCCGTCAGGCGCACACCGGCTAACAGCCATCCGCAGACAACCATGGCCGCCAACCGGGGCGACACGCTGCCGGGCGCTATTCGGCGCATCTGGTCGCGCGGCGGCGTGTTTGGCTTCTACCAGGGCCTGATTCCGTGGGTAAGTGCTCTCTCTCTCTGTTAGTCTTAGTTCTTAGCCAGTCCTGCCAGTATTGCTTGCCGATGCGCGCGCTGTGATTTGCCCGCCGCCCAATCGCCCCGCTGCCCAGCTATCGCCGGCGCGAAGAACGGCCGAGCGCCGACGCGAGTGTGGAGAAGCTTTCTCGGATCGCTGCGCATCACGTGCGGCCCCGGAAACCCGCCGGACCTCGCCAGCTTCCCGCCGGACCGTCGGCTGTTGGCCTGGCAATGGCCTGGCAATAACCTGGCAATGGCAATTGGCTGCTAACGGCAATGGCAACACACCCAAAGAAGAAACTCACTAACAAACACAGGCCTGGATCGAAGCCTCCACCAAGGGCGCCGTCCTGCTCTTCGTCTCCTCCGAGGTCGAGTTCCAGGCGCGCTCCGTCGGCGCCGCGCCCTTCGTCGGCGGCATGGCCGGCGGCTTTTTCGGCGGCCTCGCGCAGGCGTACCTGACCGTCGGCTTCTGCACCTGCATGAAGACCGTCGAGATCACGCGGCACAAGCAGGCCGCGTCCGGCGTCGTGCCGCCGTCAACCATGGCCGTCTTCATGGACATCTACCGCCGCGAGGGCATCCGCGGCATCAACAAGGGCGTCAACGCGGTCGCCATCCGGCAATGCACAAACTGGACCTCCCGGTTCGGACTCTCGCGTCTGTCCGAGACCGCTATCCGCCGGCTCACCGGCAAGGCTGACGACGCGCCGATTTCGGCGTTCGAGAAGATCATCGCGTCCGCGTTCGGCGGTGGCCTGTCGGCCTGGAACCAGCCCATCGAAGTCGTCCGGATCGAGATGCAGAGCAAGACCGACGACCCCAACCGGCCCAAAAACCTGACTGTCTCCAAGGCGCTCAAGTACATTTACTCCCAGAACGGCATGAAGGGTCTCTACCGCGGCGTCACGCCCCGGATAGGTCTCGGTGTTTGGCAGACCGTGTGTATGGTCGGTCTCGGTGACATTGCCAAGGAGCTGGTCGGCAAGCTCACTGGCGAGAAGCCGGTCGGTGGTCACTAATCTTTGTCACCCACGGTAATTCAGGGAAGACAGGGTCGGCATGGGCGGTGAACAACAATCTCGCTCCTTTGGCATTTATTTAACATTCTTTGTATTGCTCTATCATATATCATTCATAGAGACGGCGTCTAATCTTGCTCAATTGATATGACCGTCGCGTAATGTATCTATATCTAAATCCTCTGTAAGTTCCGAAGTCTGAAACTCGAAGATAATCCTCCAAGAAACATCGCGAACTTCAGTTTCAGGGGTAAAGTTACCCTGATTGAATGGAATTTATAAGGATTCTACTACGGCTCTCCCATACAGCCAGAGCCCATCAAGAAACAAAAGAAAAACATGCCGCCGCCTCGAAAATCGCGTCCGCGCGACCGTCCGCCAAAGAAAAGCTCCCAAAAGCAGCAATTCGTGCCCGAAACCGAGGACGAGTTCCTGTACGCCGGTTCAGTCGACGAAGAGCACGGCGATCGCTGGACCGTCGGTGATCCGGACAAGGCCTTGCGGTTTTACCAGGTCGCGTTGCGGTATTACGAGGCTTGTTTGGCGCGGTACCCGGGGTCTTTTGATGCGGCGTATAATAAATCGCGGTTGGAGTTTCATGTGTTTCAGTTGTTTTATACCAGATCGAGTTCATCGTCGTCGTCGTCTTCGTCGAGTAATACAGATGACGGGTCCGCGTCGCTGATCGATATTCAACGGGCTAAACGACAAGACCGCGTGTCGGTACTCTCCCAGATCCTGCGTGACCACGAACATGCGCTGGACCTAGCTCGTCAACGGCCAAACGCGGCCGAGCCGCCGTCGGATCTGCTGTATAACATGGGCCAGGTGCAGTTATCGATCGCAGAGGAACAGTACAGTCCGGCTCCGTATCGAGCTGCTATGGAGATTTTTGAGCAGACTTGGGTCGCACAGGAGGCGGAGTTGGAGAAGATGCGGAGTGACTTGGCGTCGTCATCAGTATCATCAATTGACGGTTCGACTGAAGACGACATGAAAAGCACGGCAGATCAGGAACAAGAAGATGACGCGCCACCGGAAGAATACGCGACCGTCATCGACGCGACAACATACACCTCACTCCTCGACACGGCAGTCGCACAATTAACCTGCTTAATCCCAATCTACACCGTCGCACAAACACTCTCACCCACCCCACCTCAGTTCCCAGACGACTCTGCAGAACCGCTTGCACCAGCAGGCTCGCTGTTCATGCAGCGCGTGGCAACATTACTCGCCAACCGCGCCGTGCTCGATATTTCGAACCCGCAAGATATCGAAGATGCGACGCTCGTCGTCGCGCGGTACGTCGCTGTATCCGGATACCCGTTTTCCACCCGTCCCTCGAATCCGTCCGGGAACCTGCCTCGGTTACTCGCAATCTGGGATCCCGCGAACCCAGCTACAGACGACTCCGGAAACTTCTCTCTCGACGATCCGATCCCGCTGATCCAAGCCCAGGGCCTCGACACGGCGCACGAAATCACACTCCGAGAGATCCTGGCGCTGGTCCCGGATTCCGTAGAGCGATACCTCGCCCAATCAGACATGTTCACCCAATTCGGTCTACTCTCCGCCGCGTCCGCGCTCACACCTGATGAAAATTCGGTCGCACGCGGCACAGACGCATGGACAGCACTCACCCGCGCATCCCAGACCCTCGCAAAAGCACTCTCCGCACTCCTCCAGGGCTCTCCCACTGGACCTGCTGCTGTCGTGGTAGGCGCGTCGTCGACAACACAGAGCAAACTCGCGCAAATCCGGATCTGGACGACGCGCGGTGACGTCGAATTACTCCGCGCGAACCTGGAACCCGTGTCCGCGGCCGCGGCCAAAAACGCGGCCGTGCTGCGCAAAAACGGAGAAGTCTACTACCGCAACGCGATAAACCTCGCCGCGGGGAGCATGGACCCTGAGATTGCGGATGCGGCTAGGGAGGCGAAAGTAAAAACTGCGATTGTTTCCGGGAATGGTGCTTCTGTGTTGGCGGTGCCGAGGTGGCGCGAGGTGGTGGCGGATGCGGTTGAGGATGCGGTTTTTAGAGAGGATTTGGTGATGGCGCTGGTTGGTGGGCTGGAATAGCTTGGCCAGAGATTGTAAATTGTATTGTAAAGAGCTATAAATAAATGTACATACACACCTTCACCTTTCTGGCTCGTCATTTATGCGGCTGCTTCTTGAGATTCGCAACTTCAGCTTCAAGAACCACAATCATCTTCTCAGCTAATCTTTCGTCCACTTTCACCTTCCGCCTTCGTCGTGCCGGGGGCCACGTATCACCAGGAAGAATAACGTTTTTCAACCTGACCACGCAATTAATCAAGGGTTGATGGTACTCTGTGAAATTGCTCTTGAATGCAGCAATTAAATCTGCCTCCGGGCGCATCACAAATTGGGCTTTAGTGAACGGTCTAAACGCCATTTCCCTTACATCCCATTCGTCATAAGGATGCAACCCTCTAGCCTTGTGGTCAGCAGTATAAAAAACGCAGATTGATAGCAGAACCCAGAAAAAGGATTCCAAATCATGCGCAAAGGTATGAGGAACCCTGGGGGACTTATGGAGTGCAATAGCCATGCACGCTGAGATTTCATATCGATCATAGCTCTCACTCGCGTTCTCGCAGGGAGTTCTGGTAGCATTATCCAGACCGATTAAGAAAGCCTTGTCAAAAGTACCGTCCGCGTGCTCGTGGATTATAAGGTTATCAAGATTGATTTCGTTGTGCACAATGTGGCCCTCTTTTCTTAAGGACTCGTAGCCCTCAATACATGCCGCGATGCCCTGCAGCAGAGACGCGAGAGAGCTGGCTTCGTAGATTGGCTTTCCGGTGTCTTGCAGAAAAATTCGTTGGTGGACCCTAGGTTTGCATGTATGATGGCCATCTGTTGGATCTGTCCACGAGCAACCCAAGCTAGAGAACCAAATGTTATAGGCTCCTCCGTCCTCTGATAGTTTCAGCCCGCGCCGTACGTTTGACTCGACAACATCAATCTCATTCTCAAATTTGACAATCTCGTGAAAACAATAGTTTGCCACATTCTTGACCTTTCTCTTCTTTGCGACGTGAAGCAGAGATCCTTCGCTTTCCTGGTCAATCAGCTGCTGCCACGAGTCCTTCACCACTATTTCGGTATCTGGATCGTGCTCGAAATGGGCTTTCCAATAGATTGCTGCTCGGCACATTACGTCATCGCTCCTCCATATAGGATATTCAAGAATCACAAATTCGTGCCGTCCATCTCTTATTCGATTGGTCTCAACACGCCAGGTGCCATCTGGTAATTCGATCATGGTCGGATCATATCCAAGCTCTTGTCTATCCAACAACAGAAACGCCAAGATTGTCGACACAAACCGAGTCTTGCATTCAGTGATAACAAACTCATCAGAAACCACGACTCCGGCTCGATCAATCTGCCAAACCCGCATGTGCTCGCCATACAGCGAGATTCCCAATATAAACCGCCGCGCAGGCTGGCTCTCGAGTACCATTCGGGCATGTGTTGTCAGCATATGTGAATCGGATAGACCGATGGCTTCAGGTGCAAAGCCGATTACCAACACGTTTGACCAGTCTAGTTTGCCTGACGTAGCACCGTCGTGGATAAAGAACTCAGGTCTGGTAGCTGTAGCCGCGATGTCTACGTCTAAATGACTTCTGGCGGGTCGTGAATAAGCCTGTCGGTTCTCATAAAAATCTAGCCCCTCCTGCTCCAGAAACTCCTTAATCTCACTCGTCAAACCCGCGAGAAAGGTCGATCGATCCATAGAGGTCATTGAATATGATTCTGGCAGCGTTGTCCATCGATCCATGATTCCAATCGAGCTTGGATTCTGCGCTAGAAATCGATCTGATATTGCGTCCAGATTCCGGCCGCAATCAAGACGAAGCTCGTGAAATTTGGAGACGCCGAAATGAATACAAGCACCCAAGGACGGATGAACATCTTTCGTTCCATACATCTTCAGTGCGTGCGTCGCCTGTTCTCGCGTCAATTAGATAAGAATGGTTCAAAGCATGGCAACAGGCAACTGTAAATCGATATGGGTATCCGTTAAAATTATCAAAGAATTGGAATTGATGTGTGATATGCAGAGTACTGAACATCGTACAGAACCTGCGTCACATGCCATGGGGCGTCGCGCGCGATCGACCTAGATTTTAAAGTAATAACGATTCGGTCTAAAAATGCTCCATTTCCTGTAATATGTTGCTGGTTGCGTCGTGTTTTCTATGATTATGATTTTTAAACGTCTTTTATTTCGATATGTTATTGCTTGATGCTCATTGCCACATTGCTCATTGCTCAATTTGTTGGTCGACAACTTATGACTAGATAAAGATTCTAAGCATTGTCATTTCAGGCATACCTTCGCCTTCTGGCTCGACTGCTTCTCAAGATTCTCAACTTCAGCTTCAAGAACCGCAACCATCTTCTCAGCTAATGTTTCATCCACTTTTTGCCATAATATATGCCTTCCAGCTTCATCAAACACCACTTTTTTCAGCTTCACCACGCAATCTATCAGCGGTTGATAGTACTCTGTGAAACTCTCCTTGAGTGAAGCAATAAAATCTGCCTCCGGGCACGTCACGAAATCGACTTTACTCGAGGCATTAGACATCATGTCCCCATTATTCCATTTGCAAAAAGGGGCCAATTGTCTAGCCTTGTGATCAGCATCATAATGGATGCAGATCCACAGCAGAACCCAGAAAAAGGATTCCAGGTCATGCATAAAGGTATGGTAACCCCCAGAGTAGTGAAGGAATTCAACAGCCATGAAAGCGGAAGAATGAGATGATACATCGCTCCTAGTCGATGTCGCGCAGGGAATTCTGGTAGCTTTATCCAGATCGATCAAGAAAGCCTTATCAAAGGCGCCATCCGCGTTCTCATGAATTAAAAGATTTTCGATACAGATGTCGTTATGCAGAATGTGACCCTGCTTTCTCAAGGACTCGTAGCCCTTAATGCACTCCGCGATACCTCGCAGTAGAGATGAGAAAGAGCTAGCTTCGCAGATCAGCTTTCCAGTGTCTCGCATGAACATTCTTTGATGGACCATAGATACACATGTATGATCTCCACTTATTGGACCATCCAGGCTACCATGACGGCGCAAGTTGATGCTGTAGACCGTATTATTTGATAAATCCAATCCGCGCCGTACATTTGAATCGGTGACATCAGGCTCATTATCAAATTTGACAGTCTCGTGAAAATAGCAGTTCACCACATTCTGGACTTCTCTGCTCTGTACAGAGTGAAGGAGATCTCCTTCACTTTCCTGGTCGGCTCGCCGCCACGTGTCCTTCATCACGATCTCGGTGTCTGGTTCGTGCTCAAGATGACCCTTCCAGCACACTGCTCCTTGGCATATCATGTCTTCGCTCATCCAGATAGGATATTCGAGAATCACAGATTCTTGCCGTCCGCTTCCCTCTCGATTGATTTCAACACGCCAGGTACCATCCGGTAGTTCGATCATGGTCGGATCATATCCAAGCTCTTGTTTATTCATCAAAAGAAACGCTAATATTGTCGACACAAGCCGGGTTTTGCAATCAATGATATCAAACTCATCAGTAACCACGAATCCACTTCGGTCAAACTGCGAAACCCGCATTAAACGTCCACAGAGCAATATTCCTAGCACAAATCGACGGGTAGGCTGGCTTTTGAGTAAAGTTTGCGCGCCCACTTTCAGCGAATAAAATGAATAGTATGAACGGACTAGAGAAGATTCGAGAGATGGAGTAAAGCTGATTACTAACACGTTGGACCAGTCTAATTTTCCTGAGGCAGCACTATCGTAAATGAAATATTCAGGTCTTGCAGCTGTAGCTGCATCGTATACGCCCTCATAAGATCTGGCGGGCCTTGAATAAGGCTGTCGGTTCTCGTAAGATTCCACCCCCTCCCGTTTCAAAAATTCCTTTATCTCACTCGTCAGGCTCGCGAGGAAGGTCGGTCGGTCGGCAGAGCTCAGTAAATCTGATGACATGCTCCACTGATGCAGTACTTCAATCGAGCTTGGATTTTGCGCTAGAAATCGATCTGATATTGCGTCCAGATTCCGGCCGCAATCAAGACGAAGCTCGTGGAAATTGAGGACGTCCGGATGAACACAGCGAACCATGTGCGCATCTTTTTCATTAGTTCCGTCCATATTCAACGCGTGCGTGTCCTGTTCTCGAGTCAATTGGATGGCCTTTGAGACTAAAGAATTATAAATAATAAGAATAGTTCAAGCATGACAACTATACATTGATATGGGTATCCGTAGAAATTATCAAAAAACTGGGATGAGGTTGGTAGAGTGCACAGAACCTGCTTCATCACATGCTATGGGAACGTCACGCGCGATCGACTTGGATTTTTAACTACGCTAAGTTAAAAATGGACCAATTCCTAATTTCCTGTAAAATATGCTGCGCCGAGTTTTCCATGATTGTGAGTTTATGATTCAATAAGTTATAAGATTCATGAATGTTATTTATCTGAGTAATGAGTATCTCCATTTCTAGTTAAGATGTTACATAAGTCAATTCATGCATATTTTCGCCTTTTGGTCGGCGCAGCGGCTTGCTTCTTGAGATTCTCAGCTTCAGCTTCAAGAACCTCAATCATCTTCTCACCTAATCTTTCGTCCTCCGTTTGCCATAATGAATGCCTTTCAACACCATCAAATACCACTCTTTTCAGCTTCACCACGCAGTTGATTAACGGTTGATAGTACTCTGTGAAACTTATCTTTAGTGAAGCAATGAAATCTTCCTCCGGGCACATCACAAAATCAGCTTTACTCCAGGCAATGCTTGTCATATTCTTTATTTGCGATCTGCAAAACCACCATCCCCTACAATGCCACAATGGTCTAGCCCTGTCATCAGCATCATACTCAATGCAGATCCACAGCAGTGTCCAGAAAAAGGATTCCAAGTCATGCATAAAAGTATGATGATATCCAGAGTAGTAAAGGAGTTCAACTGCCATGAAAGCTGAGGTATGATATGCTATATAGCTTCTAGTCGCTTTCTTGCAGGGAGTTCTAGTAGCTTTATCCAGATCAATTATGAAGGCTCTGTTAAAAGTGCCATCTGCGTGCTCGTGAATTATAAGATTGTCAATGCAAATGCCGTTATGAATAATATGACCCTGTTTTCTTAAGGACTCGTAGCCCTTAATGCATGCCGCGATACCTTGCAGCAGAGATGCATGAGAGCTAGCTTTGTTGATTAGCTTTCCCGTGTCTCGCATAAAGATTCTTTGATGGACCATAGCTAAACATGTATGATCTTCACAAACGGGATCACTAATGCCACAGAAACAGGAAAAGCTGATCCTTAAGCGCTTACCCTTTGATAAATCCAACCCGCGTCGTACGTTTGAATTGGTAACATCAATCTCATTGTCAAATTTGACGGTCTCGTGAAAATAGCAGTTCACCACATTCTTGACCTTTCTGCTCTTTACAGAGTGAAGTAGAGATCCCTCACTTTCCTGGTCAACTGGCCTCCACGTGTCCTTCATCACTATCTCGGCGTCTGGTTCATGCTCAAGATGGCCCTTCCAACAAATAGTTGCTGGGCACCCGAAAAACACGTCGCTGTTTTTCGACACAGGATATTCAAGAATCACAGATTCTTGCCGTCCGCTTCCCTCTCGATTGATTTCAACACGCCAAGTGCCGTCCGGTAGTTCGATCATGGTCGGATCATATCCGAGCTCTTGTTTATTCATCAAAAGAAAAGCTAGAATTGTCGAAACAAGGCGGGTTTTGCACCCAATAATATCAAACTCATCAGAAGCCACAATTCCACCTCGGTCAAACTGCCAAACACGCATGTTCTGGTCACAGAGCGAAATTGCCAACATGAACCGTCGTGCAGGGTGGTTTTTAAGTAAAGTATAGACATAAGGCCTCAGTGAATAAAGTGAACTGTCTGGAGAGGCAGTGTAATATGGGAAATCGCAGATTACTGACATGTTCGACCAGCTTAATTTCCCTGATGTAGGACTGTCGTAAATGAAAAATCTAGGTATTGTAAACTGGTAGTGTTTGCGTGAATCGCATCTCATATGTGATGAGTAAGCCTGTCGGTTCTCATAATATGCCACCCCTTCCCGTTCCAAAAATTCCTTCAGCTCACTCGTCAAGCTCGAAAGCAAGGTCGGTAGATAAGATACGTCTGTCAGCTTTCGCGATATTCTCCATTGATCCAGCTCCTTGATCGAGCATGGATCTTGCGCTAAAAATCTTTCTGACAGTGTATCCAGATGCCGTCCGCAGTCAAGACGAGTATCGTGAAAATTAGGGACATTGTAATGAACACAGCGAATCATGTGCGCATCAACTCCATTCGTTCCGTCCATGTTCAATGCGTGCGAGTCCTGTTCTCGAGTCGATTAGATGAGCTTTGAAACAAAATAAAAAAAAAAGTTCGGGTATCCGTTAAAATTATCAAAGAACTGGGATGAGGTGTGATGTGTAGAGTACAGAATCTGCCTTGTCACATGCCATGGGGCGTCGTGCAGCGATCGAGCAAGATTTAACATTTTAAACGATTCGATCTAAAAATGCTCCAGTTTCTTAATTTCCTCATTCCTGTGACTGCATATGTTCCGTCAAGTTTTCTATGATTATGATTCATTGTGGCTTTTATTTCCATATGTTAATGTTACATTGCTTGATGCTCATCGCTCAATTTGACGATTAGTTTGTAAGTTAAGACCAGATAAAACATTCTAAGCATGTCAATTCATGCACACCTTCGCCTTTTGGCTCGGCTGCTTCTTAAAATTCTCAACTTCAGCTTCAAGAACCGCAATCATCTTCTCACCTAATCTTTTGTCTGCCTTTTGGTACAATATATCCTTTCCAACGCCAGGAAACACAACTCTTTTCAACTTCACCATGCAATCAATCAACGGTTGATAGTACTCTGTGAAATATTTCTCGAGTGAAGCAATGAAATCTACCTCCGAGCACGTTATAAAACCACGTTTACTCGAGCCAATAGGGAGCCAGTAATTATCTACCCAATCGCGAAAAGGATACAAACTTCTAGTATTGCGATCAGCATCATAAGTAACGCAGATCCACAGCAGTACCCAAAAAAAGGACTCCAAATCATCCAAAAAAGTATGGTGATGCTTAATGTTGTAAATCTCAACGGCCTGGAAAGCTGTATGATGAGATCCTGAATAATGCCAATTTGCGTCGTCGCAGAAAGTAGCTTTATCCAGATCGATTAAGAAAGCGTTGTCAAAAGTACCATCCGCGCTCTCGTGGATTATAAGGTTATCAATATTGATCTCGTTATGCACAATGTGACCCTCTTTTCTTAGAGACTTATAGCCCTCAATACATGCCGCGATGCCTTGCAGCAGAGACGCGTGAGAGCTAGCTTCGTAGATTGGCTTTCCAGTGTCTTGCATGAAAATTCGTTGATGGACCTTAGGTGCACAGGTATGAACTTCAGGCCCGTTCATTTCCGACGCGCCCTCGAAACAAGAGAAGCAAATGTTCCAGGCTCTGCCATTTGATAAATTTAGCCCGCGCCGTACGCTTGACTCAACAACATCAATCTCATTCTCAAATTTGACAGTCTCGTGAAAATAGTAGTTCACCACATTTTTGACCTTTCTCTTCTTTGCGACGTGAAGCAGAGCTCCTTCACTTTCCTGGTCAATCCGCTGCTGCTACGAGTCCTTCATCACTATATCGGTATCTGGATCGTGCTCGAAATGGGCCTTCCAACGAACTGCTCCTTGACACATAACGTCATCGCTCTTCCATATAGGATATTCAAGAATCACAAATTCGTGCCCTCCATTTCTGATCCGATTGGTTTCAACACGCCAGGTCCCATCTGGTAGTTCGATCATTGTCGGATCATATCCGAGCTCTTGTTTATTCATCAAAAAACATGCCAATATTGTCGATACAAGTCGGGTTTTGCAATCAACGATATCAAACTCATCAGAAATCACGATTCCACCTCGGTCAAACTGCCAAATACACATTAACCGTTCACTAAGCGAGATTCCCAATAAAAACCGCCGTGCAGGCTGGCTCTCGACCACCATTCGGGCATATAATTTCATGGAATGAACTGACCCGGATAGAGGGTGGTCAGAATAGCCAATTACTAACACGTTTGACCAGTCTAGTTTCCCTGACGTAGCACCGTCGTGAATAAAAAAATCAGGTCGTGTTGCTGTAGCCGCAATCTTTAAGTCTAAATAACTTCTGAGAGGCCGTGAATAAGGCTGTCGGTTCTTATAAAATTCCACGCCCTCCCGTTCCAAAAATTCCTTGATCTCACTCGTCAAACCCGCTAGAAAAGTCGGTCGATGCGCAGACCTCATCAAGCCTGGCGACCTTACTCTTTGATCCAATACTTCAATCGATCTTGGGTTTTGCGCTAAAAATCGATCTGATATTGCGTCCAGATTCCGCCCGCAATCAAAACGAAGCTCATGCAAATTGGAGACGTCGTGATGAATACAACAACCCATGTACGTATTAACATCCTTCGTTCCGACCATGTTCAATGCGTGCGTGCCCTGTTCCCGAGTCAATTGGATGAGTTTTGACTTTTGAGAGTAAATCTTGAAATTATATATAACTGAATGATATTACTCTATATCCAAGTCATGACTGAACATATCGAGAATCAATTATGCCGGTGTATCGTCGCGGGCGGTTTTTGTCGGATGTTCCGACCGGCCATCGCGATAGGATTTCGATATAAATTTCCTCGAGCGCCGCAGATCCCCCGCACGCAAAACCTCAAATTCTTGTTCACTTTGATTGTGCTGTTTGTTATACAGAGATGATATATACGAGTTATAGAGATTTGTAGACATTTGAAGTTGCTGTTCTTACTTTTTGTCAGAAAGCTGCATTTAAGTCATGGCCGGGGCCAAACCGGCTAAAGACAGACGCGTTTTTGAACCTCTGAGGACGCAGCTTCGCGAGCGAGCAAGGAACTTTTCTGCAGCGTATGGTTAATCTTTTGTGATTTAGTGCTTTTTTGAGTGAGGCTACTAACATTGTATATAGATGGTTTGGAATGCTAATGGCTGTGGGTGGCTGTAGCGGTATTCTGTTGAACTATCCGTTTCCTGCGGACTGGATTCGAGATATTGGAATCATATTTTACGGATGCGCGCTGGCATGGTTTATAGTAGCTTGCATTGCCACTTTAGTCCGGCATCTGTGCTATCCGGAGATCAACAGAATGGTGTGGCTGCACCCCGTTCAGAGCTTTTACATGGGATGCATGCCGATGGCATTTTCAATTATTATTACGAACACGAACACGCTCTTTGGAAAAAAAGCTGTCTGGGCTTGCTATGTTTTATGGTGGATCAATGTCGTTATAGCATTAGCGATTGCATGGGGCTTAGTTTTCTACGGATTTGTGCACCACCGCCGGAAATCGTTCGCAATGCTAAACCCAGTGATTCTGTTGCCGGTTGTCAGTCTTGTCGTTCTTTCGACAACAGCCTCGTCTATGGTAGTGCATCTACCGCTACATTGGCAACCACACATGATTGTACTTTCTCTAATATTCTGGGGGAACGGCGTGCTTCTTGCATATGCGTTTATGTGCGTAGTTTTCTGGAGACTTCTCACCGGAAACCTGCCTGATCGCGACTCTGTATTCAGCCTGTTCATGCCAATCGGGCCATGCGGTCAGGGTGCGCTTGGAATATTGACAAACGCTCAGAACGTGGAACGGTATTTAGTTGCGACTGGGAAAGTCCCGAGTCTTGCGGAAAGTCCCGTGATTACATATGCCGCGTCGATTGTGGCGCTCATCATGCTTGGATTCGGAACTTTTTGGTTGTTTTTAGCGGTTTCGGCGTGTTTATATTTGCGTCCTAAAAAGTTCACTATTGGGTGGTGGGGAATGAGCTTTCCAACATCAACTCTAGCGAGCTCATATCTTGAGCTTGGCACTGCGCTCGACGTTGATGCATTTCGAGTTATTTCGAGTATGGTCGGGACGTCAGTCGTGCTGGTTTCTACTGCACTTCTCGGTGCCACAATCAGGCATTCTGTGCTGGGAAACCAGGTGTTTACCTACTCCAAGGCGGAACTCGAAGGTGGACCATCTTCTGTGGAGATTTTGGGTTTAGATATGGATGGTGATGTAGTCGCCAAGACTGAGAGTCAAGAGAGGAAGATTTCTGCATAATAGAGAGTTGGGCATTGGGTGCATGGTTATTAATGACGGGGTAATTTGGGGTTTATTGGGTTGCATAATTTCTAATTTCAATAATTGCATGTCACATTATTCAGACGATTCTCCTGTTCAGACGCTCTCCTGTTCAGACGCTCTCCTGTTCACACGCTTCTCCTGTTCAGATGCTTCTCAGCTATAACTTTAAACTTAGAAGACACGATTAGTGACCCTGGAGAGTTAGGGTCTCTGGTTATTACCCATTCGGTCATTCCTGTGAGTCTGTGACCTTCATAAGTTCATAAGCTCATAATTGCACGGACATCGAGTAAAGTTGCGCGATGAAATATAATCAACAGGTTTGGCAATTGATGTGCATACGTTAGTCAGCAGCCCTTGCCGCGAAGAAGCGAGTAGAAAGCGACTCCTGAATTTGGCCAAACTCAAATTCACGCCGCGCACGAAATCAAAGTACAAGTCCGGCCGTTCTGTCGACCTGTCGTCTTCCTTTCTTTCATTCCTCTCTCACTTGTCTCGCGTTTGCAGTGTTCGGATTCTCTTTTGTCGGACTCGGATACTTTTGATCTGATTGCGATAAAACTTCGAGAGATTGAAATCATGTCGGTAAGTGCTTCTGCGGAGCTGTGTGACCTGTGTTTAGTCAACTAACGCGATTACGAATCAGGACGCCAGCAGCAACATGCAAGTCGACGGCGAGGAGAACCAGATCGATGAGGGACTCTACTCTCGTCAGCTGTAAGTTGCCCGGACGCACTGTTGATTGATTGTTCTATTGTGCTTTGACTAACGCGGATGATCCGATAGCTACGTTCTCGGAGCCGAGGCCATGAAGAAAATGAACAACTCGAATGTTCTCATTGTCGGTCTGAAAGGACTGGGAGTGGAGATCGGTATGTAGAATAGTGTTTACGGATGCTCTGGCGATATGATGCTTACTGCCACTAGCTAAAAATGTGACCTTGGCTGGAGTCAAGAGTATCACTCTATACGATCCGGCACCTACCAAGATCGAAGACTTGTCGTCGCAATTCTTCCTGACCGCAGAAGACGTCGGTATTTCTCGTGCTGCGGCGACCGCGCCACGGCTGGCTGAGCTTAACCAATACGTGAAGATCTCGGTTCTGGAAGAGTCGTTACTGAGCGAGGACGTGATTTCACGATTCCAGGTGGTGGTTCTTACCGAGACGTCAATTGAGACGCAAGTACAGATCAACGAGATCACACACAAGCTCAACATTGCTTTCATTGCTGCTGACGTGCGTGGTCTGTTTGGTATGGCATTCAACGATTTCGGCACCGACTTCCAGATCCTGGACGCCACTGGCAACGAGCCGGCGCGCGGAATCGTGTCTGATATTGACGAAGATGGCAACGTTGCCACTCTGGACGACACTCGCCATGATTTGGAAGACGGCGATTACGTCAAATTTAGTGAAGTTGAGGGCATCCCGTCGTTGAACGTTGGTAAGCCGTTCAAGGTCACTGTGCTCGGTCCTTACGCTTTCAACATCGGTTCCGTTAAAGGTCTTGGAACCTATGTCAAGGGCGGATTGTTTACTCAGGTGCAAGTTCCGTTCAACATCGACATGCAACCGCTATCGGCACAGCTGGAGAAGCCGGAATTTCTGTTCTCGGATTTTGCCAAACTGGAGCGTCCTGGCCAGCTTCACATTGGATTCCAAGCACTCCAGGGATTCGCCAACAAGCACGAAGGACAACTGCCGAAGCCTCTGGATGAACAGGATGCGAATGAGGTTCTTCATTTAGCGCGGACTCTTGCCGTACAGCTTCCGGCTGTTCTTGATGGGGCGGAGATTGACGAGAAGCTGATTAAAGAGCTGTCATACCAGGCACGTGGAGATCTGCCGCCTATGGTCGCTTCTTTGGGAGGTATCGTTGCGCAGGAGGTCCTTAAGGCTACTTCTGGAAAGTTCAGCCCGATCCGGCAGTACTTTTACTTTGATTCTCTAGAGTCACTCCCGAGCAAGTACCCCCGAACCAAGGAGAACACAGCGCCCGTTGGATCACGGTACGACAACCAGATTGCTGTTCTGGGCTCTACTTTCCACGACAAGCTCCGGAATATGAGACAGTTTTTGGTTGGATCAGGTGCTATCGGCTGTGAGATGCTCAAGAACTGGGCGCTTATGGGACTCGGCTCTGGTCCGGATGGAAATATCACGGTCACCGACAACGACTCGATCGAGAAGTCGAACTTGAACCGTCAATTCCTGTTCCGTCCTCATGACGTCGGCAAGCAAAAGTCTGAAGCGGCTGCGAAGGCGGTTGTGGCCATGAACCCGGATTTGGCTGGTCATATCGTGGCTAGACAGGACAAGGTCGGACCTGATTCGGAGAACATCTTTGACGAAGAATTTTGGAAGGGACTTGATGCCGTGACCAACGCGCTTGATAACGTCGAGGCACGTCAGTACATGGACCGTCGCTGCGTGTTTTACCGTAAGCCGCTGCTCGAGAGTGGTACTCTGGGAACCAAGGGAAATACGCAGGTGGTCTACCCAGGTCTGACGGAAAGCTATTCGTCCAGCCAGGACCCGCCTGAGAAGGGAATTCCGCTGTGCACGCTGCGCAGTTTCCCGAACCGAATCGAGCACACGATCGCGTGGGCGAAGAGTTTGTTTTCAGACTACTTTGTTCTGCCGGCCGAGAACGTGAATCAGTATCTCTCCCAGCCGGATTACGTCGAGAGTACGCTCAAGCGGAGCGGAGACCAGAAGAGTATACTGGAGACTCTGCAAGCGTATCTTGTGCAGGAGAAGCCGCTTACGTTTGACGAGTGCATTGTCTGGGCGCGGCTAGAGTTTGAGAAGAAGTTCCATAACGAGATTGCTCAGCTGTTGTACAACTTTCCCAAGGATGCGGTGACGTCCAGCGGATCGGCATTTTGGTCGGGACCGAAGCGGCCGCCGACGCCGCTTGTGTTTGATCCCGAGAACGAGACGCATATGGAGTTTGTGGTTGCTGGCGCGAACTTGCACGCGTTCAACTACGGCCTGAAGGGATCGACTGATCCGGCTTTGTTCCGCAAGGTGCTTGACAACATCATGGTTCCCGAATTCTCACCGCGATCGAACGTCAGGATCCAGGTGAATGAGAACGAGCCTGTTGAAGGTGGTGACAGCGGTGACAGTCTTGAGGACGATGAGCTGAAGACTCTTGCCGAGACCCTTCCGCCGCCATCGTCTTTGGCTGGATACAGACTTGCGCCAGTGGAGTTTGAGAAGGACGATGATGACAACCACCACATTGATTTCATCACTGCCGCATCGAACTTGCGCGCGCTGAACTACAGCATTGAAGCTGCGGATCGACTCAAGACTAAGCAGATTGCGGGTCGTATTATCCCCGCGATCGCGACCACGACCGGTCTCGTGACTGGATTGGTCAACCTTGAGCTTTACAAGATTGCGGACGGCAAGGATACGCTGGAGGATTACAAGAACGGATTCGTGAACTTGTCGCTGCCGTTCTTTGGGTTCTCGGAGCCCGTGGGATCGCAAAAGCTGAAGTATAACGACAAGTCGGTTGACAAGATCTGGGACCGGTTTGAGATCGAGAAGGATATCACGCTGCGTGAACTGATTGATTACTTTGAAGAGAAGGAGGGACTTACAATCACGATGCTTTCGCACGGCGTCAGTTTATTGTACGCTTCATTCTCGCCGCCTAGAAAGCTAGCCGAGAAGTATCCGATGAAATTGACAAAGCTGATTGAGACCGTGTCGAAGAAAGCTGTGGATCCGCATGTCAAGAGTCTGATTTTTGAGATTTGCGCGGACGACTTGAGCGGTGAAGACGTTGAGGTGCCGTATATTGTCGTCAAGTTGTGATGTGTGTGTTTGTGTGTGTTTAGAGTAGTTTATTGTTGTTTTTGTATTGAATTGTGCCCAGACTTTTTATTTGAGTTGTATAGTTGATTCAATTCAGTGGCTACTAAGTATTTCTAAATAATAATTTCCAAGCGCGTCCAACTCCAGAGGACGCTCGGTGCACTGACCATTAATTAGCCGAAAATGACAGCATCAGCATATTAAGGGTTTCGTGCCCTTGAATTGTCAATTCATGCCGCTTCGTCTCGTCACTTTCAGCAGCAGTTACCACAGATCACGACAATAATCCCGTCATATCTTCACGAATCCATCTGAAATCGACTCAATTGCAAATATATATACAGCTTTTAACTTCAAATAAAGAGCTCCCAAAAAATGAACAGAAACGACCGCTACTTCGCCCCGCGGCAACCACACATGGGCCCTACATCCGCCCGCGCCGTCTTTCGTTCACGGACCGGCCGGAAACTGATCCTTTACTTTCTCGCGTTATTCGTCGTCGGCTCGATAATCATCTGGACGTTCCGGGATATGAGGGAAAAATTGGAGGCGGAACGGATTGCGACGAAGAAGTTCCTTGAGTCGAGGATTGTGGGGACGGATCGGAGTGGTGGTGGTGCGAGTGGCAATGGTGGTGAGGATGGATTGTTGGGGCCGGGGGCTGTGGGTGAGATTGTTGCGTTGGATGAGGATGGGGTTGGTGGTGGTGTGCAGGTGGAATCGGCGGCGGGAGAGCGTGAGCTTGGAGCGGATGTGGAGGTTTAATAATGGATCGGGGGTTCTAACAATTTTGTACTATAGCATGACTAGATGATTGTTCATTTATATCTTTATCATATCATAAAAGTTACACCACGATATTCTTTATAACCAAACAGAAAACAAAACACATATGTATAGAGAATTATCCATAAGCCCAAAAAAGCCTTATACCCCAGAGACATACCAGAACGCAATAAACCAAACGCGAAAGGCAAGAAGAAAAAGAGCCAAAACCAACGAAATAAAAAAAAACCTCCTCACATACGCCGAATAATAATTATTATCCTTTCCCTTCCCTCCGAATCTAAAAATACCCAACACTGTACGCGCTTCCTGCAGCCGGACTAGGCGTCAACCCGGTTGGCGTCAGTCCCGTCACGGGACCATGACCCAGCGGTGGTTGCTGCTGTTGTTGCTGCTGCTGCTGTTGTTGCTGTAGCTGTTGCTGCTGCTGGGACCCTGACCGTGTCTCAACTGGACTACTCCCATTCGACACCGGCGCGCCGGCAAACATGCCACCAAACCCAGCGCCGACATTAAACCCGCCCGAATTCGGCGCGACCGCGCAAAACTGTTCCCAGATTGACGCCGACGGGAGTTCGTTCATCATCTCGTAAATCCGCTGGCCGTCGTATTCGTCGTCGTAAACCTGCTGCTGTTGCGGGATCATGCCGGCCGTGTTGGCGAAGCTTGAAGCTGATGAGGAGGAGGAGGAGGTGGATGCGCTGGGTGGGAGTGGGTGTTGTTGTTGGACTGTTTGGGCTTGTTGTTGGGCTTGTGGGGATGAAGACATCATTGAGAATGACGCTTGTCGAGGCCATCGTGCATTGTTGCTCGCACCTGGCGACATCGATGACGCAGACACGGTAGACTCGCCTGGAGACGCCGTACCTGATCCTATAAATTTCCATTAGCAACCTGCTTTTCATCACAACACAAACCCAATAAAGCGGTTAAACTCACCATCAGCACCGCCAAAATACTGCCCGCTGAACTGCTGCTGCACTGCAGCACCAGGACTAAACTGGTATGCATACCCACCACCCTGCGTGTTCCCGCTCACGTTTCCGGAATACGCCACCGGATGGGTGAAATTTCCATGCATGGGCGGCACAGCCTGGATCTCGGACGCGGTCTTGAAAATCTCGTACAGGTCCGGCTCCATTTCGGACATCCACTGTAGCGTGTTTGTCTCAAACGACGCAAACGGAGACATTCCTCCAGGACCACCAGACCTGGTCGTCGGCTCAGACATGGAACCGGTAGATGACTGCGGCGTGCTAGCCTGCGAGTTCGCCATCGCTGGTTCCATCGTCGGCGTCAGATTCGCTGGCATCGAAGATGGGGACACGGCTTGTGGAGAACCGGTGGTGAAATCCATCATCATAGGAGCAGGCTG
This sequence comes from Myxozyma monticola, assembly GCA_030568405.1. Classification (NCBI taxonomy): domain Eukaryota; kingdom Fungi; phylum Ascomycota; class Lipomycetes; order Lipomycetales; family Lipomycetaceae; genus Myxozyma; species Myxozyma monticola. The sequence continues at coordinate 166,955 of JAJLTV010000022.1, forward strand.
TCGCTGGTTCGAAAGCGGTGGAAGACCACCCTGCTGCTGCTGAAGATGCGGAGGCTGCGCATATATCTGCCCATTATACGGCGGCGAAACAATCGGCGGCTGCGGCACCGGTCGCGGAAGTTCGAGGCGCTGAAGCGGCGGTTGTTGTTGCTGCTGTTGTTGTTGTTTCGCAAGTGGTGGGAGCGTGTACACCTGCGGCACTGACCCGCGCGATCGTCGCGACCGCTTCGATGGCGGCGGCATAGGCGGCGGCACCGGCGGTGTCGAATTGCGCATCTTGCCAGATCTCGGCTCAGCACTTCCGCTGCCGCCGTCGATTCCAGGTGGTCCTACTGGCGCCAGGATCTCGCCCGAGGCTGCTTTCTCGTTATAACACAGTCTCAGGATGGCGGCCGTGAGAAGCTCGAACGTGTCGCGGCAGCCGGAGGCGGCGTCGCATTTATCGACCATTCCTGTCAAGACGTGGATACACGCCATCGTGTTGAAATCAATCACATCCATGCGCGTGCGCGATCGCACTTCCTTTGAGTGGTATAGACAATACAGGTACGACGTGCCGGCCATGAACAGGTTATGCACTGCCATCCAGGTGTAGTTAATATTCTTCTCTCTGTGCAATTGTCTGTACGCGCGAATGACGTTCTCGGAAGCGTCTGCGATGATAAAGAACGCTTCCACAGACGGCCGCGGGATGGCGGGCGAGATTCCGTGCAGCAACAGTCTGGTCTGCTGGTAATTCAGGTCCAGAAAGTACAAGTTAAAATTGCAATTCATGTCCTTTGCCGACTTTGGAGACGAGCTGTGCCACTCTTCGAGTCTCCTGGCCATGTTATTCTGCCACTCCTTCAACGTCGCGAACCGGCGCGGCAGTTCGGCACGTTCGTAGAGAATCGTCTGTACTTCGGATTGCAGTCTTCGGATTTGGAAAATGTGTACCGCGACCTGCTTATACGACGGCGGCGTGTCGACCGGCGGTTTAATGATACCCCCGGCCGTGATGAACACGTCGTCGAGATCGCTCGGAAACGGCACTTTGATGCTGTTATCTGCGATACCAAACGGCCGGCCGAGGTAAACACAGACCTGACGATCCATTGCATAAGTACACCAAAACAGGCGCCGTCGCAGATCGAGCGTGCGCGCGTTGACAGGTAAATCGTCCTTGGCTGCACCCTGCCCTGACTTTGGAACAATGTTTGTTCCAGACCAGGACTTGACACCACCTTCTACGTGGAGTCCGAGATCGACGCAGAGACGGAGCGCAACGCCGAGGACGTACCAGACTCCCGGGACGGCGGGGCGCATGATAGAGTAGAGACCGAGCAGGAGCACGCCCTGAAGCGATTCGAGTCGATCGGGGGAAGCGAAGACGGGCTCTATGTGGCGCATTGCGGCCGCATGGTAGGATTCGCAAAGAAGGGCGGGGTATTGCTGTTGATGGACCGCGACACCGATGGCGAAGATCATGTTGAGGAAATACAGCGCGCGGTGGGTTTCGGGCGAGTCGGCGGCGGGGTGGTCTTGCTCGGTCTTTTCATTGCCAGTACCGGTATTACCATTGCTAGCAGTAGGCGAGTGATGTTCGGACTTGATTGTGGTCGCTGGAGAGGACTTGCCGCTGGCGTCGGGTGACGGGTCGGATGCGGGCGAGACAGAGTCGTTACGCACGTTGCTGATATTTGCGAGCTTCGTCTGGACCGAGTAATATCCATACACTGGCTCAAAGTACGAATGCACAAAGTCGTCACGGTGGAAGATTGGAATCTGTGCGTTCGCCTGGTTAAAGAAAACCTCGAGCAAGGTCTCGGCGACCTCTTTCGTCGGCAATTGCGCGGCCTGGATCTTGACTGGTTTCTGACGGATGGTCATGTCGGGCTGTTCTGAAGATGCAATAGAGGTTGCGGTTGATGGCACATCCTGACCTCTCAGCTTGACAGCAGCAAACATGAGACGCGCGAACGAGATTCCGGAAGACAGACCGAGGAATGAAGGCGACGAAAGTGTGGATGCGCCTTTCATAGACACGAGGCCGACAGTAGAGACCAGCGAGTCAACGTCCTTTGCCGGTTGTGTGCTAGCCTCTTGCGGAAGCTGCGAAGCTGAGCCATTGCGCGGGGGTTCGAGGTCTGTAGAAAGAGCGGGCGAGTCGGTCTCGCCGCGATCGGGTCTGTTGCGCTGGGCCGCGTCCGAGGAGGCGTCGACGGGGATTCCCTGGTTCTGGAGCTGGATTTCCAGAAACGCGACACGGTCTTCGAGATGTGCGATGTAGCTTTTAATTGTTAGGATTGTACCAGTGCATGGTGAGCAAACAGTCACGAAGTCACGAACCTGCGGGGCACTTCACGGCCAGTCGCGGCGTCAAGCCCCACGCACTCGACGCCGGCTTTCAAGCACGCGGAACAGCTCGGGAACTTCTGGTCGCACTTTGTCTTTCGCGATCGGCAGCGCGAGCAGGCGGAGATGGTGCGCGTGAGGTGCGAGGGCGCGGGGCCGGAGCCAGTGGAGGCGGCGGAGGAGTTGTCGGGCAGGGCGTCGCGGTCGCCGAGGATCTTTGCGTCGTAGCGGCGGTGGGGCCGGGCCTCGGGGTCCTTGCCGGCCTTCATAGCGGCGGCGGGAGGGGGAGTGAGTAGTGAGGGGGGTGAGGACGGCGGAAGAGGGACGGAAAGCGGTGAAGCAGCGGTTGCCGGCGTAGCAAAAGCTCTAAAGTCCAAATGTCCAAAGCCGCGATGCGAAGCGCTCGGGCGGAAACGCGGCGCTCGATAGCGAAAGCGAAAAAACGCACGAAAATTAAAAAATTAAAAAATTTAAAAGTAAAAAATGCGGCGCCGATTGCGGCGTAAAGAGAGAAAGAGTGGTAAGCAACTTCAGGCTTGACTCTGCTTACTGTTTAGTTGGTTAGGAATTATAACTTCTGTGATTGTGCTGCTTGACTAATTGACTTGAAGAATGAAGAAGTCTGTAGTCTAAAGCCTTTAGGCTATAAAGAAGAGAGAGCAGTACTATGAAGTGGCCGATGTGAACTGGCCCTTGCTGCGCACACGAGACAACAAACCAGGGTCGCACAAACTTACTGTTAGTTCTACTTACCAGAGTAGTATTTGAGAATTGAGACTCAATCTAATCGCGATCTTCCTATTTAGTATTTCCTAAGATAGTCAGACAGCAGACTTCATTGACCATTCTCCTATCGTCTCTGTAGACTGTAGGTGCTACCAAGATAAGGACCAAGATGCCAGACACGCCGATCGTTTCTTTTCCCACTTGACTTGCTCCCTAATAAAACACCAAACACCAATCACAGCCGCGTTCAGCCGCTCCGCGCTCGCACTCAACGTATTTCCTTCCAGAAGCTAAACACTGATAGGGGAAACTCGCCCCTCAAACGACCCTGCAATTGCTGACTCTCACTGACTCGTGACTTGGGCCAGCCTGTTCGCTAGCCTGATAGCGGTAGTTACCCGGATGTTGTACAGGCTGCAACCCGAATACGAGCCAACTTGTGATTTAAAGGAAGACTCGAATAAGTTATAGAAACAGGTTACAGAAAACTGTTGACTGTGGAGGCCTGGAGGGTTTAGACGTTAGAGGCGGTTCACGGTTGCTAGAAGTCTACAGTGGGAGAAAATGGTTAATGAGGAAATACTCAAAGAGTTCGGAGGTCTTACAGTCTTACTGTAAAATATGTTGGAAGGAGGATTGCTTATCATATAGTTGATTTCTGGACAATACATACTTCAAACATGACACATGTCAATCTCAGAATCTGATAGTTACAAAAAGACCAGCTGGAAGAGGTGTTCAGTGCACAATCATCAATTCAGCCGAAGGATCTAAAGAGTTCTAGATCTCTACGGTCATCGCTACTCCGTGTTGTAGCGCAAGACTTCTCATACATGACGGGCCTCAGACATACCGTGCAATGACAACGTCTGTTCATCAGCGACAAAGCCAAAATACGTGTCTGATGCTGTCAGATAGGAGCAATCTTGTACTATAGCGCGGAGCAGTATTGACGGAGAGTTCTAGAATCCTTCAAATCCTTGATGATGAGAACGGTTGCGCACTGAACAGTTCGGCCTGATTATCTTCAAACTTCTTGAATGTAAGTCAAGTAAGTGACTGACGCATTTGGTTTCCTCGATTACTAGGAAATGTCAGTAAATACTTATAATACCTGGTAGTCCGAGGATATAGAGCTTTGCAATTTTGCCAACAAACTTAACTGCACGAGAAAGATGCAGCAATTGAGTTATCGATCAAGACACGAGACTTCAAGAGTCTAGACTCTAGACCAGTCTTCGTGCTGGTGCATGTAAAGATAAGAAGTAGTCGTTGTCAAACAAATAGGGAACAGGGATAGCGTGGTGCTCCTAATTGGCGGTCTACCTCGCAAATCTCGATTTGAGCACAGCCGCTGCCCCTGACTTTGGCCCTGAACTTTAATTCCCTGCAGCCAACGCGTATCCAGCGACGCGGGCAGCTCGGCCTATGCAGCCTGGATCCATAGGAGTAGATACTGGATGCGGAATAAGCGATAGAATTAGTGTTGGTCTTGAGAATGAGAATGAGAATGGAATGACTTCTCGTCTTGTAACTTGTAGGTCAGTCGGAACTCGGAACCGCAATGACAGTAGACAGTTGCCACTACGAACACGCCAATAAAGCAGCCGCCAGTTGTAAGAGTGTAAGTCCAAAGTCTTCAGGAGTCAAGCGGGAACAAAGGCGGATTAGACAACTCGTGACAGCCGCCATGCAGTTCAGAATAAGCGACCGCGCGGCTGTTCGGGTGATTGCAGACAATGGGATGAGCCTCCCATTTCAATTAGACCCAGAACGTCCTGCATTAAGTGCGATAATAAACGTGCGCTAACAATGACCCACTATAAGAGTGACCGGACGACGGCCGGGAGTTCGCGAGATCGCCGTTGCGCGTTTGAACGCGCTTTGACGCGTTCGGACGCGTCGCGCACGCGTCGTGACGCGTCGGACACGCGTGGGACAACACACAAAGAGGCGCGAAATAAGGTTCAGCCCCTGCGCTAGCCCGCATTCCTCGCGTCAAACGCGTCGAAGCGCGTCGCGCGACGCGTCTGTTTATGCTTGCGGCGCGCCCCTGCGCGGCTGCATTTCGGCTGCTCCACCCAGGGGCGCGTCTTCGTGTCTTTTCTCTGTTCTCTCTTCCCTTCCTCTTCTTCTCTTCCCCTTCTTTTTCGTCCAACCCACGCCGTCGTCCCTCCCACCCTCCCCTCTCTCCACCAATGGCTCTCCTGCTCGCCGCGCTCGCCGCGCTGCAGCTCGTCGCGGCCGCGCCGTCGCTCGACTTCCCAATCTCGGACCAGTACCCGCCCGTCGCACGAGTCGACGAGGCCTTCTCGTTCGCGCTGTCCGAATACACCTTCACCACCTCCTCCGGCGGCAATCTGTCCTACTCCGTCTCCGGTCTACCTTCCTGGCTCTCTTTCGACGACTCCTCGCTCGAGTTCACCGGCACGCCGTCTTCCTCCGATGTTGGCTATCCCGGCTTTGATCTCGTCGCGACTGATTCCGCCGACGCATCCTTCTCGTCCACGTCCGCGACTTTGGCTGTCTCGGCGTCGTCGCCGCCCGTTCTATCGCTCTCGTGCGACTCGCAGCTGCAGTCAAACTACTCAACCTTTTCTTCCTCGTCCGGCGTCGGCATGCAGTCTGCTTCGTCGTTCACGCTGCAGTTCTCCGCCGACACCTTCTCGGGAAACGTGACCAACATCTACGGTCTCTCGTCTGGAAACGCGCCGCTGCCGTCGTGGGTCTACTTTGACTCGGACAGCATGTCCTTCGTCGGAACTACTCCTGCGCTTTCCTCAAACATTGCGCCACCATTGTCTTTCGGCTTCGTGCTTGTCGCTTCAGATATCGCGGGTTATTCGGCTGCTGAGTCTTCGTTTTCGCTCGTTATTGGCGAACATGAGCTGACGTCACCGTCGCTCACAGTCAACGCGACCGAGGGCGAGTCCTTCTCGACTACTCTGTCTGTCGAGCTTGACGGATCTGACATCCAGTCTGCAAACATCTCCTCAGTCACCGTGAACGGAACTGACTCGTGGATGTCGTTTGACGAGGATTCGCTCACGCTGAGCGGAACCCCGACCGAGTCCTCAGTTGGTGACGACGTGACTGTGACCGTGATCGTAACCGACGTGTACGGAGACCAGGTCGAGGTCGAGATCGCGGTCGCCGTGCTCGCTGACTCTGACGACGATGATGATGTCTCTGTTTTCTCGTCGTCGCTTGGTAACGTGACTGCGACGCGTGGAAAGGACTTTAACTACACTCTGCCTATCAACACGACTGTCGACTCTGTCTCGGTCGTGTTTGACCCGACTTCAGCGAAGGAATGGCTCAGCTTTGATGACGACTCGTACGAGCTTACGGGAACGACCCCGTCGGCTTTAACTGACGTCGAGGTCCTAGTGACAGTCGAGACCGAGTCTGATTCAAAACAGACTGGCGTTTTCTACATTGTCGGATCAGGAAAAATTGCCAGCGCGACTTCTTCCGCCTCCGCGTCCTCGACTACTTCGCACCGTCATTCGTCTACCGCGACCTCAACCCGCTCTATTGTGTCATCCTCCTCCACCGCTTCGTCGTCACCGTCATCTTCAGCTTCAGCAGTCGCAACCTCAAGCACCTCCAAGTCCAGCTCCGCCAAAACCGTCGCTATCGCCTGTGGCGTAATCATCCCGCTCGCAGTTCTCTTCGCCCTCGGTATCTTCTACTACTGCTGCTGCTACGGCGCCGCCGCCTCCCGTCGTCGTCGCGACTCTGCCGCAACAGCAGTCTCGCCAACGGGCTCAAACATCTCCAAGCCAATGCCCCTGGAGCAGGATAACTGGCCACACGATGCTCCGACACCGGTCAAGCCGAAGACGGCATGGGACGGCATGACTCGCAGATTGTCCGGCATGTCTGTCTTCTCGGCCGGTGGCCATCGTCGAACATACTCGGATCTGGAAAAGGAACCGCAAACGGCTGTGGGCGGATTTGTGATTCCCTATGATCCCGATGACGCGTCGCGGCCGCGCAAGTCGCGTATTTTCTCAAATTCGCGAGAATCGTCTCGTCACTCACGGGGAACGCACTCGCGGGATCGTGATTCACTAGCCAGTCTCGCGACGTGCGCGACAAACGAGATATTCTCCGTCCGTCTCGTTGAATCGAGCTCAGGCGACGTGCAGGGACTTGCGCGGAACGGATCGGTTGCTACGACGACGACTTCGATCAGTGACGGTAGCTCGACGCTTGATTCTGATCGCAGCAATTCGCGCGGGTCTGATATTCGTCGGCATAGCGGGCGCAGAAGCACGATTGGAATGTACTCTGCCTCGTCATCTGAGCAGCAGCTTGGACCGTTGAGAGAGGAAGATATCGCAGATAGCGCAGATAGGTTAATCCGGATCCCCGGTGTGCCGAGTATGGCGTCCTCATTTGGAGACGTAAGCAGTGATGAGTCGTCGCAGCGGTTTGAACTCGTGCCTGGTGCGCGGGAATGGCGCGAGCGAGCAAACAGAGATCATGGAAGCAGTGATGAGCCGCGGTTGGTTGCGTTCACAAATGGAGGAAGACCAGCGAGTAGAGGGAGTGTGAGCGGGTCTGGTGGTGTTTCGTATCATCAGAGCGCGAAGAGTGGCGAGACTGATTTTGATGATGATGGACAGGTGTTTTTATGATATGCTGAGTTGAGTTGAGGTATAAAGTTTAGATATAGGGCGTTTTTTGATTGGTATATTTCACGTATTAATGGACTATTACAATATTTACACTGAGAGTTCACTGACTCAAAGAGACTACCCACCATGCAGAGTTGATGCGAACAAAACCTCATCGCCAGCCTCCAGTTGATACTCCTCCTCCCCAACCAACTCCCAATCCGCATCATTAATCAACACCAGAATTCCCGGCCGTCTACCTCAATAAACTCGTTAGCACTCTCTCCTCTGCCAAACGCTTCCAGCATAAGAAAGTAAAGTAACTCACACATGACTGCCCTCAATTACAAACAGATCTTTTCGAATGTCCTGCATGTGCTTGGTACACAGCGTGTCCACGAGATCAGCGATCGTGGGATTTCCGCCCGCTCCAGTGGGGAGTGTGAGTTTCAGTGACCGCTGGCCGCCGAAGAGGCTTTCTAGACCGCCCCTGTATTATTAGTAAATAGTATATCACTTTGCTAAATAACCACACTCACGAGAATTCGACTGTGACTGGTATTGATGCCATAATTTGTGTGTTGTGAAGTGGGTTGAAGTTGAAATCGACGAAAGTCAGTTTTCAGGGGTCCGCGGCTCAGATATCAACAACCTCGAATTTCACGCGAACTCGTCTCCTTGTATTTTATATGTTAAAGCACATCAATTCTATCCCCAATCCTAGGACAGACAACCTGCACAATGTCTTCTCTGCAACAACTCTCACTGTTTGCCGTTCTCCCTAGCTCCCGCCTCCAACAACTTCTCTCCACAGCCACCGCTCTCACAGGCATGCGTCCCCTTCCTCTCCTCACCCAGCACATCATCTTCACGCCCTCAATCTCCGGCCACACCGCTACGACCGGCGCCCCGATAATTACCGCCGGTACCGGTGCCGTCACGCCTTTTGAAGCGCCGCGGATAAACGCTAGTCGTGAGCTCAACAAGGATAAGAATAAGGAACAAGAAAAGGATACGACCGAGGCCGAATGGACGCTCGAGATTGCGTCGATTCCGGAATCAGGCAAACGACCGACGCAGGTACAGACTATCTCGCGCACAAAAGTACAGCGGGAGCACGAAGACCAGGATTCCGACCATACACCCAGTCTGTTCCGGTTCCTGCGCGCACTGAACTACGTTTATGCGTACGATTACTTGGAACAGGGCTACATCTTCGTCCACAGCGGTCTCGTCGTTCTCAAAATCACCCAAATATCCCCACAATCCCCGCTCCAGCTGCATGAGATCCCAACTTCAGAGAACTCCAACGTCGCGGAAACAGTTGCGAACGCTCGAGATCCGTCGAGTTCAAAGTTTCTAGATACTTGGGTCGTGCAAGCGTATGTCGAGCTGATTACGGGACCGGATAGTTTAGGAGATGATTTGGAGAAAGTTAAGAGCGCGGTTGAGAGACTTGAGAACGTGAAGGCTGAGTTGGCGGGTATCGTCGAGCTCGGGATTCCTGATCGTGCGATCTTGGATCCGCGTGTACAACTACGGCGGTAATGTTCTCGATTGCAGAAGTAAAAAGTGTATACTATAGAAAATGTACTATATCTAAGCCATCACGCGCACCGGCGATCCAGATAAATACGCGACGATATCCGCGACTGTATCCTCAAAGAATACCTTATAAGCCACGTCATTGACGTACCCCATATGCGGCGACAACAGCACTTTGTCTCCTAACCTTCGTAGTTCACTATCCAGCGGTAACGGTTCGACGTCATACACGTCCAGTGCTGCACCTGCAATCACGTCGGTTTTCAAAGCATGTATGAGCGCTGCTTCGTTGACGATCGGGCCGCGCGCGGTGTTGATTAAGAACGCGGTCGGTTTCATTTCTGTGAGATCCGAAGTTGAGATCAGGTCAATTGTGCGGGGTGATAATACGACGTGGATCGAGACGAAATCAGAACGACGCAAGAGTTCGGATTTGCTTGATACGAATTCGACTCCGGGAATCGTGACCTTTGCTGCTGTCAAGTTCTGACTCCATGCAATGACATTCATGCCAAACGCAAGCGCAATCGTAGCTACTCGAGCGCCTAACCTTCCCAGCCCGATAACACCCAACGTTCGTCCACTCACGCCTGTAGGAATCCGACCACGCTGCCATTCCGGGCCACCACCAGCCGTCCTCATCGCATCCGGCACGATATTCCGCGCCAGCGCAAGAATCAACGTCCAAATCAGCTCAACAGTCGAGTCCCCTCCTGACCTAGTTCCACAGACTGTGATTCCCAACTCCTTTGCCGCGTCGATATCAATGCCGAGATTCCTCATGCCTGTCGTTACTAGCAGTTTTAGATTCGGTAGCTTTTGCAGGAGTGAGGCTGGGAACTTTGTGCGTTCACGCATGGCGCAGATAATTGTAAATGGTGCAAGACGGACAACTAGTGACGGTTCATCGAGTACGGTGTCTGTGAAGACTGATATGGGGATCGAGAGCGCGGATAGCGGGGTCCAGTCTGCCGATGTGAGCGCGACGGATTGGTAATCGTCGAGGATAGCGATGCTGTGCTGCATTTTTCTTGAATTTCACTAGTATAATAAGTGTAAAAAAAAACGATAAAGTAAAATTGTCAACCTATGAGGGGCATCTGCGACTGACTTGAGCACTGGAGAAAGCGTTACATGGAATGCTTTCTGATCGATATAACAGACAGACGAATGTATCTCTATCGCCTAATCGGGACGCATTTAAACTTAATATAGAGAAAGTAGGGTAACTTAATTTGGGCTTGAATTTCAACTTGCGATTTCTATGCTCTACAATTATTGTTCGTTAATCATACCGCGCGAGCTCGTGGAAATACGACTCTTGTATTGGAGAAGTTTAAAAGGATGTCGTCGCTTGATTCACAGGTGCTGTCGCGCAAGGAGCGGTTAGCTCAGCTGCGAAACTTGAAACGAAAACGCGACGATGAGACCGCTGGACCTGGATCACTCGAGGAGCCGGTGGAGACGCAGGAGCCTGTTGTTCCGGATGTCGAGCGAGAGGAAGATGAGGAGGAGACAGAGCAGACAAAGACGTATGTATTGAGTGTATGGTGGATGTGGCTAAGATGAGGGGCTGACAAAGGATAGTATACTGTCGCGAAGGAACTACGATCCTGAAGCGCGCGCCCCGAAACAAGGATACCTCGAGCCACCGACCGCGGATCCAGAGATACCTACAGTCGAACAAGAATCCAAACGTATCGAATCTGAAGCAGCCGGTGCCGAGACCTCCGCAAGCGACGAGGACGCAGAAGAAGAACCGCAACTCGACATCACTTCACTGCAACCGCGTGCGGCAAACTGGGATATTAAGCGGCAAATCACAGAGAAACTGGAGATCTTGCAAAGGCAGACGGATGTGGCGATTAATCGGATTGTGAGAGAGCGCGTTAGGAGTGCGTCACCTGGTGCTACGGGGGTGCCGGGCGGAGTGGATTTGAATAAGGCGATGGAGAGGACGGAGAAGATGGAAAAGGCTGCTATGTAGTAGTAGACCATGCAGTGTCTACGTAGAGTTTGATGTATATTACATACTTGTATCATAGGGAATTTGAATCGTTTTGCATCAGATTTGTTGGATGAAGTTGAAGTTGGTGGTTGTCTGTGTTTTATATGGGACTGGGGTCGCGAGACGGAAACTCGCACGAAAATCGCACCCCACCAAGCTCCTATTTGCCACTTGTTCTTGACACTCGGCTGTCTTCTACACTTTCCAGCATTTTATAAGAGTAACTCGATATCCGTGTATTCTGCCCACACCAAACTAGCAATCTACCAAAATGAACGGAGTACCCGGACCGATCCGTGTACCAGTCGTCGCCGGCGTTACAATGCCGCCCTCGCCTGCATTCCCGCCTTCTTACGAAGACGTGAGAGCTCTGAAAGCAGTCATGGAAGAAGCTGAGCGCAGATTCAACAGTACGTCTGACCCAGATTATGGTGCTTGTGCCATGAATGATTGCTGACCTCTGTAGCGCAGACCGAACCCGAAATAACGCAAGAAGGAATTGCAGCGCTCTATTCATACTATGGACAAGTACAGGCTGCGTATCGAGAGTCTATCGGTAAGCACACGTTTTCACTTCTCGCATAGAAGTTCTCAATGCTAACCCAAAAGGCTTTGGGCCACAGATTCCGATGCAGATGATTGTTGAACATTTAGAACGTGTGAACGAGGCAATAACCCAACACATTGCACAAGCGGACAAGAAATTCATGAGTCTGAGACGCTATTTGAAAGAAGTCGGCGATAAACTGTGCCAACGCAATACTCGATTGGAGAAATTGCTGGAACTGCGCTGTCTCGAGATTTCCCAGCAGGCTGCTCCGGACAAGGTTGCCGAGATGCGTGAGGAGATATTGGAAGACTTAGCCATGCTCCAGACGGACTCACAGGAACTGCTTGACCTAGCGGAAGATTAAGAATAAAGTCAGTGGCTCCCGTGCGACTATATCCTCACTGCACGATCATGCTAACGAAACAGGACCTCGACTCGTTACGCTCGATAAGCTGATGAGAACGAGTCTGGGATATTGCAAGGTGATTGTTAGCTGTATTCGTCGAGTATTAAGTAACTTTGGAATCAAAAAAGACGTTATCATATTTCACATCTGGATACTTCAATTCTCCTAGACAAGTGCAAACATTTAGAAGACCATCAAATCGAGAAGTAGTCTGTAAACTGCGATCGAAACGCGTCCAATCGAAGTCCATGATCCGTGCGGCTCAAAAGAAATATAGAATTTTATAGTTGGATGTTCATGGGAAAATATCCACGAAGAGCTCTCGAAGCAGACAGTCATTGTTGAAACTGGTCCATATAGAATCCGTCGTGCTGAAAGGCGAGGATATTTTCGTTGTTTATAAAGGCCCTTTGCCTACGCGCGCTGAGCTTTAATACTCTGCCTTGGGCTACAAACGCAATCGACAACCCGACTACGACAACTTAACCCTGCCCGCCTTGGATGACCTCGAAGCAACGCCAACAGCACCTCCAGCAGCGGTGACAGTCCGATGAGGCGCCGTCCGATACCTTTACGGCTGCCAATTCAATGGGGACATGCCAGGCAGAACATATTTCAATGTCGGCACAGCGACGTGGAAAACGCACGGAGACTGTTTGCGCACGCGACTACGCGACGAAGTCGAAGGACTGCGCGGACGGGAAGTTCGGTTGTGGATCCATGGATTGGTGAACGGCATGTTCTGATAGAAATGAGACGGTTCATGCATGCGTCTTGTGTGTGGCGGAATGAAGCACATGATCGAAGTCAAAAGGACTCCGTTGGCGTAACTGCAAGCGGGACTGCACGACGTCGGCCGCCGCAATATGCTTTGAATTTGAATAACGAGAGAGATCAAAACGATACGGAACCGTCTGAAAGCAGTCGAGATGGCGTGGGTGTGTCGGAGATTTTACGCGAGTCCGTCGAGAGCGAAGCACATGACCGTCATATGACGGTCGAACAACTGCGTGAGCTGGTTGGCAATATACAGAGACCGGAATTGACGATGTCGCAGTGGAAGAGGCCCGAGGCACTTTTTAATGCAAACAGATTTCCTGGAGACGACGAGAAAAGCTCGTTTAATCCCGATAATTTCACACATGATTCGTTGCAAGAGAACCGAGGTGGTAGTACGGAGGGTCTAAAGTCAGACCAACAATCAAGATTTTTGCTAGAAGAGCAACGGAAATGGGACGAGAAGCGAATACGCGAAGAAGAGAGGCTACAGAGAGAGGAGAAGCAAGCCAACTGGCGGAAACAAAGAATGACTAAGACGGTACATGGATATCTACAAGATTTTGAGTCGTACCTGGCTGGGTTTATGCCGAAATTTGATCGACTGCGGGATAGCGTGGCGAGCGACGAAGATACCCCAGGAAAAGCATTTGAATTACTGTATAGCAACTTACATGTTGATGCTACGTCTCGACCCGATACGAAAGACCGATCGGATCTAGCGGGTATGTTTATTAAGTCTACAATGCCAAACTACGCTAACAATATCTAGGTCTGGTTCTCTCAGTTTTGGAATTCTATTCCGGCAATTCATCATTACCGAAATCGGCGGCTTCTGGATTTAACAAGGTTGACATTCGACTGCAGCTTCAAGAAGAAAATTTGACGCGAAAAGAAGTGGTCGAGAGTGTTCGAGCTGTCTTTAAGATGCTACCAGTGGACGAGCAAGTCATCGAACTGCTGTTTGGGCATATGTACAAGCATGGTCTGTTTGCTGATATTATCAAATTTGCGCTACGCTCGTTTGACTTTGCTGGGGCACAGGATGCTGTAAGAGGATTTATCCTCAGACAGACGCGGTATCCAGATATTGCCCTTTCAAACATGATCCGGACTTGCATCATTCTCAGACAGTCAAATTTTGCTAGGCATCTGCTAGCCGATGTAACCATGGACGCTGATGAAAAGGGCTCTAACCGGTTTCTGGAACGCGTGGGACATATGGACCTGCAACGTCTGGAACGTGAATTTTTTGGCCGCGCGCAGCTGGAACTGCAGATTCAGACTGCGCCAGATAAAGCTACGGTAGAGTCAATCATGAAGTCTCGGAACACGCGAGCTACAATCATGAAATCAGAGAGTACTTTGATCATTGCCATATCCCAGTTTATTCGAGTTTCGGAGATCGAGTCTGCAATGAAGCTTTTCAGTGAAGCATCGCTTTTGGAGCCTCAGGTTGCATTGCAAGCGATCGGTGCAGCTGTGACCATGTCGAGTGAAGACGAAGACTCGCGGTTGCGTGTTGACCCCATGATCTTGGAGAGTTTTATCAAGTCTGCCATTTACCAATTTTCAAAAGCCGGTCAATCTTTTGATGAATTTGCATTTCTTGCCAGTATATTGGATCGACCTGATCTCCTTTCGGTTTGGAGCCTGGTAGCGACAGGAACCACTACAGCGATTGCTAGTTCCAAGGATGTTATGCCGTCGGATGTGATTTATTACGAGCAATTGACGGCACCGCTTGTACAAGCATTTTTGGCACGCGCACTTAGTCTGAACGATTTTTCTGCGTTTTCTCGAATTTCTCAGACTCGGATGACGTACGCGGCTCATAAAGCCGTTGATCCTCGTTTTGCGGCGTCTATGATTGAACGTGTATTTGTTTCTCTTGACGGAATTGGGCAAGCCCCGCTTGATGAAGATCGGGCGGTCTCACTGGTATCAGCAGTTTTGAAATTCCAGGACCAGCGCGTGTCTCAGGCATCTGCTGAATACGTCTTGGAGCGTCTTCAATCAGGGAAAATCACAGCGTCTAACTCTATTAAGGAGCGAATAGTTTTGATGATGTTGATGTGCCTTCAACGCACCGACACAGTTGGAGTCACTGCGGGCATGTGGCAGTACATGCTTCCAATTATTTCCAGAGGCAGCGAATTGATACAGTCAGACGCGGTTTCGCGATTCTTCACGATTATCGGACCTGCAAAAGCTCGCGAAGTCCTTCGCGCTCATATCAACGCTCATCGCGCTACTGGAGACTATAGTGAAGCCGTCGTGGCCAGATACTTGAATTCAGTCAGGCTGACTGCTCCTAAGCAAGAAGCTGATTTATTAGTACGCATGACTATCCGAAATTTGATGTCTCACATACCTCCGAAATGGAATGCCAGCAAAGCGACTATTCGGCTAGTTGGCCAGGTCACTGTTACAGAGACAACTCCGGAGGTATTGCTTGCACGCAGTGTATTTACAGAAAACCTTGTGCGAACACTCAATCGAAACTGGGAGCTCTCACATCCATTTTTCATATGGTACTTGGAATGCATGATTGCCCACCATCAGTTTGACATTGCGCTGAGAATTATTCTGCACGGAGGCCGCCGCCGAATTGTCATTCACAAGAGCCAGACCAAACCAAAGACGAATGAGTCACATCCGGTTGGCAAGATTTGGGTGCCACAGTACGTTTTGGAATACCTTCAATTTACGGCTCTGGCAGGTGGTCGTGCTGACAAGGCCATCGAGGGACGGCGAGTTGAAGCTCAACTGTTTGTGAAGCCGAGATTGCGAGCGAGCGAAAGGATAGCTCGTGCCGCGTTTGGACTTCTTGAAGCTGAGACAAGTAAGGGCTTTTCGGAGACCAGTTTCCAAGTCAAAATGGATTGCGTGGAATTGCTCCGTATCCTTTACATTTCCGGTGGAATCGGCAAACTTGCTACGTTCAAGATTCAGAGAGTGCTGTCTCAGGCAAGAAGCAGACTTGTTCGCGATTCCCGCCGGAATTCCGGTCGACCCTGTGAAGCATCTATGATGCTTGTGACGGATGAGGATGCGCTTGTGGATGCTCTTCAATTAGCCATGACAAGCGCTGTGCATTCGTTGAGATTACCTATCTGGCTCTGGCGCGAAGAGATATACATAATGTATAATATCTCCCGAGCGAAGTTGCAAGATGACGATCCCGTATTGCATGCTATACGCGAGCGATTCCGGTATCTGATTCGACTACTGAATCATTACAATGAGGTCCAGATCTGGTGGAAAACGGAATGCGCAGTCATCCGAGCTGGTCCAAAGGCTTGGGTTGAGTATCATGTCGAGAGAGTTTTACAGCAGCAATCTGCCGGTGAGGGTGATCAGAGTGAGACAAAGTCTGGTACGAAATATCGGCAGGACTACAATCGAAAATTAGAGTAAGTTTTCAGTTTTGCTGCTCTTTGAAATTTGCTAATGTGGCTTTATAGAGCTCGTCAAGCTGTTGAACGAGAGTGATCGTTGCAGCATATTCTAGTTGTATCTTATAACTAGAGCTTATATGTAGTGGATTTACAAATGAGGCATTTTGTGGCGCATTACGGGCTGTTTATCGAGCAGAACCGGCATTTTCATTTAGTGTCATATGAGTACATGCCTTTCCTGTTTCTTGCCTCTCTAAGTCTCTATATTTTCGAACGTACTTTCCCTGTGTAGCCCCATATGTATTGATCTAAACGATCTACAAAAATGCTCTCTGCATACTACGGGCAATGACCCCGATCTCTGACGATCCCCGCTAACTATTTAAAAAAGCAGATGTATATAGTGGCGATTCTACTTATTGAAAGATGGCGACTGGCGAGTCTGAATCTACAGGCTTAAAATTACAGTACAGTCGAGATTCGAAAAATGATACTATGTCGAGAGTTCATGTAACCTCATATCTGGAATTAGTACAGTAGTATTGAAGGGAGAAGCATTTATGTAAATTTTAAAGCGCTTAACGATCATAACCCACACATTCCTGGTGTATCGCAATTTTGCTAGCTTATCGGCGTGGACTACTCTCACTGACCACTGTAGGACGTACATGCAAGTTCCCCACGGATAAGGGTTCGGATATGTCATTGAAATCCATATCCGAGTCCGAATTACTCTCTTGCTCCCGTGAAGCTCCCATCCCCATCCTTCAATCAAAGATAAAAATTGACGAAAACCAATCCGAAAATCCGTCACCCATGAAATCCGTGAGATAGTCTTGCTTGCTTCCATACTGTTCAATCTGCTTAATCTCTGTGCGGATAATTCTGATCATCTTAGAGCCCAGAGCTGGAATCGCCTCGCCCAATGGACGTCTAAATACCAACTTTTGCAGTTTCATCACAAGCTTTACAAGAGGTCGATAGTAGTCTGTGAACAAAGCTTTGAGACTTTTGCAGGTCGCCCGCTCCGAAAACGAGAGGAGATGAGCCTTATCGCGTGCCAGCTTTTCCATTGCGGTTTTCTTCCATGCATCACATCTATCACTCTTTGAAAACTGACCACCTTCGGTATAATGTACACATATCCAGAAAAGAACCCAGAAAAAAGACTCAAGATCGTCCCTAGAGCTATGGGTATGATGATAGAGAGTGACGATGGCCATAAATACTTTTCTGTTCGCTGAGATGGACGCACTCGGTGCACACTGACTCTGGCGAATATATGCCGCCATATCTCGGTCGACAAAAAATGCCCGATGAAAGTCACCATCTAAATCTCCACGCTCGTGAATTAAGAGACTATCTGCCGAGATATCATGTAGCAAAATCCCGGCCTTTCTCAGCTTCTCGTATTCGATAATGCAATCCACAAGCCCGTTGAGTAGAGCGACGTGACTACTCGCCTTCCAGATGGGCTTACCGGCACCGAGTGTGAATACTTTACGATCGGCACTGATCAAGTTCAAAGAGCGGTCACTGTCAGAAAGTTGAAAGTCGATACGGGCGCGCTTAGTGGCTCGCTGTGAGATATGTCCGGTACAACCGGAGTTCCACGCATCGGATTTTCGACGGCCTTTCCCGGGGTAAACTTTAGAAAGATCGTAATAGAAATATTTGGCCAGTTTTAATACTTTGGATTTCAGCTCGTCATTGACATCGTGATCGCCATAGTATTCACTTATCCCTTGCCGCTCTGGATGATGCCATGTGTCCGTCATCAGCAGTTTGGTATTGAAGTCACTCTCGA